>CM031234.1:520458109-520713230 GCA_018340775.1 Taxus wallichiana var. yunnanensis
GTGTTTTTATAAATGTATGATTTACCATAAACATATTATTTTTATTTTATTTTAATGTTAGGTTCTCATGCGGGTAGCTTATATTCATTTTTAAAATCGAAATTATACTTATAAAACAAATTTGGCTAGTTGAATATGCCTCCACAAGGATTCCCTAGAGTCAAAAGAGACCTAGTTATCGATACTTCTTTGACGATTGTGAATCCTCATATTTTGAACTCCTACTCATTGTCATCTCAAATAGTCAATGTCTTTGCTTAATATGAAGTTTTATTATTTCATATCATTGTCTGCTACTTTTTTGTTAGGTGTTTATTTTGTTTAATTTGATGGGAAGTAACTTGTATTGACCAATTCTTAATAGTTTTCTCTTTATGAAACATATTGAGATAAAATATTATTCTTTCATTACCTTTGTTTAAGTACCATATTTAACGCCACTAATGTTTCTTAATAAAAATGTTTATATTCACTTTGAAAAGTGAACCATAGATTTTGGATAATCTCAAACATGGGGGATTTGGTGGAAAAACACTTTATAACTCTGTCACAAAACTAGAGTCAGCTCTTCTAGGGTTTCCCCTTCCTAATTGTCATACCACGGCCTTTTGGGCTCTGCAGAAATTTATTTCTATAGTCTCTCCTAGGGTTTCTCGCTCTCTGGGCGTTGCCTATATAATGACCTCGGCATATTCAAACCCAGTTGTTTCAACTGTGGCAGGAGATAGTGGAGCGAGTAATGGAACCACCAGCGAAGTGACCCAGGAAGTTCATCCCGAAGGTTTTTCACGAGGTAATATTTCTCCTCCTGATGTAGTTCTACCCATTCCTAAATTTAATGTTGTTTTTCAATGGTTAGAATAGTTTTTCCTCATTGGGTATTTTATGGGTCGAATCCCCTCTAAAAGCATGCTCAAATCCTGGGCTAACATAGTTTGGACCCCTCATGGGGTCTACCTGGATAGCATTCAAAACATGTCCAAGGATTTATTTCTTTTTCATTTCTCTAACCCTGCTAATGCACCCAATATTCTAGCTAAGAAAGCCACTTGGTATGTCTGTAACTCATTGCTCGTGTTAACACCCTGACACAAGGACTTTGTGGTATTTGAATATACCACCATTAAAGTGCCTGTATGGATTGAATTTCTTGGTTTTCCTCAGCTATGTGTACATTTTATGCCACAAGTTACTAGTTTGCTTAGGCGGGTAGTCTTCTTGGAAGATGATAAGTTTTACCATGCTCATCCTTAGAAGCGAGTATGCATTGAGATTTATCTCTCGTAGGATCTCAAAGAATTTGTGGATATTCAAATGGGAAATAAATTCTATTCCCAATGAGTCATGTATATCAATCTACCGAACACTTTCTTCCGTTATCAAGCATCTTATCACAAGATCAAGGATTATCCACTTTATGTACCCGTAGCGCCCTGTGGCCAAAATAACTCCCGAGCAGTCAAACCCCAACATGAGGAAGGTTGACGAGTTGCAGGGCCAGCCAAAAAAAAGAAAAAATCCCAAAATCCAAAGACTCTGGCTCCCATGGCCATTGGGAACCAGTTGTTAAGAAATAATCTCTCAACATCTCAGCTAAGGAACCTACAACTGTTGTTAAAGAACCAAATGTTGTTGCTATCTTGGCTACCCCATTGCCAAAGTATTCAACACCCCTCATGGCATCGGTTCTCATGGACTAGAAAAATTCTATTTTTCATGTCCTCATCCCACATTCAGTTCCACTTCTACTGCCAAGTAACTCAAAAGGGCCTTCCAAATGACCCCGAATTCCTTCTTGCATCTCTCGGGACCATAGCCCAGCATGCACCGTGGATTCCACTGAAGCGGAATACAACATTGAGTAAGTTGATCTGGAAGATTTTTTGCAGCACAATATTGCTCGTTTCTTTCATAATCAATATGATGCCCTTGATGTCTTGAAGGATGGGGATATGGCTCTTGACCAACGTTTCCCATGAATTATTTATCTTGGAGTGTTAGGGGTCTTACAGACTCCTGTCGTAAATATGTGGTGAATGAAACTCGACAACGATGTGTAAATATGTGGATTTGATACTTCTCTTTTGTCTCTTATAGGAAAATTATTCATCTTGGCATATTTGGAGCATTTTATGCAGTTCAAAAAAATTAGTGCGACAGCTGGCAAAGGTTATAGATTATCTTACGACCCTGCAAAAACCAACTTTTGAGATTTTCTGTAGACTAGGGTGCCCAAATTGTAGACCAAAGCGTATGTGAGCACCCCAGTCCTATTCCAGGCACCCCAGTCCACTTAGATCTTACAGATGTAGCCTTTTCAGGACGTTTGTGTAGTCATTCCTACTCCCGGATTTTTCAATGAGACCCAGTGACACTCTGTGACAACCATCTATTATCAGCTAAGTCATTTACCTTCCTCTTTTACACATTAGGGTTTTAGTATTTCATTTCATACATTATTCTAGATCATTTACATCTTTATTTACTACATTTACCTAGTTATTTACAACGTTTATTGTCCTCCTAGATTAGATTAACTAGTTCTTAGCCAACTTAGATATTAGTTAATTTATGTTAATCATTTTGATGACCTTAATGTCTTCTTCATTAAAACTTCTCTCATTTTATGCCCGTCACCCATAGTGGTCATTTTAGATCTCTTCAATATTACGAGCTCCCTTTATCTACTCATCGCACCCCTAAGCCCATGGTTGACACCACCACATCTATGGCTGAAAACCCTTTAGATGACTCTAACTAGTTTCCACTCCATGAGATAGAAGCATCTGATAGTGAAAATTCCTACGATGAAGACACCAATGTTGACCAAGACCAATTAAATGCTATTACTGACTTCTACCAAGCATTGTGTGAGAACCCTATGCATCTTCCTCATGTTTTGCATGCTTTAATTGTTGCTAAGCGCGTTTGTGATGTTTCTCCTACTATGGTTACTTCTGCCACTCATATGGCCTCTACTCCACCTACAAATGTTTCATGCGCTCCTATGGTATCCAATTCTCTACTTGTGTTTCTACATCCATGATCTCTACCCCACCCACATATGTTGTTGCCCCTATTAATACAACCATTGTTCATACTATTCACCATGGTGCCTCTCATATGCATCTCAGCACCTCTTCGAATTCACCAAATTTGACATTATTATATCAAGATTTACAAACAAAAATTTACCAACTTTAGTTAGCTACCTCACGTGTCAAACCATTGCTAGACTCTACAATTTTGTTACATACTCCTTTCACCCCTGTGATATCAGCGTATCCTCTAGCACTCAATTTTGTATCACCTAAGTTACCTATCTTTAAAGTTCATGAAGACCCCAAGAGCATCTTCAAGAATTTCATGTAGCATGTTTAGACTATGCAGATGATCACATTATCCTAGTTAAATTTTTTCCATGTAGTTTACAAGACTACGCCATGTGTTGGTTCTATGACCTACCTGTGCATTCGGTAGTTTCTTTCACGCACTTGGTGATGCCTTTCTCACTCACTTCTCTATCAACATTGGCTCAAAGATATCCTATGCCCAACTGGCACAACTCAAGCAAGCATCTAATGAACATTTCTTCGATTATGTCTTGTGATACAAGAATAACTTAGCTAAGATGTCTAATGTACTTGTGGATTCAGAACTTTAGGATTTATTTATTCAGAGATTACTACCATCTCTAAAAGAGAGTTTTATCTTTGAGACATCTCCTTTGTCTTACCAACTTTTCCAAACTCTCAAACTTCATGAAACAAAACTCTTAACCATAGGAAAACTCATATATCAAGAGTCCCCAATGTTGTTGTCCACTCGCTTCCAAGGTAGGCCAACAGTTAATTCTTCTACAACCAAATCAATGGATACAAAACATATTGTAAACACAATCTCTACTCCAAAGGAACTTCGACCACAACAATATAAATGTACCTTTACTAAGTTTAGCACACCTCCGAGTGTTTTGATACCACAACTTGTCGATAGTAACCTTATTACATTACCATCCCCTCTACAAATTGATCCATCTTGGCCAAAAGGACACAACTTTGATGAAAAATATTATTGTGATTATCATCAATGCATAGGACATCCCACTGATCGGTGCTTTCGACTACAACACCTCATCCAAGATTTGTTTAACAATTGTCAAATTGAACTTCCGAATCTAAGACAACTCCACCTACAAATGAAAATCATAAACTAAAGATCTTTAAAAATCCATTACCAAAACAAAACACACAAGTAACAGAGTCAACTGCCAATCATATTTCACACACCATCTCTCCCACTAATCTGGATATTTAGATTTCTTAGTTGTTAATACTGAATTTTCACCACCAGTCATTTCCTTTTCCAATATTGATTATCATGCCAAGTTCACATTCAACCATTCACACATCCATGCATCTATTTGATCCACCCCCATCAAAAACACTAAGGTTGACCCATCATGGCCCATTAGCGCGTGCTCTATGTCACTCCTTAAGGCCATTCATTACCCTCTATCTCAAGTTGAGTACCCTTTTGTAAAACCTTTTGGCATTGTTAAACTCCATGTTATAGTTGGCCCTCTTACTATGCTTGTACCTTATTGTCAACATGGTTGACATTGCGACATGCTCTTAGGTCTCAATTTCATTCATTTCTTACAATCTATCATTTCCATGAATCATTTTCATCTCAAGTTCATCCATAACAACCAAGTCATTTCTATTGATGGTATCCCCCATCCACTCCATGGTCACCATCTCCTCGCACAAGACTTAGTGCATCCCATACTTCATCTACTGCACCACTATCGAAGTTTCTCAACGCACAATCTACCCCTAGTTCACCTACTTGCATATCCTCTATATAACCACATCACTCCACTAGCCCTACACATAAGTATATGCCTATTCCTCACATAGTTACTACATCACAATGTAGTTCACCACCTTGATTTAATACATGTGTACTTCTTCACCTTCTTCACAATGATCCCTATCACCGACACATTTTATGGTGCCATGACCTTCTTCATATATTCATCCCTCACATGCACATAGACTTCATTCCCCACTACAACGTTTGTCTACTATACCTCCACTATTAGAACATGATCACACTCCTTTCACCACCACACTAGATGAAGGAAATTCATCCTTCACTATCATTGGATAGTCATTCATACGTACTCGAGGGGCATGATACTCCACCTTCCCCCCTCCTTATTTAGTCTTACCATAGTCACACTTATTCTCCTTTACATTCTTATACATTCATACTCACCATTTATTCTAGCATCACTACCCGATGACACACTCTTGTGCTTCAATTCACACTTGACTGTTGAGGGATTACTTCTGCACTAAACCCCACATACTGCATATTAGGCATTACACATTGAATTTTTTCACATATCAAGTGTCAAACCTTTTTTACATTTACACATTCCTACATCACACATTTCTACTCTTTTTTTTTCAATAATTCTATCATCTATGCATTTATGATCATATGTTATTCATCTTACACATCTACGTACATATCCAAATCATACACCATCTGTTCTACACCTATTCTACATTCTACATTATACTACATATACATATTCTCCATTCTATGTGTTACATGTGTCATTAGGCTATTTCACATTGCGCATTTATACATCACCTATATTCTATATACTACACTAGGTTACATTACATATGAGTCTAACATTACATTTCATCACTACATCCTACATTACTAGTCTATCTACGCCTATTACATTGCATTTTACATATTACATATTACACATCCTACATATTTAGCATCACATTCAACATACCATGCATTTACACACCATATCCATCACCTAGTCATCTATACTACATAAATTTCATAGGTTTTGTAGGTGGTTTGAAACCCTTCTTTTTGTCGCATCATATTTTTTACACTGTGCTAGGTATCATTGTTAATCCAAGATGAAAGAAATACCTGCAAGATACCAAAAGAAGTATAAAAACCATAAAAAAAGAAGAACACAAATGAATGTCATATTGACCTCAGCTGCCATAATAGTGGGCTTACTAATTGAGCGATGCACTACATTCTAGACCCAAATGTAGTTATAGTGTGTGTGTGTGTGAATCATGAGCCCTAGGTGCTTTTTTCAGTCGCACTTTGTGAAGTAGCGAGAAATAACTAGATGTAAAAATGTAGTAGAATGGTGGATGGAATAGAATAGAATCCCTTCCTATGCTTGTGTGATGTAAATTAACCAGCCTTGTCCTTTATGATGGAGCTAAATGTATGAAATGATCTCAAAATGTCTTAGATGAATGTAACCCTAGGTGGATGATAGTAGTGACTAGTGCTTGATCCCTCATTATGGTCTCATAACTTTATATTTATAGGGTTCTCTTGATATAATTTCGTAATTAACCCCGAAATGGCCGACCACCAAAAATATAAGCTAAAATGGCTAGAAAGTGCCCAAAAGGTGGTGGGAAAGTTCAAAAAGGATTGGGGCACCCCTGGTGGGACCAAGGTGCCCATGGGCACCCCAATCAAAGCTAAAATAATGCAAAACGACAAAAGATGATTGGGCATGTGGATGCAAGAGGTTGGGAATGATGAAATAAAATAAAGTAAGATTGCCAAAAGATGAGGGTTAATTAGTACTTTCTTCATTCAAAATCCTTCAAAATAGTAGTATGATACCGAGACTAAATAGTGTCTAAAGTGCACGATTTTGTGCCTACATAATAGGTACTTGCACCAAACATCCATATTGCATGCATCGATATTATTAAAATATGTGATCACAACTAGAAAGGAAAGTGAACACACATGTGTATATGGAAAAGATAATGACATATAAAGTATCTGACTAGCATGTGTAAAAAGTGTATATGTAAGCATAAGAAAGCATGATTAAATGCGACCAAGATATACAATATATTATGGAAGAGATGGGATGAAATAAAAGTGAATGATATTATCCACATGCCCCCGAGTGAGTGTGAATGAATATGCATGTGATGAGGTTCATTTATACATGCCCCTCAGTAGTCGAGAATGAACCATAGAACAAGAGTGTGTCATCAAGAAATGGTTTAAATAATGCGCTAGCAAGATGTGATCGTGAAAAAGTATAATGTAAAGAGTGCGTGAGTGAGTAAGTGTGGTGTGGTTAATTTTACATTGATACCCTCAGCAGTCAAGTATGAACTGAGAGACTAGAGTGCGGCATAGGGTAATGAACACATCGTGTAAGAGTAGATGAAAGAAAGATATATCATGAGTATATAGAGTGAATAAAGTGCATAATATGTGATAAAGGTTGCGAGAGAATATTTCATGTGTGCAAGAAGTGTGTAGTTTGTATAATGTACAATGTGTGAGGTTCATGTGTGTAGTATGCTCTCAACAGTCAAATGTGAACCAAAGCACGAGAGTGCATCATTGGGGAATTAAGATACAAATGTATCAAGATGTGTATGATGAATGTGGAAGACTAGATGTGACATGTGTAAGATGTAAGATAGTTGATAATGTTAGAAGGTGGGGATTGATGATTCCCCCAAGTGTATGATGAATATGTTATCCGATTATAGTGAAAGATGAGGGTCCTCCACCTAATGCTTGTGGGCATGAAGGCATGTGATCATGATCTAAGAGTGGTAGTATATGCGATAGACGTTATGTAGGAAAATCAATCATATATGCATGCGACCAATGAGGATAATGTGGAGGTGATGAAAACTTATGTGTAGCTGAATGAGGCAATTATGTATGCCGATGTGAAGGACCTATGCGAGTAGTGGACCTAGACTGATGTGATAGACTAGCAGACCAATGAGACTAGGTAGGATATGTGCAAATAGGTGATCTAGGAGCAGATTGTGCTTTCGATTTGATAGGTCATGGGGACCTATATGCTCTAGCAAGTGCGATGGTAACCTCAAGAGGAGGTTTCGGCCATGGTGTAGATGGAGGAACACCATTGATAGTGATAACTTGCTTATTATGGATGAATTTTAGACACAAATGGCTCATGGAAATGATAGCCTAAGTTGTGCGGAGCTAGGGATACCTAAGAGCATGTCACACCCTTTAACTGATGGTACCATGAGAAAGGGAAAAAACATGGTAAGGCAACTAATAGTGAATGGAATCTTAACAACACCATATGATTTAGGAATCAGATATGAGATTTGTGAGAGTGGATAACCGATAGTGACAAGAAGTGTAATAGAACATGCACTTACGTGAAATGATGGACCAATGATAGTGTTATTGATAGAAGTGGATCCAATAAAATTAGTAATGTGTAAGTGATCAAAATTGAATGTAGCATGATAATCATGATCGGAGAAACTAATGATTGGTGGGTATGTCTCAACATGAGAAACTAGAAAATAGAGAGCCCCGATACAAGAGGAGGCACTACGCGATACGTATGAATTTTTGAAGAGTCAGCCACTTGTTTTTCATGCTTTGGAAGAGGATTCTTGAAATGTTTGAGCTTGTGATTTTTATTGAAGGGTGCAGAGGCCATAGGCTCTGGAAGCTTAAGTGCATTATTGTTGATAACATCTTGAATAAGATTACAAAGTGTAAAACATCGATCTGTAGAATTTCCGACACATTGATGATAGTCACATCTAATATTTTTGTTGTAATTACAACCTTTAGGGCAAGATGGATCCAAATTGAGTGGAGGAGGAAGCGTAATAATATTTATCTCGATAAGTTGGGGCATGAAAGATGCAAAGTGATAGTCAATTTTGTATATGTATGCTTCATAAGTTTCCATTGAAGGTCTTTAGTATTAGAAACAAAATTGATAGTTGTTTTAGCTTAAACAAATCTCATAGTCGGCTTAAAAGTGGATTTACTTTGAAAGTGTGTAGAAGATGAAGCATGTACCTAATATTTAAGATTGCCTATAGATAAGAGTTTTGTTTTGCATAGCTTAAGAGTGTGACACAAATGATTGAATGATGGAGAAGTTTCAAAGATAACACTCTCTGAAGAGGTAGTAATAGACTTTGTACAAATATATCTTGAAGTTCATATTTCATAAGCACATTGGATATCTTAGCTTAGTTGTTTTTATATCACAAGACATAATCAGCTAGATATTCGTTAGATCCTCATTTAAGCTAAGCAAGTTGAGCATATGAGATCTTAGAGATGATATTGATAGAGAAATGAGTGATAAAAACATTAGCTAGATGCATAAAATATGTTACCGAATGGACATGTAGGTCATAGAACCAACACATCACATAATCATGAAGACTGTGAGGAAATATCTTAGCTAGAAGAATATGATCATCCATAAAATATAGACATGCCACATGAAATGCTTGAAGATGCTCTTATGGGTCACCATGCCCATTAAAAATGGGAAGCTTTGGGGTGACAAAATTAGGAGGAAGAGGGTAAGTTGAAATGGTGGGTGCGAATGGAGTATTGAGTAATAAAGTGGAATCCACAAATGGAGACACACGAGAAGTAGCCTGTAGTAATTTTTGGATTTGAACTTGAAGATCTTGATAAAGAGAGGATAAGTTTGGAGTGCCAAGTGGAAGATACTTGCCACATGTGAGAAAAAAGAGGTGGACTAAAATGGTTGGTGGGAGTAGAACAAAAATTGGAATGGTGGAAATAGGAATAAGAGTTAAAGCAGGCGGTTGAGTAGCAATGGACATGGAAGAAAGAAAGGATGTAGCAACATTAAGCTTTGCAAGGTTGGTAGCCTCCTCACGAGAAGTGAATGAAATAAAGTCTAGTTCTTGAGGATGCTCAGTGAGATGATCATTAAGTTGTTTATGGCGGGCCTCAATAAATTCTCCATAAGATTGAACCATAGTGAGAAGATGAGAAAATCCCTAGAAAGAAGGTGGACTGAGCGACGGGTTCAAAAAAATGATTAAGAAAAATTATCAAAAAATGAATAAATATATGCCTAATCTAAGTATGTAATATCTCTGATAAATATATGTGCAATAAGAATAAGTTTGACCCAAGAAAATGAGCAATTAAGATTTAAAATCCTTTGTGCAAATGAGGAGATAAAATGAATTAGTTGTTTCGCAATTAATCTTGGGCTATGCCGAAGTGACAAACTGGTAAATATGAAGTGTATATTGTCACAATAAAACCCAGAAAAATTAAGAAATGCTGGAATATGCTAGATTGGGGTGCACGGAATGGGTTAGGGGCTCTTGCGGGCATTTGCACGCTAGTTTTGGGCACCTGTGACAACCAAAAACATCATAAAACCATCTTTGAATGGTCGTAAGGTGTTTATTTTCCTTCTCTTCTTATCACTAATAGGTCACACAATGATCATCGATGTCGCTGATAACCTGTAATAAATAATTGACCTACAAAACCCTAAAACTTTCATCAAATCCCAAAAAGAAAATAATGCAAATGAGGGGTTGGACTATCCTCAACTGTCAAACAAGTGATCTTACGATTGAGCGCTACAGTACATTTCAGATCCAATGTATTTCTATGTGTGTGTGTGAAGAATTGTGTCCTAGGTGGCTCTTGTGTGTGTTGCACTTGATAGAGAGCAATAACCAAGTGTAGTAAATGTAGATATAGATGTGTGTGTAAAGAATAAACTTCCCCTCATATGAAGTGTATGCAAAAGAATGCAGTCCCTTTTATGGAGCTAGAATGGATGCTTGATTTCTCTAGATTATCCTTTAGATGCAACCTTAGGTAGTGATAGCTAATGCTTAGTGCTTGGTCCTTTATTATGGTCACATAACTTTATATTTACATGATTCCCTTTCTTGAATTTAGTAATTAACCCCAAAAATGAAGACAACCAAAAAGATAAGATGCCCAAATGGCTAGAAAGGACCCAAAAGATGTGAAAAAATACAAATAGGTTGGGGGCACCCAAAGGGGACAGGGGCGCTTGACGCTGACATCTTGGCTAGGCGTTGGTGTCCAAGATGAGAAATAACAAAGTATAAAAAAGGAAACTAGGCAAGCAAGAGTGTAAGATAAAAAGTGGAAACAGAAAGAAAGAAAAGATGACCAAAAGACATGGGTTAATTAGTAATTTTTTTACTTAGGAATCATATGAATAGTATTATGTGATCAGGACTAGATAGATACCCAAAGTGCATGATTTAGTGTCTACTAGTTCTATAGAAAAACAAAATTATTAAAGGCTTGACTTTTCTACTAAATTACCTAACATAGGAACTTAGGTGTTTATTCATTGAAAACCATTTTGAATAAATTCTCATCATTTCACATACTTGAAGACACTTAATTTTAGCACTTGGCTATTTATTTTTTATAATTTGGCATTAATCTATGGTGTTTGTATGTTTAAAAATTATCAATTCAGATTAGATTCTTAGTTGACCTTATTCTTTGTTGTTGCTTATCTTCTCATGTGTTGCCCTATGTTATTTCATATTTTAATATTTTCTTATTTTTATTTTTTCTCCTATTATCTCTTTGCTTACATTGTAACAAAATTAGGTGTCTACACAATTGTTATCATATGATAGAACCATATCGTACTCACTACAAGATATAACCATTTATGTTACTTAAATGTTTTTTGGGGAGGATGTATGTTTCATAAAAACCCAAAATATTAAAGGCTTGTTTATTCTTCTAAATTATCGAACCGATGGAAAAAAATGGTGTATGAACTTAGATATTTATTCATTGTAAATTATATTGGTGCTTGAATTTGGCTCGAATACTGCTTTGCTATTAAAATCCCTCATTTTGCAGCCTCTGTAATGTTTTTTGTCTCCCGTGTTGGTACCTAAAGGCTTTGTCTTCCATTTGGTTACCATGATTGGTTCCTCCTTGGTCAAAGGTCACTTAAAAGCCCTGAATTTGTTGATTTGTTCCTCTGTCCATATGAAGGTTTTTGTCAATTGGGCATAAAACTTGGGTTGTTCCTTCCTTCCATTCTTGCAATCATGTGGATATATCCCTACCATTTTGTCCCAGGTACGTGAAGAAATGTGAATAGATATAGCTCGGGGGTCATGTGTGAACCTTGCAACATTTCCAAATGCTCTGTCCTTAAAGAAAATTTCATCTCCGGGCTCAAACAATGGTTTCCTTGCATTTTTATGGCTTGATGGGTGTGTTTCTCCTGTCAAATTTTAAATCTCTACATCAATGGAAATGTGGCCCTTTTTGGTTGGACGCGGCTCGGCGGGGCACTCTAAAAACTTTTTGGAAAGTTTTAACCCAAAACTTGTCCACGTGGAGGAATGGCGCTCGTTTGAAGACTCACCTTTTTGTTTGGCCTTGGAGTTACGCTAGGAGGACATGTGGAGGATTTTGTTGCCTCACCCAGAGTTAGAAATACATTTCATGAAACTGATGTAGTTTTGGCAGGCCGTGGACACGTGGTGGGATGGCGCTCATTTGAAGATTTGTCTCAGGGTCCCACCTTAACAATTGCAATAGAGAGACAGGTGGAGGTTTCCATCGGCTCTGTTGGGGACTTAAACTTTTTAAAGAAATTTTCGAAGGTTCGGGACACGTGGTGACCCCGCGCTCATTCAGGGTCTCTAATTTTTGGACCATCTCAAGATGCGCCATTGAGATGTGTGGCGGTTTGAAAAGTCAAGATGCAGGGAGGTGGGCCGTTGGGGGCAACTTGGATTTTTTTCCCGTAGTTATTTAAAAGACTAAAATCATCAAAATGACCCACAAGCCCTATAGAGAATGGTCAAAATTTTCTCCAGTCAACGGCAGAGGTGCGGACTTTTGGGGAAAATTTGGAAAATTTTCCTTTTGTGGAGAAAGGAGTTAAAAGTGTAAAAGGAAGCGTGGTTCCATTGGGACCCACATCACAAACTAAAAGTGGAAGGGTGGAGCTGCCGGGAAAACTTGGAAAATTTTCCTTTTTCCAAAAAAGAGGTGAAATAATATAATTTATTTGTGGTTCCTTTGGGACCCACATTGGGACACGTGTCAATCCCATTTTTCAAAGGTGGAGGGGCAGAGAAAATTGAGAAATTTTGCATTTTTTCCAAAAGGTGTAAAAATTAAAAAGGAACCCTTAGGCCCATCTTAACTCAGATCTCCCATGTGGACGATCCAATTCAAAAGAAAGATCAATGGAAACTGTGCATCTGTATCTGATTTTCTACCACTTTTCTCCAAAGATCCTGGGGATACGTTTTCTTATGTTTTTTTTTTCATTTCTTGGAGTCTCCTACATGCCAAATGAAGAGGAACATTAATCTGATACCCTAGTTTTGTGGGGAGGGTCTGAAAATGTCTTTCACCATTAAAGATGAAATTTACCTGTCGGATTGACCGATTTTTCTTTGCTTGGCACGCGAAAGACTGTTGATATCTTGGTTTAGTGGGAAAAATCTAAATAAGTCTTTTTCCATTAATATGTGCTCTCGAATATTGGCCTCGATTTGATTTCCTATTTTTTCCTTCCTTGGCACACAAAGAACCATATTTGACAGAATGGAGAAGGAAGTAGTTGGTACGTGAGATGAAGAACGACTTACCAAGTGAAGAAATGAATGCTAGAAATATTTGGAGAGATTTTCCCTCTACACACCTAAAAAAATTTTTACAAATCATATTCTAGGAGTCACAACACGCAATGGTGCTTTGAATGTTTCTAGTTTTGGGGGAAAACTCTGTTGTAAGTAAAATATTATAAATTACATGAATTTGTCATGCAAATGGTTGGAAGGTTGGAGTGTTAGAGGTCGGGAGATAACTCCTGAGAGGAAAAATCCTTTGACAAAGCCCATCTTCTTATGAGAGACTATCTGAGGAACTTGTTTATTTCTTTTGTGTTAAATTTGATCATGTCAAGGTGGTTGTGAGTGTACAGCCATTGACAAGCTCGAGATTGTTCTAGAAACTTTCCCCTATTTGAGTAAATATGTGTCTGATTTTGAGGAAAATTGTGTCTGCTTCATTTATTAATATCTGCAAACATTTGCTTGTTCCCATTGCAATCTAATACTGGAATCTATGTGAATCACACAAGATATTAGCTTTGTGATAGTTTTGTGGCAATTTCAATTTCATTTATCGAAGAGCTTTCATCGATAGTGAAATAAACAATTTTAAAATCATTTTAATCCTAGCATGATGATTAAGATTGTTTGTTATCCTTTGAGGGTATCTTAGGCATGATGAAACAAAGGTTGATAGTGTTTAATTAAGTCTTTCAATTTGAGCCTCCATTTTGGATCCTTAAAGTTTGTGTGAAAATGTGCTTATCTGGGCCTCCATTTAAGCACACCTTCTAGTTAAAGGAACATTCTAGCTATTCTGAAGCATTTTGTTGGTCAAGCCTTATTTTTTGTGAAAGCTCTCAAATATTTGGCAAGTCAATGTCCACACTGCCTCACCTCCCACCAAAATTCATTTAAAAACAACTAATCATACCCATACTACCCCTATTTGTCTGTGTGTGCACAAATGCATAATTTTTGTTACCAAAACATGCAAAAGCAATCAGGTTTTCATTTTCTTTAGTATCCTGAACCTTGCTAAGAAAATATCTCCATTATCTAGGGTGACAACTCATGAGAGTTAGATTTTGTTGTATTGATCATGTTTTCTTCAAGGTCTTCTTAACAACTTTGCAAAGAAGGATATCTCCATCTCCTCCAAAAATAGCAAGCTACAAAAGGGTCCTCTCACCTTGGTTGAAAGGCACAACCATAAAGTAGTGAGGATAGATCAAATCCTTTTAAGGGTGCTACCCATTTCTCCACATCTGAGTAACAAAGAGCAAGTTGCATTCCCTCCCGACTACAAAATGACACACAATGTGCTCTGCTTGCCTCTAAGCTTCCTATCAAAACTGTGATGTTGCTTAGCCTTCTAAGGGAGAATCAATTTGGGTACTAACACCATTCTGGCACTGTTTCTGGGGAACTGATTTGAGTTGCTGAGATTAATTTGTTGATTTTTTGTCAGTTCTTCATACTCAAGCCCTGGTAAACATTTCTTATATGCTCTAGGTGCTAGTACATTGTTTCAACATCATCCTATGTTCAAGCCTGTAAGGAGTGTTCAAAGTTACAGGTGTTGTGTGTAACACTTCCAGTTTCTGTAGTTATTACACTAAGTTTCAGTGATAAATCTAGGTAAAGGAAGGTCAGATTTTTCCATTTCTAGTTTCTAGTGTTGACATACATTTGACAGATTATATTTTTAGTGCATTTTCACAACTAAGGTGGAAGTCCTTAGTGGCGACTCCATGTTAATCTAATTTTTGATAAGTACCAGTGTCTTAAACTCTGTCAAGTGAGATTTTTACTAAACTTTGCAAAGCTAGAAGGAAGAAGGTCTTTCTTCACTATGTATCCTACTAAGACATTATTTCCAGAGCTAGGAAAGAAAAATTCAGAAGGTAGAAGATCCGTGAGAGTTGGAGATCAGCAGTCAAGAAAAGAGGTCTCTGTTGATGAAGGTGATCAACCTATCATTGAAGATTGCCATTCAAGTTATTTTGAATTAGGTAGTATTTTTGTGGAATTAAATTCTCCATCTGGAGAGGGGCCTTCATTTTAATTTGAAAAGTTTGCTTCTGATTCTGTTCTTGTGTTTTCCAAAGTTGATAGGTTTTTCCAAGGGATGGAGCCTTTAGGGGATACCCATTTTGGAATTTATACTCTTGTGTTTCGAAAACCCCTTGTCCCTTATCAGTTTGATTCTCCTCTAAGGTCACCTCCTCAAAACAACATGGCCCATCACCCACCTAGACCTCCATTTGTTGTAAATACCTTTGGTCATATAAGTTTTAGAGGGATGGCTGGTTATCCAAATGTAGTTCCCCGGGATGTAAGAAATAGACTACCAAAGTTCCAAGGAAACAATGCTATAACTGGTGATCAATATTTAAATCTCTTTATCAACATGATGGAAGACTTTAAGATTGAATTTGAAGATGTATATATCAAACTGTTTATCCGTACTTTGAAGGAAGATGTCAGGGACCGGTATAAAGCTCTACCAGATAATTCCATTGATTCTTGGACCGAGATGAATAATGCATTTAGGTTGCATTATGGTGACAAAACGGATCCTAGGTTTCTTCTGTCAGAATTTGAGAATATCAAAAAGAACCCTAATGAGTCAGTACATGACTTCAACACTAGATTCAATAAGACATTGAGGAGGTTTCTTGTAAGTTTAAGGCCATGTGATGAATCTTGTCTTATAAAGTATTCTGATGCATTTGATAAGAAATTTTCTTACTACTTGAGGGACAAAAACCCTACCAATCTGAGAAAGGCCTTTACTATGGCTCTACAAATTGAGAACAACATCAAAGCAATTAGAAAACCTCCTAAGAGGGAGGATGTTAAACTGATAAACCCAGAAAAACCTCAAGCAAGCAAAGAGTGTGGATATTGATGAGGTTGTTAAAACTCTAGCAAGGGCTATCAAAGAAATCTCATAAAAATTAGCCCAGGAAGAGAAAGGAATTGGGAAGAGTTCACAAGGTCAGCATAAGCAACAAGACCAAGATAGATTTACCAATCATCCTAGAAATGAGTAGAGATATGATGTTAGAGGCAAGGGACCCATGAGATCTACAAATAGACATCCCCAAGCTAGGGAAAACATAATGGTGCATGATCCTTTGGCTCTCAGAGTTACTTGTTGTTGAAGAAATAGATGTAATTGATTGGTGTGACAGGTGTTTCATGCCCCATGCTCCATGTGAAGTAGATCAACAAGAAGAATAAGAAGTTGATGGTGATAACACAGATGATGATGCATGCATGATGGAGTGCTCTACAAGCTCACAACAAGGAACAACTTCAACTGAGGTGATTAGTTCTAGAACTGCTGCTGATTTTTGGGATTGCATTCACCGGGTACCTCTTCTTCCTCCCTCTCATATTTTAGAAATAGATATTGTACAAGATTTTGAACTGCCAAATAATGACTTTGAATATCTAAGAGCTTTAATGATCAAGAAGTATGATGGAGGAATCCCATCTGAGGAAGATAGGTAGTTATTGATGAACGTTGTTGTTGCTCAAGAGAAGGATTATAATACTAGGAGTAGAGTTGTCAAAGGACCAGGGCCTTAGGCCAAACCTAAAGCCCCATTTCTTTCAAATATTCCTAAAGAGGTTCCTAAGAAATATGCACCCTACAAAGGCCTTGTTATCCCAAACAAGATTTATCCTTCTCCTCATGCCCAAACTGTCAAAAACCCCGTACTGTCTGATGAGTCTGTCAATCTCCCTTCCAATGCTACCTTGCCAAAATTTGCTCCATATGACATTGCCCAAGTTTTGAGTCAAATCAAAGTTAGTGTTCCAATTGTTGAGCTGCTTAGGATTCCTGAGCACAAGAAGAGGGCATTGGATTATTTTGGATTGAAAGAAGAGAAGAGTACCTCGGGCATGAATGTAAACATTGTGGAGACTCCTCCAATCATTGAAGAACTAGAAGCACCACAAAGCATCAAAAGAGCTAGATGATAAGTAGGTATTCATTGCATTAACGAGCACAAATAATGACCTACCTCACCCCTGAACAACTCCCTCTCGAGGAAGATAGGTAGTTATTGATGAACACTAAAAGATAGATTAAATCAAAGATCGAACCACTTAAGGTTTATTTGGGAACATCCTTGGTAGATTCTCAGCTAAATGTGGATCTATTCTTCACCACTCTGATCATTAAGGATAGATTGTTGCACAACTGTATGTTTGATTTGGGGGCATCATGTAATGTTATGCCTCTGGAAGTTATGAATGAACTGAATATCAAAGTAACAACCACATATGGGAAGTGCACTACCATGGATTCTAGAGAGGTGCCAGTGGTGGGATGTGTGAAGGGTCTAGTGGTACAACTTGCATCCTATCCAGGAAGGAACTTGAAACTTGATGTAGTTATTGTTGATTGCCCAACCAAGTGGGGTATGTTGTTATCTAGAAAATGGGCTGCAAGTGTTGGTGGGAGTGTTTATATGGATATGTCCTATGCCACCATCCCAATTGAGGGTAGCCTTGTCAATTTATATGGGTAAAAAAATATGTTGCACCTCATTGAAGACCCCAACAATGCATCTTATGAAGTGTTGTACACAACTATTGATGCTGATAACTTTATTAGCTTTGCTAATGGGAAAGAGAACAAAATGGATCAATATAAGAATCTTGAACAAGTAGGCTCTCCATGGAATCTATTGTTTAATGGAGCTTGATCCAAATTTGGAAATGGTGTTGGTGTAGTTTTGATTTCTCCAATCTTGGAAGAGTTTGTTTTTTCTTTCAAACTTAACTTTGAGTGTACCAACAACATTACTGAGTATGAGGCATTTTTGTTAGGTTTAAGAATTGCTTGGAAATACTATGTTAAAGACATCATTGTTAAGGGAGATTCAAAACTAATTGTTAAACAAATCAGAAAATTGTATGCTGTGAAAAATCAAAGAATGAAATAGTACAAGCATGCAGTCTGGGACTTGATTGAGACGTTTGATTCATTCGAAATTGTGCATCATGATAGGAAGTTCAATGTTATGGCATAAAATATTACAGTGTTGGGATCTCGGTTTGATAGTTGTGCAATGTCCCCATATTGTGAATATGATGTTGAAGTGTTAACAAGGCCATATGTCCCTGACAACATTAAACATAGGAAAAAAATTATGATGATGCTCAGGTCAAAAGATTTTTACAAAACAAAGGGGAGTTTTCTGATTAGTGTATTGATTGGGAGCCAATGGTATGTGCAGAGTAGGGTAAAGAGACTTTGTTTGGCAAGGATATCATTCAACTGAAACTAATACCATCCCTATAGGATTGGTTGCTCTTGAATTAAACTTTGATAATGTTGATTGCATTATTAACAGGAATATAGAAGCCTCAAGGGATGTTGAAGAGCATGAACTGGGTACAGAGGAGAAACCAAGGAAGATCTGGTTGGGAAGTAATCGAAAAAGGAGGAGAAACAGTCCTATGTCCAGTTGTTGAAGAAGTATCAGGATTGCTTGGCTTGGTCTTATTCAGAGTTGAAGGCATACAGAGAGGACCTATTTCAGCATGAAATTCCTTTGGAGCCAAATGTAAAAGCTGTTAAGAAAAAGCAAAGTTTGGCCATTGTTCGGGATATAGTTTTAGAGTTCATGCCCCGCTTTGGTCCTTTGTTTTACCTTTTTCCCCTCTTTTTTGCCTTTTGCTCTTGGGTGAATGAAAAGCTATAAATAAATGGTTTGTGCACAAACAAATGGTCCTTTCCCTCATTCACTTTTCATGCTAAATAAATGGTTTGTGCACAAACAAAATGGTCCGCCCCTCATTCACTTTTCATGCTCACACTTTCATAGTTCACTTTTTTATTCTATTTAGAAGCCATAGTTTTAATTTTTCGTGCATGCTTAGTTAGCATTGCCCCTCATTCAAATTTGGTAAGCCACATATCCATCCAGTGCAAGCAAAGCAGTTGTTGTTGTTTCACCCAATCCATTGGAATAGAATAGCTTAGGAAGCCATTAAAGTTGCAGGTTTTGCTCCTCAAACAGGATAGTTTCGTGTTTCTGACGCTTTATGTTACATGACTCACAATAAATCCCGCTAGGAATTACATAAGCCAAGCTCGTACTCTGCGCTATCCCTCTCCTACTCGCATTATATTCGGCCCGCATTCGAGCTGCCTTTGTCCCAATATCTACTTCTGTTGATGCTAGCATTACATGCTTTTTTATGGATCCACGTGAACACAAAGGAACGAGAAGATCACACTGAGGGGACAAGATCACACACACCATCGGATTCGCCACTGTTCTGCGGAATCCAGGTTCTAGCTTTCAAAGTTCTAGTTAGAATCATATCAAATAGAGTAGTTAATTGCTTCATTTCAGTAAATTCTATTCTCGATATTGCCAGGGAAGCTGTGGGGATTGATAGTTTCTGAGAAACTATGATTCACTCCCCACTTCTGAGGTAGGATCGAGAATCTTGCAAATAGATTAGATGAGCTATTTTATTGTTTAGAATAGATCTACAAATTGCACAGACAAATAACTACACTCGGTTATTTTGTTTGTTTTAAGTTTTATCTTAGTTGTCAAAATTCTAGATACGTTTAAATAGCTACTTTCTTAAAATCATATAATCAAAAAATAGAAAAATAGAAGTTATATATGTTTTAGATTTATTCCACATAGTTAAAATTTGCTTTGTTGCAGTTAGATTTACATTTTGTTTTGTATGACAATCACGGGACCTAGGGAGCCCAGGGAATACGTATTTGAGCCAATCGTGCCTCAACCCAACCTCGTCACAGCAATAGTTGACATAGACCAGAACCTTAGAATACAAGTCTTCCAAACAACAACAGATTTACAACTGATCAGCTCTCAGTTGAGAGGATTAAATATAGAAGACGACCAAGCACACACGTTTTGGTCAAATCAACCAAACTACAGATTACCCTAGGCAAACATTCACATGACTGTAGAAGGGTTCGAAAGAGAACAAACCTTTGGTTGTGATCCTTTGGTCCCACAGCCAGATGCAGAGACACTCTCACAGACATAGATACTAGTTTAAGGATCCAGGTTGCACGAACGCCTGTGAGGTACTCTGAGAAGATCACACAGTTATTGATCCTAAATATAGAAGCTGAGAAAGCATATGATTATTGGATACTAGGGATTAGGACTTGATTTCGTACATGACCATAGCAGGACCGCAACAACCAAGAGTCTACGGTTGTGATCCACAAATCCCACAGCCTAACGAATCCATAAGTCAATCAGATATAGACACTGGCCTACGCACACTAATATTCCAGTCCACTCCACTTCCACCCATCATCATCGAACAATTATCCTTACTAGATATAGCGGCTAACAAAGCTAGAGAATTCTGGACTAGGCCAGAGAATCATCCGTAGAGTCGATTGTATTCACCATCCACCATATGACCTTATCTGGAGACATACACGAAACTATCCCAGGTCATTTTCCACGTATTCCACAACCCATAGATCGAATCACGCCAGAACTCGATATTGATTGGAGCCTTCGAGTAGTCATCCTTGCTGATCGATCTATCACACCAGTCCAGGTTAGAAGGGCCTTCTTTGCCTTAGATTCACAAATTCCACTAGTGCGTGTCGAAGACATTAGATTGCCTAACTAGTCTGTCTGCATCCCACGAATATTCCATCCCCACCGCTATGTCTCAAGCATGACTCCTGGAGGTCGGGCACGTGGAAGAGTTACTCGTAGATTCCCACCGCTCGCTTTTTCGCTCACTTTTCCCTGTATAAAATTGGTGAACCCGACGTGAACTAACAACTGTTTCACCTTCTCTTTGAGAAGTTTCATCTTATCTCATCCACCTTCGCTCCTTCCCATTATTCTGTGGGTATTCATATACCCCCCGAATATGTCGGGATTCGATGCATATGGCAGACCCCTCTTGGGTCTTGAGGCATACTACGCCCAGCAAAATAGGCAATCATCACCCTCACTCTCAGTATGGGGGGACAACTACTCAACTAATCAGTTGTCAACACAAACTCCAAGAGTTAGATATAATTCATCTTTTCAAACTGGGGAGTTAGATCAACCCCCTCAAAAACAACAAACAGAGCTTTCAGGCTCGAATAATATGACGTTCACCGGAGAATCTGGATCATCTCCTCAGATGCTACTTAGACCACAAATTAGTAGACAATCAGACTCATACCTGGTCTTAGATGATGAACAGTCAATACGTTATCCTAGGAGTGAACAGCGCTCTCAGGGTATATACCCACCTGTAGGAGGTTTACAAACGCAACCCGAGGTCTCTTTTCAAGAAAATACCTCTATACCATTGCATATAGGAAATACTCTCGGAGAAACTTGGCAAGATAGCGATCAGTTCATAGCAGGATATCACATGCCCATACAACACCAGGGTATACAACAAACGCCGCTAAGGCAAAGCACCGTGACTTCACCAAATGAAGTCATTTCAACGTTAGTAGAAAAAGTGAGAGGGTTAGAACTTGCTCAAGCAAGTCAAAATCCTCAGTTCATGCAAGCAGGAAGTTCCAATCCTCCACGCTATCCTAGCCAAGTAGATCTCCTCACAGGAGTAGGCACGTTAGGCATGCCTCCTCAGTATCCACAACAAACGCCAACTAGGCCCATCATCTCTAACACCATTCCTCCCGGTCTAGTATCAAACAATCCATTCCTAGACAATACCCCATCATACTTAAACATGTACTCCAAATCACCACAAGGAGATATGTTCTCCTCTCCTGGCATGTTTTCTCAAACGCAGGGACTTCCCTATGCCCTCGCTAACGCATACGCGCGCCGTATCAACAACCATCCATCCCACCACCACTCCTCAAAGAACCACCATCAATGGTCGAAACCTATGCGATAGGGACTTATTCAGAATATCTGAAAGAGCCCTTAGACTTCGCCATACGAAGCGTCATGCTTCCAAGACCCCTTCCCGATTTACCCAAGTACAAAGGTGAGGGAGATCCAAATGCGCATATCAAAGCTTACGCATACCATACGCGAACTACTCCTGGGGATGGGGTTGCTAAAATATTCCCCAAAACCTTGGAAGGCATTGCTCTCGACTGGTATTATAGAATACCTGAGGCTTCCATCCATTCATTTAAACAACTCGTATCAGAGTTCATTAAGGCATTCGACATGAACAAGCTGTTAAGAACAGGAATCAGGGAGTTCTTACACATCAAACAAGAACACAACGAATCTGTCGCCCATTTCATCCAAAGGTGGCGTACAGTCCTTTATTCCTCGGCAAGTGCTCCAAATATGGATCAGATGGAACTATGTGATTTATTCCTTCATTCTCTCAGCAGAGAGGTGAAGGAAGAAGTCCAGAAGTTCCCACTAAGAACTTACGATGAAGTACTTGAGAGCGCTCTTCGAATAGATCAAGCAGCGATAGATAGTGGCCGTAAAACATATGGAGCAAACGGGAGGTTAATCACCCCCAATCAGAACACTACAAATTATCCCACTACCACAAACGTCAATCAAGGACCTAAAATCCTTAACAAAAATCGGGGTGTAACAACGGATGGAGTAACCGACCAGCCCAAGAAGGTAAATGTTGTCAATACTCCATCACAAACAAACAACCAACGAAACAACAACTTTACCCCGACAATCAATACAGTGGATTTTAACCATCCACAACAACAACAACAACGGTGAAATCCCATACAAGGGCCAAGCCAAAACTCATTTGGTTATCAAAACCAAAGCCAGAAACAACAAATACAAAACTTTAATCCTAATAGGCAACAGTTTGATCAGAGTTTTAGGCCACAATATACACCAAACCAACAAACCAGGAATTACAATCCCAATTCATATTGTGGTTTCCACAAGATTCGAGGTCATGATACTAGAACATGCCGTGACTACAATAAATTCATGCAACGCTTGCTTAAGAACAAAGACAGCTTCTTCATGATTTTTTTGGCAGATCCCGTGTCACCACCACCAAACACGCTCGCAGGGGTAGTTTCCCCTCAGAATGCTCCCCTCAAGATCTTTAACGATCCACTCCCAAATCATGATAATAACAGATTAAATCCAACTGGGACGAACAAGGGTGCAATGATGGGAAACAATGATCATGAAGCCTCGACTTCACTAAATCCATCAGTTGTGCCACAATTAGGAAATCAGCCGAGACCCAAGATAGTCAGCTTAGTAGAACTAGACGCTGAACTACCTATCGAAGCTATAACAAGAACACGAGAATATTTCTCTCAACCAAGCCCAAGTCATCGCGCGTAAAACAGATAAGAGTCAACAAATAGTAGAAAACCATGGGGCCTATGATTTAATTAGTGACCTAACAAAGACCTTCTCACACATTTCATTTTTGGACTTACTAAAGAACTCTCCTGCTCACAAAGCTGCTCTTTTAGAAGCATTAGGTTTAGGTCATCTAATTAACATCACTCCACCTCCTGAAACACAAGTAAACCACGTAGATTTTGATATCCACCCTCCGGGGCAGCCGGACAAGGATGTCGAATTCATATTCGAAATAAGTAAAATGCCTACAGATGCTGAGATCGCACGCCGAGGTGATCCAGCCTTACACTTACAAGTATGGGTTTATAATAACTACGTAAAACGGGCAATGGTTGACGATGGGGCCGCAGTTAACATAGTCCCCTTCTCTTTCCTCCAGAAACTAGGATATGGGGAAACAAACTGTTCCACCACTCGAAATACATTGAGAGGCTATGATAGCCTTAAAGCCACTTCGATAGGAACCATAATACTACCAGTCACCTTAGGACCCAAAACCATTTTGACTGAGTTTTATATTATAGATCGGGAAACTAATTATAATATGATCCTCTACGGCCATGGATACACCGAATGAAGGCAATCCCTTCTACGTTATTCCAAGAAGTAAGATTCCTGCATCTAGGAAAGGTATTTGTAGCCAAAGGTGATCCAAAACCTTTCGATATACACCTAGCCGACTTAAAGAAAAGACCAGGTGTGCACTCGGAATTTGAACTTCCAACAAACCAACTTAATAAACCCACTGACGCAAAACCAGAGGAGAAGTTGGTACCTACAACGGATCTTGAAACTATCAGCATAGCCAAAACAACCCCAACCCCCAAAGATAAGGCTAAAGAAACGGTATCATTAGGGACTACTGCAAAAATCGTTGAGTTAATAGAACAAGATTTACCAATGTTCTTACCATTTGATTCAGTAGGCATAGGATATTCACTAGGTGTTGGTTCCCTTCCATCAGAGGATCTCTGCATGGTAGAAGTGGAGTGCGCAAACGCAGCAGATACCCCAACATCTATACTCCCAGCTAAGTATTGGACTCTCCATTTTGATGGAGCTAAATGCCATTATGGAGCGGGGGCAGGTATAATTCTTACTTCACCCGAAGAGAAAGTCCTGCCATTTCCTTTAAGCTAAATTTTGAATGCACAAACAACGGCGCTGAGTACGAAGCCCTCCTCCTTGGCCTCACCTTAGCCAAAAGAATTGGTGTTGATGACATCAGAGTCTTAGGAGACTCGCAATTAGTGACAAACCAGGTTTCTGAAGTATACGAAACCAAAGCCGAACACTTGCAGCTTTACAAAGAAGCCGTATTAGATTTAAGCAAGGCGTTTAACTTCATATCCATTGAAGCAATCCCGCGAGAGAAAAATCTTCTCGCCGATTCAATAGCAACTTCAGCATCACGTTTTACTCCAAGCAATGAGTTAGAAGATACCCATTTCACGGTGTCCATTCGTGATGAACCATTGATAAAAACAATGACAAATCCCCTTTCAAGCGGAAGTGAATCTACCATCCTAGACCATGTTGATAGTGATATGGCCACTTTGGATTACTTAAACACCTATGCAGCACTACATCTCTCCTATCATATGCTAGATTTGTCCTTAATTCCACATTCGTCTTCCTATTTCGGAAATCCCATGATGGATCTCCCCTCACAAATGGAACCTAGCATATACGCAGTAGAAAATGGGGATGATTTGGATTTACCTCCAGCACCACCTGAGTTTGAAGAAGGTAACGCCTCTTTGATCGAAGAAACAATCGATGTCAACATCGGAACAGAAGATGAACCAAGGATTTTGAAACTAGGATCCTCGTTAACCCCAGAAGAAGTAGAAATACACACTCGGATCCTCAAAGAACATCAGAAGGTGTTTGCATTTAATTATAAGGAGATGACAGGAGTCGCACCCCACATCATGGTGCACAACCTCGTCACTAAATCAGATGCAAAGCCAGTTAAACAAAAATCAAGACCCATGAAACCCAAGGTAGCTCTCATGGTAAAGGAGGAGGTAATAAAACTCCTCCAGGTAGGATTCATCAAACCAGTCGACTACTCCCAATGGGTATCTAACATTGTTCCCATTCTCAAGAAGAATGGAAAGATACGCATCTGCATAGATTTCTGAGACATCAACAAAGCATGTCCTAAGGACGACTTCCCGTTACCATCTATCGATGTCATTGTTGATGCAACAACTGGGTTTGAACTTTTGTCTCTCATGGATGGATTCTCGGGATATAATCAAATTAAAATATCTGAGCAAGATCAAGCTAAAACCACGTTTATAACTCCTTGGGGAACCTATTGCTACGCTGTTATGCCATTTGGCCTCAAGAACGCTGGTGCTACGTACCAACGAGCTATGACATATATATTCCATGATTTAATTCATAAAATCATGGAATCCTACGTTGATGACTTGTTGGCTAAGGCCAAGAAGCGTTGTGACCATCCGGAAGTACTCCACGTCATTCTTTCACGCCTAATAGAATACGGAGTCACACTAAATCAGAGAAATGTCTTTGGCGTAACAGGAGGAAAGCTCCTAGGTTACATCATATCGTCACGAGGGATAGATGTTGATCCAACCAAAATTTGGGCTGTCCTCGAAATGGTCCCACCTTCGAATGAATCTGGAATCAGGTCATTTCTCGGAAAGTCGGGTGCAATACGAAGATTCATCCTGACTTGAGCTTTTCGCATGCTCATCCAATCAACAATTTACTCAAGAAAGACTATAGCATTGATTGGACCGAAGACTGCAATGAAGCCTTTGATGCAGTTAAGCATGTTTCCTATTGTCACCACCTACGCTAATGCCACCTAAGCTAGATCACCCGTTAATTCTATATTCACGAGCTACCAATGTCTCATTAGCTTGTATGTTGGCCCAAGAGGACGATGACAAGAGAGAACGTGTGATTTATTTCATTAGTCGAACGTTACTTGACTATGAAACACGTTATACACAGGCAGAACGAGAATGCCTTGCTATAGTCTTTGCTACTAAACGCTTAAGACACTATATGCTGAATCAAGAAACGAGGGTCATGGTAAAAATGGACCACTTACGAACTTTCCTCACACAAGGGTCATTGTCTAAAAAGGTTGGACGTTTTATAACCTTAATGGGAGAATTCGAATTAACATTTGTAAATCAGAAGTCAGTTAAGGGACAAATCATCATGGATTGGTTAGCTGATAACCCATTAGATGGAGGCGATCTAGTAGATTTAGATTTTCCAGATGAGTGCGTATACTACATCGAAACCCGACCTTCTATCTCTGAGTGTCCCTGGTACACTAATATCATTAATTATATCATGGACCATACATACCCAGAAGGAGCTACACCGCAACAAAGAAGGCGGTTACGTATTATCGTAGCCAAATACGTCATTATAGAGCAAGTGCTCTATCGAAAAGCATTCGATGGAATGCTCCTAAGATGTGTCGACACAGAAGAATCCAAGAAGATTCTCCATGAATCCCACAAAGTGGAATATGTGGAGGCCACTTGGTGGCCATGCCACCGCTCGAAAAATACATCGAATGGGCTATTTCTGGCCCACTCTAGAACACGATGCAGTAGATTTTGTACGCAGGTGTCATAAGTGCCAAGAATTCTCCCATGAGATCCACATGCCGGCACAACCTCTGCAACCAATCGCTACTCCATGGCCCTTTTCTACATGGGGCCTAGATTTGATAGGGAAATTCTCTCCCTCATCTACAGATGGCCATAATTTTATAATCACGGCCACTGAATATTTCACCAAGTGGGTAGAGGCTATGCCTCTTACTACTGTACCTGGTTCTGTAATCGCCAAGTTCATTTTAAACCAAATCATTTACAGATATCAGTATCCGCAAATCATTATCTCCGATAATGGAACTTCTTTTAAGAATGAAGAGGTTCGCGAACTATGCAATAAATTTAAGATAAGCCATCATACGGCTTCCTTGTATTACCCTCAAGCCAATGGATAGGCTGAAGTGACAAACAAGACACTGAAAGCCATTCTCCTTAAAACTGTGAAAGAAAACAAACGAGATTGGCATTTGAAGTTATATCCGGCCTTATGGGCCCACCGAACCTCAATAAGAACACCAACGGGAGCAACTCCTTTCTCACTAGTGTTCGGGGCAGAGGCAGTTCTCCCACTCGAGGTTGAAATACCCAGTCTCCGCATTTCATTACAAGGGATTCTGGATGAAGACGCTTACAGAGAAGCACGTCTTTCTCAACTAGAAAGCCTAGATGAAACTAGGTTAGATGCTGAACAGCGACATAGAATCTATGCTGACCGGATGTGCCGGCAGTACAACAAGAAGGTCTATGAACGCGACATATACGAAGGGGATCTAGTTCTAAGACTAGACAACTGGATCGACAAGAAGACCGCGAAGGAAGGAAATTCCGGCCCAAATGGGTGGGCCCATACCGAGTCATGAAGGACTATGGAAATGGTGCATACCTTCTTATGTACGCTAGAAGGTGAGGAATTGGTGAAACAATCAATTCCCTTCACCTCAAGCGGTTCTACGCATAAGCAAAGCCTAAAGACTACTTATATATATTTACATTACATCTTCATATAGATTAAGATCATTTTGTCCACCTGTTTCTTACATAAATGGTGATCAAGGAATCTATTCTCAAAGCAATTCATAGCAAACTCATGATGTTGTTGGCATAAACTCTTTAATCATACCTCTCCATTTTCATGATATCATCAAATTATCTCAGAATCTTTTATCAAATAAAGTCAGACATGACAAAGTCTTAACGGTAACCATACCAAGATCTGCAAGTTTATTCTCGCTTTGATTTCTTCTTAGGGCAGGTGTCTTGCCTATGGTCTGTTCTAGAAGCTTCATGGTGTCACATCTATCCCATATGTATATCTCTTTGGAAATAAACACATACTGACATTTTACTCAAATAAACAAGTCAAAAAGTGATTAAACAGAAAATTTTAATTTTACACATTTCCTTGCCCCACCAACCTTCGGTGATGAGCTTGCATCTCTTACTAGTGACGTAGGGTTGGGAAGGGATGGAAATGCCCTTACTCGCCTATACCTTGCCCACGGTGATAAACCCACGCTTCTTACTAGTAGCATGGGGCAAAGTGTAGGGGGTCCTCTTGACAAATAAATGCAAATGATCATACGCAAACAATTCAAACTTTGAAACTTTGAGTCAAAAACAAATGAATCAGATGTTCAAAATTCCAAGAGAGTTAAAATCCTAAAAACCCAGATTTTGTCTACTATGTGGCCATCTACGGATCTAAGTCTAGATAAACCGCAAAGTAAGTTGCATTCTAAACTATGAAGTCACTCGGGTAGAGTAAGCTTCAGAGCTTCCAATTTGGTTCCACTAAAGCTTTGTCTGTCTTTCATCACTATCATTTCAGCTACACCTCATAACTTGTGCCCTTTCTAGCTCTCGGTGATGAGCCCTCGCATCTTACTAGTTGCGTGGAGTTAGGAGTGGGGCAAGTTAACTGCTCATCATATCGGTTATATTCATCACTTTGCAAAACAAACATGAGATATCAAAAATTGCTTACATAAGCTAAGATTCAAAATCACATTATATCTACATATATCAGCATCATGAAATACACAAAAGGAAACAAACATTTGCATCATTTGTTCTCCATTGCATACATTCTAAAAAGTATATAAACATACATCGTAGTATACATAGGGAAACTGGAAATAGAAAGGAAACCATGAGTGCCAAGATTTTGATCCAAAACGAATGCATATATATAAATGATCAACGTTTATATACAATGCCATCATGCACTAAGCATGGTCAAAACGCTCAAAGAGCCCGGATATACAAAGAATATATAATACAAAATACACGAAAGCCAAGTGGCCTCTCAATCCCTACGCGACCCCTCCGAAGGTGCACGCCCGCCTAGGACTCCGGCTACGCCGGCGCTCTGAATGTACGGAGGGCTCAGGATCCCGAGGAGCAGCCGCAGTCTCACCACGAGAACGGCTCCTCATAAGACGCTCCACCATCCTGTACCCCGCTAGCTCGGTGCGAAGGGTCGATACCATCCTGGCCACATGCCGATAGAGCAAAAGACATCGGTATGCCTACCGGCCCGTCAAGGCTCCCCAACATCTACGGACAGCTCTGCACGCGTCCTATCCATGGGGATCATCAGGGAATCAATACATACCCTGCGGATCAAATCCCGCCACTCATCAACAGTCTCTGCAAACAAAGGAGAAAACAAGTTAGAAACCAAGCACGAAATTAGGAATACAAGATTGCAACTAAGGAGAGCCTACAAGCAAACATTAAAAGGAAGAAAGGGTAACTTACTCGGATCACCAGGCCTCCAGGATGGGTCGCTGGGGCCGGCACCTGCCGCGGATGCCGCTGCCGACTGAGGGGCTGCTCCTGTGGCAGGAGCAACATGTCACCCCGCAACGGACTCATCCTCTCCACCATGGCCCTGGGAGAGGGGCTCCTCTGAAACTAGAGTATCCCTCTCTGCGCTCTGCTCAGCCCTCTCTACCTGCATGATATCCTGAGTGTCATGCCACTCAGATCGCCGTCACATCGGCCTCCTCCTCTCGCTCCTCCCTCTCGTGAACTCCTCGACTCTGAGTCAATATCAATAGGGTCATCGCTGCTATGAGCAGACCCGCAAGAACTCAAGCAAAGGTGCCCGAGGCGCACCGGCTCTCCCTCTAGCACGAACTATCCTCCTGGCTGCAATGGGAATGCCAGGAGTGACCACTGTCCAACCTCGGCCTCTAGGCCCCCCTCTGGCCTCGCGAACTGATCTGTAGACTGGCGCCACTGGGGGAAGCATACCCGTATATGGTAGGCCAAACTGCTGAGGAACCCAGCCAAAGGGGTGCGCTCCACTCATCCCACTCTATCAATGAGCTGCCCTGTGGTGGAGCAGGAGATCAAAGTAAGAGTCTCCTCGCCCCATATGCCCGCCATGGTCTGATACGGTGTCACCTCCATGTCGGCAGTAGTCAGGGAGGCAACTGGCTGATGAGGTGCTCTAAGCACCGACATGTCTGTCCATCTCGCTGCCCTAACAGCCTCAGGATCTGCCACCTCCACACCCCTGCCATAGGGGATGAAATGCTCATAAACCCAACTCATGACTAGAGTCGGGTGGCTCAATGACTGCCCCTGTAAATGGACCACCCTGTATAGATCGTGGTAAGTGGTCCCAAGAATGTCTGCTCCCCAAGCGTATATCCGACCGTGCCCCTCTATCTGTGTAATAATGGGGGCCCAGCAGTATAACAATGTGTCCCCTCCCTTGTCCCCGATCAATCTCGAGGCAAGGATCCCCATGATGGCCTGTCGAAATACGGGGATGGGCAAAGAAGGAATGGATCGAACTCTCACCCCCTTCTTCGACCCCGTGGAGATGGCTGCATCTCCCATATAAGTCGCCCACTGTGTAATCTGTGCCCGTGAGCCTGCTGTCTCCAAAGTGAGTCACCTCCCGATGATCGGGACCCCCAGAATGTGGTAGACATCCTCCAATGTAATGGTCCACTCGCCACGGACCCCTGGCAATCGGAAGGTGTTCCGATCTGCATCCCAGTAAGAGAACAAGTCACAAAGGATGTGACTAGATGGTGCAACATGGGGCACGCGCGATATGCGCAATATGCCAGCCCTCTGAAGTGTGTCCTCCTCATCCTGTGAGAGGGCATCTAATACCCCTGGGAGCCAATCACACTCCCTCTCTCTACTCCATCGGATGTACTCCTCTCTAGCCTGCATAGACCCAAAAACACACAAAACAAAGTAAGTTAGCATCCAGGCAATACTGAGAAAGTCATAAAAACACGTAGAAATGCTAAAAATACAAACACAATCTCAAAAACAGGTTCTTTTTGCATTCTGTGCAAAACCGCCGCCCTGAGCAGGGAGGCGGTTTCGTAACCGCCGCCTAAAGGGTGGTCGTGTAACCGCCACCCTGAACAGGGCGGTGGTCATGTAACCGCCGCCCTGGCCAGGGCGGCGGTCGTGGTCCGAAAACCCACGCGGGTTTTTAACCTAAAAAGGCCTAAAAAGTGCAAAAAATGGCCATTTAACCTAAAAATAGAACCTACCCAGTAGGCGCCCCCCCTAGGTGGACCTGTTAACACTAGCATTTTCAAAAATACCCCCCATGCAAAGAATTTAGCATTTCAAATTTAAGGGGGTAAAAACAATAAACTGAAGAAAACTAACCTGTGATCGCTGAGGTCGATGTTCCGCACGTGGAGGCATGATCACTATCTCGCTGCGAACGTTTTGACTCTACTCACGCAAGAAACCGTCACCGTGGGTCCCAGAGCTCAAAATCAATCAAATCAACTCGCGCAAATGAATAGGAAAATGGGCCCACTTTCATATATATAACACTCTGTTTTGTTTTAAAATGACTTTTTCACAGGTTTGGAGCGCTGATGGAGGTAAGTTCCTATCCCCGCACAAATGGTACATTCTCATTCCCTGTTATTCTTAGCGTTTATTTTTCGAACTATTGTATCTATCTGCACTTGAGTTCTCTTTTCATTTTGCAGTAGCGGGAATTTTGGATGGCGTCATTTCAACACACGGACGTGTCGTATAACTTCTAACTTCCCATTTCGGGATCGCCATACTGACTCCACCGCATTTTACGCCTCTTCATGGCTAAAACGCTTCTCCGAGGGGGCAATATGTACGTACCCAAAATTGTAAGGTACTGTACTGCCGAACAATGTAACAAGTGCCCCAATGATGATACAGGTCTCCTCGCAAGGTGTTCGGGATCCGAAAAGCTCTCCGAGTGTGCGTTAACATCCCGCATGCCCCGCTTAGCCCCCGCATCCTTTGTTTTTTCCTTTTTCCCTCTTTTCTTGGCCTTTTGCTCTTCAGTGACGAAACCGCCCCTGCATGGGCGGCGGTCTCGTGACCGCCGCCCTGATCAGGGCGGCGGTCCTGTAACCGCCGCCCTGCTCAGAGCGGTGGTCCTTTACGCATTTTCTAGAAAGCGTTTTAACGCGACTCACGTAAAAATCAACGTTTCACCAGCTTTCCTTGCCGACTTAGGCTTGCATTTATGTTTTTGGTCCCCTGGAATAGTGTTTGGCCATTGTTTATAGTTTTAGAGTTCAGTTTGGTTTTGATCTTTGGGTGAATGAAAAGCTATAAATAAATGGTTTGTGCACAAACAAATGGTCTGGCCCTCATTCACTTTTCATGCTCTCATTTTCATAGTTCAGTCTTTTATTCTGTTTAGAAGCCATAGTTTTAATTCTTTGCATGCTTAGTTAGCATTGTTCAGCTGTTGGTAAGCCACATATCCAGCTTGTGCAAGCAGTGTTGTTGTTTCACCCAATCCATTGGAGTAGAATAGCTTAGGAAGCCATTAAAGTTGCAGGTTTTGCTCCTCAAACAGGATAGTTTCAGGTTCTGGACGCTTTATGTTACATGACTCGCAATAAATCCCGCTAGGAATTGCATAAGCCAAGCTCTGTACTCTTGCGCTATCCCTCTCCTACTCGCATTATATTCAGTCTGCATTCTGAGCTGCCTTTGTCCCAATATCTACTTCTGTTGATGCTAGCATTACACGCTTTTCTGGATCCACGTGAACACAAAGGAACGAGAAGATCACACTGAGGGGACAAGATCACACACACCATCGGATTCGCCACTGTTTCTCATGGAATCCAGGTTCTAGCTTTCAAAGTTCTAGTTAGAATCATATCAAATAGAGTAGTTAATTGCTTCATTTCAGTAAATTCTATTCTCGATATTGCCAGGGAAGCTGTGGGGATTGATAGTTTCTGAGAAACTATGATTCACTCCTCACTTCTGAGGTAGGATCGAGAATCTTGCAAATAGATTAGATGAGCTATTTTATTGTTTAGAATAGATCTACAAATTACACAGAAAAATAACTACACTCGGTTATTTTGTTTGTTTTAAGTTTTATCTTAGTTGTCAAAATTCTAGATACGTTTAAATAGCTACTTTCTTAAAATCATATAATCAGAAAATAGAAAAATAGAAGTTATATATGTTTTAGATTTATTCCACATAGTTAAAATTTGCTTTGTTACAGTTAGATTTACATTTTGTTTTGTATGACAATCACGGGACCTAGGAGCCCAGGGAATACGTATTTGAGCCAATCGTGCCTCAACCCAACCTCGTCACAGCAATAGTTGACATAGACCAGAACCTTAGAATACAAGTCTTCCAAACAACAATGATTTACAATCGATCACTCTCGCCTGAGAGGATTAAATATAGAAGACGACCAAGCACACACGTTTTGGTCAAATCAACCGAACTACATGATTACCCTAGGCAAACATTCACATGATCGTAGAAGGGTTCAAAGAGAACAAACCTTTGGTTGTGATCCTTCGTCCCACACCCAGATGCAGAGACACTCTCATGACATAGATACTAGTTTAAGGATCCAGTCGCACGAACGCCCGTGAGGTACTCCGAGAAGATCGCATAGCTTATTGATCCTAAATATGAAAGTTTCGAGAAAGCATATGATTATTGGATACTAGGGATTAGGACTTGATTTCGTACATGACCACAAGCAGACCGCAACAACCAAGAGTCTACGGTTGTGATCCACAAATCCCACAGCCCAACGAATCCATAAGTCAATCGATATAGACACCGGCCTACGCACACTAATATTCCATCCACTCCACTTCCACCCATCATCATCGAACAATTATCCTTACTAGATATAGTGGCTAACAAAGCTAGAGAATTCTCGACTAGGCCGAGAATCGTCCGTAGAGTCGATCAGTATTCACCATCCACCATATGACCTTATCTCGGAGACATACACGAAACTATCCTGTGTCATTTTCCACGTATTCCACAACCCATAGATCGAATCACGCCGTAACTCGATATTGATTGAAGAGCCTTCGAGCACTTCATCATCCTCGCCGATCGATCTATCACACCATCCCGCAAAGTTAGAAGGGCCTTCTTTGCCTTAGATTCACAAATTCCACTAGTGCGTGTCAAGACATTAGATTGCCTAACTAGGATGGTATCGCATCCCACGAATATTCCATCCCCAATGGTGAAGGATGTCTTATCATAGATGGAGATCTCAAGAAAAAGATGCAGATGGGTGAACAAGTTGCAGAATATGACATGGATATCCAAACCACAAAATTTGTAAGAGGTTTGGGCTTAGCTAAACTTATGGCTGAGAGCAACCTGCAAAATATTGAGGTAAATGAGGTAGAAGAAGGAAGGGTGGATGTCCTAGAAAATTTGGTGAGTTCTGAGTGGTACAAAGATATAATTTTTTATCTCAGACATCTATACTGTCTTGAGTATTTGATTAAAAATAAGAAAAGAGCTCTTAAGTTGGCTTCCCAGAAATATGTCATTACTAATTTTAGGTTAGCTTGGAAGAACCCTGAGGGAGTCCTCTTAAGGTGCATTACTGAAGATGAAGCCCCCAAGATAATTGTTGATCTCCATGGAGGAGTTTGTGGGGGAATTTTGTTGGAAAATTCACAACACACAAAATCCTAAGGGCTGGTTATTAGTGGTCAACTCTCTTCAAGGATACAAATCTTTTGGTTAGAAGATGTGAGAGTTGCCAGCATTTTTCTGGAAGACTAAAATATTCAGCTCCCTTCCTTTACAACCTATATCAATTGAAGCCCCATTCAAGCAATGGGGAATGGATTTCATTGGTGATATTTTAGGCCCTTCAAGTGATGGCCATAAGTGGATTCTTATAGCCACTGATTACTTCACCAAGTGGGTGGAGGCAATCCCCACCAAGAGAGCAACACACCAAATTGTCATGGACTTTGTGTTGAACCATATCATCTGCAGGTTTGGAGTGGCAATTGAAATTTTTGTTGACAATGCCATGAGCTTCAGAGCTAAACCTTTGGTGGTAATTTGTAAAGAATATGGGATCAATTTGACATATGCCTCCAACTACAACCCCCAAGGCAATGGACAAGCATAGTCTAGTAATAAAAATTTGTTAAAAATCATCAGAGAACCTTGGAGTTCAACAAAAGGAAATGGGATCAGCAGTTGAAGTTCGTTGTTTGGGCTAACAGGATTATTGTTAAAAGAGCCACTAGAAAAATTCCATTTGAATTGGTATATGGCACTCAAGCTCTGCTGCCCTACATATGCAATTATCCTCATATCAGTTCATTCAACAACTGGAAGATCAAGAAGTTAGTCCATATGAGGCTCGCATTAACCATATTGTTGAACTTGATGAAGAAAGGAGAGCATCTCACCAAAGGCATGTGAGGTTCAAAGAAAAATTGAAGAAGTTATTTGACAAGAAGGTCACTCCAGAGATTTCAACATTAGAGATCTTGTGTTGTTATGGGATAGCAAACATGAGGACAAGGGAAAGCATGGTAAATTTGATGCACTATGGATGGGCCCTTACTCCATTAACATTCAGATTGGTGAACATACCTTCTTCTTGAAAGACTTGGATGGTGAATTACTTGAATTGCTGTTAATGGCAAGCACTTGAAACATTTCCTGGATTGATTCCCCAAAATCAAGGTGAGCATAATTTATATAGTGTACATTTTGTTGGTTGCTTTCTTTCTTTTGTGTTTTTTGCTCGTTTTGTTCCTTGGTGACCTAGTTTTGCTAGTGTTGGTACCCAAATTTGTTCTCCTTTTCAAACCAAGCAGCAACACAGATTCAACAGGGAGCTTAGAGGCAAATAGATCATAAATCTATGTCATTTTTTAGCCAGGAGAAATCTAGTTGTCCCTTTGTTACTTGGATTTGTGGAGAGATGAATAGCACCTCAAATGGATGTGATCTTATCCTAACTATTTTAGGTTGTGCCTTTCAACCAAGGTAAGAGAACCTATTGTGTAACCTTTTTTATTTGAAAGGAGATACATGTACCTTTCTTTTGCATAAATTTTATAGAGAAGGCCTTGGGGAAAATATGATCAACACACCAAATCTAATTCTCACGAGTTGTCACTTCTAGATTATGGAGATATTCTCACAACAAGGAAAAGGTTACTAAAGACATTTGGAAACCTGATCTGTTCTACATACTTTAGTAAAAGGATTTTGGTCTAGTGTGGGTATACAGAGCAAAAACAGGGGTAGTATGGGTAGGATTGGTTGTTGTTAAATGAATTTTTGTGGGAGGGGAGACAGGATGGACTTGACTCACCATATCCTTGAGAGCTTATGCAAAATGGAAAGATTCAATCAACAAAATGCCACAAAAATTAATTTTTTTCCTCAACTAGAATATGTGCTTCAATGGAGGCCCATATCAGTACTCTTTCACACAACCTATAGGATTATGTCACGAAGGATTGAGTCAGAGGACCCAATAATGCAACAAGATTTAAACCAAGTCAGGCCTGAGGTACACCCATAGGCTTACATATAATCTCTATCAACAAAATGAAAGAAAAGTGATTTTAAACCATTTATCCCATTCCTCGATGAAGGCTCTTCTGAGAAATGAATTTATAGATGCCACTAAACTATCACAAGGACTAATACCTATGTGATTGGACTATATTTTGGTATAAGATTGCAATAGAAATAAGAAAAAAATGACCCGTATGCATTAATAAATGAAATAAATACACTTTACTAGAGATTGAAACATAATAACTCAAAGTTTGATCAAATTTATCAAAGAAGGAAAGTTTCCAAAACAATCTCAAAGCTTTTCAATGGTTTTACACTTGTAACCACCTTGACATGATAAAATTTTACACAAAGAGAGATATACAGCTTCTCTTGTCACTTCTCAAAATGGATGGACTTTGTCAAGCTTTTTCTATTGGATAAAATCAATCCCGATATTTTCCAAAAACTCCCAACCATTTTCATGAAAAATACGTGCCATTTATAAAATTTCCAACAGAGTCTCTTCCTCCCAAAAGACAAAAATTAAATGCACTAGTGCTCACCATGATTCTTTTGTGATTCCCAGGATCAGATATGTAAAAAGTCACTAGGTGCTCGAGGGAAAATATCTTCAATTTCCCCCGCATTCAACTCCTTTCTTAGGAAAAACATGCCTCCATCCATTCTCCAACCACTTCCACCCCATATCAATCAAATATGGCCCCTTGTGTGCTCACGAGAAGAAAAATGGAAAACCAGATTGGGCCCGAGAGTCAGACTTTTTAATGGTGAAAGGCATCTTTAGATCTCTCCCACCAAACTCTAGATATCAAAATTAACTCGCTCCTCTATTTGGTGTGTAGAAAATAGCAAGAAATCATGAAAACTCGTACTCTCGGGAGTTTTATAGAGAAAATGGGGGAAATGAGATTTAGACACCCAGCAACCATTGATCTTTGATTTGAATGTGGGCCGTCCACGTGGAAGATCCAAAATTGGGCTTGGGGCTTCCTTTGACCTTTTCTGACCCTTTTGAAAAAATGGAAAAATTTCCCATTTTGCTCCGCACCTTCGCTTCTAAAAATGGGCCCGACATGTGTCCTGAGGTGGGTCCCAAAGGAAACACGGAGAAATTCTACCATTTGACTCTCTTTTGGAAAAAGGAAAATTTTCCAAGTTTTCCCCGCAGCTCCACCCTTCCGCTTCAAGTCCCTAATGTGGGTCCCAGTGGAACCCCCTGGGTCCTTTTATGCCTTTAACTCCTTTTCCCTCAAAGGGAAATTTTTTCACTTTTCCTTCAAAATCCTACACCTCCACCATTGATGGGGCAAAACATTGACTATTTCCCATCGGGCTTGTAGGCCATTTTTGATATTTTAACCTTTATGAGGAAAAGAGGAAAAATTTTAAGTTACCTCTCGATGGTCTACTTCCACCCCTTATGAATTTTCAAATTGCCACGTGTCACAATGGCGCACCTTGAGGCAGCCCCAAAATTTGATACCTTGAACAAGCGCGGGCTCGCCATGTGTCCTGCTTCGGAAAAATTTAGTTGAAGGCTTAAAGCTCTCTGGAAGGCGCCACTTGTCAAGCTCTAAGGTAGTCTCCTTTTGGTTGTTGAAAAGTCTAAGTAAAATGCAAAGTGAGTGGAGTGCCCCACATGTCCTCATGACGCTTCTCTTAGATGGCTGCCCAAGTTGAAGACCTTGAATGAGCATGGCTCACCACGTGTCCCTATTCCACCAAACTGTATCAATTTGTGTAAAAATTTTATAAGTCTGGGACAAGCAGTGGAAGCCTCCACATGTTCTCCTGACACTATTCCAAGGCAAATCCCAAAAGTAGATCTTCAAATGAGTGTCGTTCCTCCACGTGTCCTAGACTTCCCGAAAACCTTTTGAAATTTGTGTAAGTATGGGAAACCCAACGGAAGTCTCCATGTGTCTCTTTCTTGCCAGCCCTCCACATGTCCTCCCGGTGCTACTTCAAAGCCAAACCAAAAATTTGATTCTCAAACAAGCGTCGTTCCTCCACGTGGACACATTTTAAAGTTGAGGTTTTTATAGGATTTCCGAAGTATTAAGTTGATCCACATCCAACCAAGAGGTTCCTGTACGTACCAAAAATTGTAGGCTACTGCACCACCAAAAAGAGGTTACACATACCCCAATGATGATACAGGTCTCCTTACAAGGTGTTTGGGATCCAAAAAAGATCAACAAGTATACATTTGTATCCCATATGCCTCATCCGGCCTCCGCAGGATTTGTTCTGCCCTCTGTACCCCTTTTTCTTGCATTTTGGTCTTAAGTGACGAGACCACCACCCTATCTGGGCAGCCATCTTGTGATCGCCACCAGATAGGGTGGTAGTCAGAATCACTAACCACTGCCCGGCATAGGGTGGCGATCATGTGCGCATTTTCCATAATGTGCTGACGATCGTGTCAAATATAAAATTCAAATTTCTATCTGCATTCTTCAACCACTAAATCTTGCATTTATGTTTTGGTCACCTGGAAAATAGTGATTTTCTTTGTTTAATGATGATAGAGTTTAATTTGAACTTGCCTTCTGGTGATTGCAAATGCTATAAATATGTAGCTTGTTTACAAGAAAATGGTCTTGGTTCTTTGGTTTGGAGTCTTCATTCTTGAGCTTCAGTCTTCAATACTCAGTCCTAGATTTTGTTTATGAATCATTTTATCTTTAGCATGGACTAGAATTCTGAATATTTAGTTATGCCTCACTATACACCAACAATGATCCTGCTAGGAATCGCATAGGCCAAGCTCTGTTCTCTTGTGCCATCCCTCTCCTACTTGTACTTTGTTGTATTTCTCTGAAGTTGCTATTGCTCATTGTTTGAGTACCTAATGTTTATCATTTTGTTTCATCATTGTTGTAACGACCCTGCTAGGAATCGCATAGGCCAAGCCAGTTCACTTGTGCCATCCCTCTCCTACTTGTGCTTCGTGCCATTTTTACTTCAAAGCAACTATCGTCCTAGTGCCTTCTCTTGCCAATGTTGTTATACTCCTACTCTTTTTGGATTCACGTGAACATGCAAGAACGAAGAGATCACTCTGAGGGGACAAGCTACAACACAACTGGATTTTCCTCTGCTTAGTAAAATCTAGGTTTAAATCATCAAATTTATCATCAAATAGAGTAGTGAATCATTTTATTTCAGTTAAACTCGTTTTTAATATTTCCAGGGAAGTTGTGGGGAATGATAGTTTCTAAGAAGCTATGATTTGTTCCTCACTTCTGAGGTAAGATTGAAGGTTTTTAATTAAGTTAATTAGTTGTCTTTCATCTAGATTCACACATTTGCACAGGTGAATAACCACACCAGGTTATCTCACTTGTTTAGTTTTAGTATAAAATTATTTTAAATAGTTGTTTGTAATTATAATGTTTCAATCGTGCATTTTGTTTATATTAGTTTCCCTTTCAATAGTAGTATAAATTATTATTTTCAGTTTAAGTTAATTCAGAGACTTCATTTTAGATTAATACTTAGATCTTAATTAGGAAGATAAACCATAGGGAATTTACGTTATCCGTCCATAGCCTCTAAATCTCCCCTTTTTCATTCCAGTTACTAGGAGATCACACTACCAGATCTTAGTCACTGATCCTCCCATAGTTAACTTTAGGAAATTTTCTTACCCATTCTCATCCTTACCTGTAGCTTTTCTATCATAGAAAACTAACCATAATCTCAGTTGTGACTTCATTTAAGTCACCCACATTTCAAACCACCAACTGTCTCGGCATGACCTCGAGAGGTTGGGTATGGGGAAGGTCACTTGTCGATTATCATCCTCACATGTCACTTTTCTATCGTATAAAATTGGTGAACCCAACATGAAACAAACATTTTTTCCCCTTTTTTTTTCATTTCTTTCATCCACCTTCACTCTTTCCCATTATTCTGTGGGTATTCATATACCCCGAATATGTCAGGATACGACGCATATGGTAGACCGCTCTCAGGTCTTGAAGTAAATTATGGTCGAACAAATAGATAATTGTCACCCTTGCTTTCTGCATGGGCTGATAACTATTCAAGTAATTACTTGTCATCTCAAACTCCCCCTCAAAGAACTAGTTCTAGTTCTTCATTCCGAATTTAGGAGTTGGATTAGCTTACACAAACACAACAACCAGAAGCCTTTAGGATCTAACAATATGACATTTACTAGAGAATCCATTTCATCTACTCGGGTTTTGTTCAGACCAAAAATTAGTAGACGGTCAAATCCACTCCCATTTTTGGATGAGGAGTATTTAGCGCGCTACGCTAAAAGTGAACAACACTTCCAAAACATGTACCCACCTATAGGAAGGTTGCAAACACAACTCGATACCCTACTCCAAGAAAACACCCCCATTCCTCCACCTATGGGAAATAATCTCAGTGAAGCTTGGTAGGGTAATGATCAATTCATAATAAGGTATACAACAAACTCCATTAAGGAAAAACACTTGTGTCTTCGCCAATCGAGGTCATTTCAACCTTAGTTGAGAAAGTTAGAGGATTGGAACTTGCTCAAGAAAATCAAAATTCATATTTCGGGCAAGTAGGAATCCCTAACCCTCCGCATCACCCTAGCCAAGTTGACCTCCTTATAGGAACAGGCATGTTAGGCATGCCTCCTCAACATTCGTATAACTATCCATAAAAAACACCAACTAGGACCGCATTTTCAAATGCCGCTCTAGTTGAAAATATGATACCTCCCGGTTTAGCACCAAACAATCCATATCAGAGCAATGCTCCTCCCTACTTAAACATTTATTCAAAAGCACCACATGGAGACATGTTCTCCTCTCTTGGGATGTTCACTCAACCACAAGGATTTCCTTATACCCCTACAAATGCATATGTTATGCCATATCAAGCAACCCATTCCACCCCCACCTCCTCAAAGAAGCACCACCAATGGTCAAAGCCTATGTAGTAGGGACTTATTTAGAATATTTAAAATATCCCCTAGAATTCACCATATGAAGTGTTATGCTTCCAAGACCTCTTCCGATTTACCCAAATACAAAGGGGAAGGAGATCCAAATGCACACATTAAGGCCTATGCCACAACCATATGGGAATTACTCCCTTGGGATGGGGTTGTTACTAAGATATTCCCTAAAACCTTAGAGGGTATTGCCCTTGATTGGTATTATAGAATACCTGAAGCCTTGATACACTCATTTAAACAACTCATGTCAAAGTTCATCAAAGCTTTTGATATGAACAAATTGTTAAGAACAGGAATCAAGGAATTCTTGCATATTAAACAAGAACATAATGAATCCACTGCTCATTTTATTCAAAGATGGTGTATGGTTCTCTACTCATCAGCAAGTGCTTTAAACATGGATCTTTTGGGTCGAAAATATGTTAGGTGGATAGATCTATGGATAGGCGAGCCAACAGCAGTGTGCAGGGCATTGCCCCTCTTTATTGCTATTCTACTAGCAGGAATCTGTGCAAGTCTCACAATATTCTGCCTTCGGGGGTTGGGATCTCATCCCAGTAGAGGTATTTCCAACTGTGAAAAGAAGGGAAAGAAACGAGGTGGGGAGATAGAATAGATCTGAAGGGAGAAAAGAAATGAATTCCAAAGCAGAAAGGTCAGAGGGTCTATGTTTTGGGTTGGTAGTAGACAGAGCCGAACCTACTTGCATAGACGAACAAAGCAATACTGATGAATAAATGATAAAAAGTAGAGATAGATTCAACAGAATAAACACATAAATCTGACATAAGAAAGATTAAAATGCTCATAACACACATATTCAGCACAAAGTCTTAATATTTTATTAATGTTTTCTTCTATTATAAAAGCTCAAAGTCTTTTCTTCTAACTTCTATTTTTCATCTAAAAATATGCACCTCCCTTGGCATACGACAAGTATCCAAGTATATATAGAAGAAAGAGAAGAGAGAAGGAAAAAGGCAACCAACAACTAATTACAAAATACTACAAAATATCTAAAAGTCAATGTTGACTTTGGACAACTTGGTGGATGACAACATCCCATGGTGCAACATGGATGAGGTCATCATTTGTACCAACATACTCTTAGATATTTACAAAAAGGGAGCCAAGAGGAAGAAAGCTATTCATCGTCGTCTCGTGGCTGGAAGGGGGTATCTTGCTTCTGTTGTTGTTCGGGAGAGGTGATGTGGAACTGAGTCCGATATTCCATGAATTTACTGATCATTGGCTGAAGTTGATCCTAGGTAGGACCCTTCGTATGATCGCCGATGACCTCACAAGTCTCCCGCTCATCTCTGAGTTTTTCAGGGAGCTTGAAATATTTGTTTCCTACCTCCATCAGGAACCCCACAAAATCATGGCAAGCCAAAAGGTTGTTGATACATTCGGTGTCGAAAGTGGCTTCTGGCCCTAACCCTTGCGAGACGATCTCCTTAAAGATCCGGATAGTTTCATCGCCTGCCTTACTCAAGGTGAAAAAGGAGTAAGCAAGCCTGGAGACATTCTCAGAACAATTTGCTCCATTTGATGCATTGCATCTAGGGCTTCCTCCTTGACTTTATCAATATTTTCCAAGATGAACTCCATCTGGTCGACCCGGTAATCCAACCAAGCAAGGATCTTGCTGGGTACCCTGGGGTGACTGAAAATGCTGAATTTCACTAGATCGTTGACTAAGTAGTCAAGCATTTTCTGGAATGTCTCGTGTTGCATCCTTGCATGGTCCAATTCTTTGGAGATAGGTCCTACGATCACTGGAGATCTTTGTTCACCCGACTGATATTTTGATATAATTCGGTGAACTTGACTATTACCTCCTCGTTGTCTTTGAGGATTTGATATCTCTAGGTGGAAATTGCCATACCTTGTTCGCCAATTTTGGCACACTCATTTATCTTATCCTGGCTTAGGACCTCAGGAGTTTCAGTGGCAGTTGTAGGAGGTGCACTGCCCATTTTCTGCAAGGCGTGGAGAAGATGTTTGTTTTGTTCTTTTAGTAACCTCTTCTCCTCCTTTGCTTCTTGAAGTTTCTTGCAAAGGGCATCCACCGCAGATAGGGGCTCTCCTTGAAGACTTTTCGAAGATGTTCCCATTGTGACTTGGGTTATTGTATAATCTATCAGAGACAAATCCTTTTTACCCTTTAAAGGATCGGGATATGCAATCTCCATTACTCTTTCTCCCGATGCACTCTGAGAGAAGTGGGTTATAGGATTTTTCTTCTTAGCCCCTTTGTTGGGATGACAGAGAAGTCCATCGGTGCGATAGGGACTTTCCTCTTTTCTGGCTCGGGGATGCTTTGGGATATCCATGCCTTTGGACTTAAGGGAATGGGACCAGAGGTAGAAGAGGGAGAAGCTGCAGTGGATGAGGGGAAATGGGTAGAGACACTTGGTGGTGGCATCGAGAGGGAGGCCGAGAAAGTGCTCATGGGAGGAAGGGATACTATAGGGGAGGTAGACATGGGAATGGAAGGGAGTTGAGAGATGAGAGAAGAAATGGTGGGGGACAGCTCCGCGAGCAAAGAGAAGATAGATGGCGAGGAAGGGGGAATAGTAGAAGATGGGGGAGAGGATACGACCAAAGGAATGGTCACTTGAGTCACGTGAGGAGGAGGAGGAGGAGAGGGAGAAGGGATAGAAGGGACCTCAGTAGTTGTAGTAGTGGTGACACCCGAGTGGATGTGCCCGTCGAACACCTTCCGCCGCTTCTCTCTCTAGGGATACCAAACTTACAACCTATTCTTTTGCAGCGGAAGGAGGGCTTTTAGGAGCTCCTTCTTGAGCAGAGCTTGATTCACCCTCTTTATCCTTGCCTTTGACCTTTGGCAGATGCTTCAGCCTAACAGGTGCATTTCCCAATGGGGATGTAGTGAAATCTACCCCGAGGTAGATAAGGCCATTCATTCTGCACCAGTGTTCTATCCTCTCGCAATGTCTCCTTGACCCTTTCTTCAATGGTCTGGGGCACTTTTGTTCTGTCGATTGCAATAAATGGCCAGTTGTCCCCATCTATGTCCAGATACACCTGATCAACTTCTTGATCGGTAGTTTGATAACCCTTTGGAACAATGGCCATGCCGTATTGAATAATCTCTGCCAAAGCCAAGCGGGAGTGGTCCTTCCTTCTAAGTTCGACCTCATGATACAGGTCAATATAGATGTCCTCGATCTATGGAATGTGGATTGGATCGAGTTTTTCCTTGGGAAGGCAATTCCTTGGATCAAAAGTGGGCCTCGCCGGGAAGTTGTGCTTTAGATTGAGCAGTTCTAGCTCTGCAAACATTTCCCGGGATTTGTGGTGAAAAATTTAGGTGTATTTGCCCACTGTAAGGGGGAAAGGAGTTCCACCCTTCTTTCTCTTCAAACATTTCTCATGGTAGGTTATGAGTTGTCTGGACAGCTCCAACAAGATCAACTTGGGGCCAGCATATCTCGGAAATTTGGTGGGCTCCCCCAAGAAGTTGGCCGCTCTGAGATAGGTGAAGGTGGGGAATTGGGTAAATAGTGCCCCCACTTCTCAGTTGTTGTGACTATGCTCTTGGTCGTCTCGACCATGAGTCATATTCGGCCTCAAAAGGCAGATGATGCCATAGAAGAAAGCATCATTGATCTTGGTAAACTGTGAGATGCTATTCTCCAGCTTCAGCTCCGGGTAGTATTCATATATTTTTACCTGAGGCCAAACCCCGCATCGGCTCAGTGCTAGATAATCCCTCTCCGAGGCTGCAGCGTAGACTACGTAGGAGTTCATGTAGAACCTCCTCGTTATGGTGAGTTGTTGGAGCTGCTCGGATATGGTGCTGCTTATGATCTCCGCCCACTCAAAGCGTTGATCTAGCACATTCTTGTTCATAGTTTCAAGGTACCTGAGCATCCATTTGTGAAAGTAATGGGCATCAGAAATCCCAAAAACTCTACTTAGGAATGTGATGGTGTCGCTCAATTCCTGAGAAGTCACTACGGTGAATAACCTATGGCCATCTGGTTATTACCTTCTTGTTTTCAAGTACACTTCGTTCATCAGTTGCATGCACTTGTCTTCATTATCCTCCCATGCCTTGGTGTAGTCCTCTTGGCTTACAGCCACAAAGTGTCGGTGGTGAGGGATGCCTAGCATGATTTCGAAGTGCCGGGTAGTGAGGTTGATTATGACCTCGCCCTTTTCATTTTCGACACACCTTGTGTCTTTGTTGTAACAGCATTCCACTACCATCATAAATTTGTTTTTTACTGCACTAACGAGGATCCCCCTAGCAAAATGTAGTCCACTGCCCACCAGCTTGTCCATCCAAGGACTTCCTATGACTCTCCTGGTTCTAGCCCAGAAATCCTCCATGTCGATGTGACCGAGTTCAGAGTCTCTTATGTCCAGGTCACATTCTACCTGGGACTCAAGCATTTTGACCCTCTAGTATTTATACTTCATCTCTTCTTTTGTAAGCTTAGCCTTACCCTTTGACTTGGTTGGCTTCTTGCTTGATGTAGACATATATGGATCCGAGTTCAGTTGTTGATCTGCAAGAAGGAGAAGAGAAGTCCAACGCCAAAGAGCCATATTAGCTGTCAGATCTTCCATTAAAGCACTACAGAATGAGGAGTTAGTAATTTTAAGGCCTCAGGGCGCAGGGCGTAGGAACACTATAGGCTGCAGAGTTAATAGAATGGCACACTGAATCGGAGTGTTACAAGGAACAAATTAGTGCCAAAGGGCACATGGCGTAAGGATTTTTCATATGACATTATTGTTATTGTAAACGGGATGCACCTGCGCCATTTATGCAGTTTTATACTTGGCGCAAATAATTTTGGTGTTGCATGGGGGCAGGGTGTGCCTATGGCGCAAGTATTTGACATACAACATGGAAGTTTGGTGCACCAAAGGGTGCAGGTTTATTACATGTAGCACTAACTTTAGGTGCGTAGAAGGGGAACTTGGCATGGCACAGGGGAAACTTGCATTGCATTTTGTTGTTGTAAGTGGGGATGCATCGTGTCAAGTTTAGGATTTACTTGGTTTATATATAGCGTAGGGAGCTTATGTGTTGCAATCAAGGTCGGTGTGCACCATAGGCACGACTGTGTTTCCTGTAGCAAGGGTGGCAATTGTGCCAAGGGGAAAATGCAGCCTAGAAACAATATTTCAAGTTTTCTTTTTCTCTGATGGATTTGTGATCCTTTAGGCTTAACTCCGTATTGATTTAGACGGTGAAGGGGGCGAAGCAAAGAGGTTTAGATTTTTTTTCGAGGCAGAGCCCTCTTGGCTAGTAGATCTGGAAAGAGGATGGAAACGGCTTGGGAAGAGAGATTTGCAAGAATAAGCAGGGGGTTTTAAGCCTCAGACACAATGCATTCAACCTCACAAACAAGCAGCAACAGAAAACACAAGAGGGATGAGGACCACTTACCCAGAAATATATAGAAAGTGAGAGATGAAGCGAGGTCCATGAACACGATACGAGGAGGACGGGCATGTTGACAGGTGCAAAGGAATAAAGTTTATCACGTGTTTTCAATTATGAAAGTGACAAGACGGGGTGCTACTATATATAGGCAAAGGTGCAATAAATGTGCCAACCACTTTTTCAAGGGGCGCACCAAAACATGTGTCGACATGTAAAACTTTGCACCCTTTGGCGTGGATAAACGCATGTCAACATGGAAATATTTGCGCCATTGGTGCAAATTTACTACTGTCAACACTTCATTTTGAGCGCCTTGGCGCACCAAAACACGGTGCAACAATTTAGTTGTTAACATGAAGGCGCATGCGCCTTGGCACATGCAAGAAAGGCACATCACAGAAGGCGCATCAATTGATGTGTCAACACATCAAAGGGTGCGCCAAAGGAAATGAAGGGGGCACAAATTTAGTCTGTGTTACAGATAAAAGGTGCACCCAACCAAAAAGGACCAAAATGGCTAAGTTCGGAGAACTAGATTTCCCGGAAAGGGATTTTGTAACATTCCGAATGCAGAGGGGTCCCTGATAAGGGACCAGGACAAAATTTTGGTATGGTTACCTATAAAATTGCCCTTGTCAATTTTATAGGATAACAGGATGAAATGGAACTATGCGATTTATTCCTTCATTCTCTCAATAGAGAGATAAAGGAAGAAGTCCAGAAGTTCCCACTAAGAACTTACAATGAAGTACTCGAGAGTGTTCTCCGAATCAACTAAGCAGTAATAGATAGTGGTCATAAGACATATGGAACAAATGGGAAATTAATCACTCCCAATCAAAACACCACAGCCTATCCTAATATTAGGAATGCTAATCAAGGACCTAAGATCCTTAATAAGAACCACAGAGTTATAACAGATGGAGTAACTGACCAAACTAAAAGAGCAAATGTTGTGAACATTTCGTCACCCATCAACAATTAGCGAAATAACAATTTTACTCCAACAATAAACACGGTGGATTTTAATCGTCCACCGACCACACAACAACAACAACAACAACAAATCCAAACACAAGGTCCAAATCAAAACCCAACTGGATATCAAAGTCAAAACCAAAAGTGACAACCTCAAAATTTTAACTCTAACAACCAGCAACCTTATCAGAATTTTGGGCCACAGCAGGTTCCAAATCAACAACCTCGAAATTATAATCCCAATTTGTATTGTGGTTTCCAAAAAATTCAAGGCCACGATACTAGGAATTTCTGTGACTACGATAAATTCATGTAGCATTTTCCAGAAGATAAAAAACAACTCTTTATAGATATGTTCTTAGCAAATTCTGTAGTACCCACTCCAAACACTTACACAGGGCGTTTCCCTTAAAATATACCCCTCAAGATCTTTAATGATCCACTCCCAAACTATTCTAACAATAACATGTTAGATCCAAGTGGAACAAACAAGGGTGTTTTTAACAAGAAACAATGATCATGAAGCTTTAACTTCATTAAATCCACCGGTCGCACCCCAATTAGGAACTCGACCGTAAACCAAGATAGTTGGTCTGGTAGAGTTAGACACCGAGCTACTCGTAGAAACCATAAAAAGAACATGGGATTATTCTTCTCAACCAACTCCAAGTTATCCATTGGAACTAGACAACATTCAAAAAACGTTGGTAAAACCCATAGGTGCCTATGATTTAATTAATGATTTAACGAAAACCTTCTCTCACATCTCCTTCTTGGACTTGTTAAAGAACTCTCCCACCCATAGGGCTGCTCTCTTAGAAGCATTAGGCCTTGGTCATTTAATTAATATTACCCCTCCTCCGGAAATGCAAGTAAACCATGTAGAATTTGACGTCTACCCTCTAGGGCAGCCAGATAGGGATACTGAGTTTATATTTGATATAAGCAAAATGCCAACAAACACGGAAATTATGCGAAGAGGTGACCTAGCTTTACATTTACAAGTATGGGTTTACAATAATTATGTTAAATGTGCAATGATTGACAATGGGGCAGCAGTTAACATAGTCCCCTTCGCTTTTCTTCAAAAGTTAGGATATGGAGAGACAAACTGTTCCACAACACAAAATACACTAAGAGGTTATGATAGCCTCAAGGCCACCTCAATTGGAACCATAGTTTTACCAGTCACTTTAGGACCCAAGACAATCCTCACCGAATTTTATATTATAGATCAAGAAACCAACTATAATATGATCCTCGATCGGCCATGGATACACCGAATGAAGGCAATCCCTTCCACGTTATTCCAAGAAATAAGATTTCTACACTTAGAAAAAATATTTGTGGCACAAGGTGACCCAAAACCCTTCGATATACACCTAGCTGATTTGAAGAAAAGACCAGGCGTTCATTCCAAGTTTGAACTCCCAAAAAATCAACTTAGAAAACCAATTAATTCAAAACCAAAAGAGAAGTTGATACCCACCACAAAGTTGGAAATTACAAATCATGTCGAGGGCATTCCAGCACTCAAAAATGAGGCCAACGTCATAGAAAAAGTGTCATTAGGGACTACCGCAAAACTTTTCGAGTTGCTAGAGAAAGATTTACCTATTCTCCTACCATTTGATTCTATGGGTATGGGATACACCCTGGGAATTGCTTCTCTTCCATCGAACGAAGTTTTTATGGTAGAAGTAACCAAGGTAGAAGAAATAGATATGAAAAATATCCCAACATCCATTTTGCTAAGAAAATATTGGACTCTCCACTTTGATGGAGCTAGATGTCGCTTTGGAGCTGGGGCAGGAGTGATATTTACTTCACCTGAGGGAAAGATCCTAACTTTCACCTTTAAATTAAACTTTGAGTGTACAAACAATGGAGCTGAGTACGAAGCTCTCCTCCTTGGCCTCATCCTAGCCAAAAGAATGGGTGTCGATAACATTAGAGTGTTAGGAGACTCGCAACTAGTTGCAAACCAAGTCTCTAAGGTATATTAAACTAGAACTGAACATTTACAACTCTACAAAACAGCAGTATTAGATCTAAGCAAGGGATTCAACTTCATATCAATTGAAGTGATCCCATGAGATCAGAACCTTCTTGCAGATTCAATAGTAACCTCAGCTTCCCATTTCACTCCAAATAGTGAGTTGGAAGATACAAGTTTCATGGTATCACTTCGTACTGAACCATTAGTGCATAAAATACCAACAAACCCACCCCCGACTCATGGAGAAGCTGAGCATGATTTTCCTATCTGGATCACTTTGACAAAGTGATAGAGTCACTCTGAATATTTAAACACCTATGCGGAGCTACACCTTGCTCACCGCATAGTGAATATTTCCCTAACACCACATTCCTCTTCCTATTTGGGAAATCCATGGTAGAGTCTCCTCTACAAAATGATCTCTATATCTACGAGGTGGAAGACATAGAAATCTTGGAACTACCTCTAACCCCACCTGAATTTGAAGAAGGTAACACTTCTTTAATAGAAGAAACCATTGACATAAACATCGGAACGGAGGAAGAACCAAAAATTTTGAAGTTAGGATCCTCATTAACTCCATAGGAGATAGAAATACACACCCAAGTCCTCAAAGAACATCAAAAGGCTTTCATATTTAACTATAAAGAAATGACGGGAATTGCACCACACATCGCGGTACATAACCTTGTCACTAAACCAGATGCAAAACCAATTAAACAAAAGTCAAGACCAATGAAGCCAAAAGTGGCTCTCATGGTAAAAGAGGAAGTAATAAAACTTCTCCAAGTGGGATTCATCAAACCCATTGACTATTCACAATGGGTATCTAATATCGTCCCTGTTCTAAAAAAGAATGGGAAGATACACATTTGCATAGAATTTCGGGATATTAACAAAGCTTGTCCCAAAGATGACTTCCCATTACCATCCATTGACATTATTTTTGATGCAACAACTAGATTTGAACTATTGTCCCTCATGGATGGGTTCTTAGGGTATAATCAGATTAAAATATCTGAATAGGATCAAGCCAAAACTACGTTTATAACTCCCTAGGGAACTTATTGTTACGCTATCATGCCATTGGTCTTAAAGAACACAAGCGCTACATACCGGTGGGCAATGACATACATATTCCACAATCTTATCCATAAAATTGTGGATGACTTATCGCCAAGGCCAAGAAGCACTTGTGATCATCCGAAGTACTCTATATCATCCTCTCACGATTGATTGAATATGGCATCACATTAAACCTAGAGAAGTGCATGTTTGGTGTGACAAGAGGCAAACTTCTGGGTTACATTATATCTTCACGAGGGATTGATGTTGATCTAGCCAATATCCGGGCTATTCTCAAAATGATTCCACCATCGATGATCTCGAATCGGTCATTTCTTGGGAAACTGCAATACAAAGGTTCATCCTGGATTTAAGTTTTTCCATTCATCCAATCAAAATCTATTAAAGAAAGATTATAGCATTGATTGGACTAAAGAATGCAACGAGGCCTTCAAGCGCTTAAATTCTTCTTATTGTCTCCACCCACGCTAATTCTTCTAGACCAGACCACCCATTGATCCTATACTCACGGGCCACCGATGTCTCGCTAGCTTGCATGTTGGCTCAAGAAAACAATGATAAACGAGAACATGCAGTCTATTTAATTATCCGAACGTTGCTCGATTATGAAACACGTTATACACAGGCAGAGATAGAATGCCTTGCCATAGTCTTTGCAACAAAATTTTTAAAACATTACATGTTAAACCGAGAAACAAGGGTCATTGTAAAGACAGATCATTTACAAACATTTCTCACGCAAGGGTCTTTATCTAAAAAGGCTAGGCGTTTTATAACCTTAATGGGTGAATTTGAGTTAATATTTGTAAACCAAAAGTCCGTTAAGGGACAAATCATTGCAGACTGGTTAGCTAACAATCCATTAGATGGAGGTGATCTGGTAAATCTAGACTTTCCTAATGAGTGTATATACTTTGTGAAACTAGGCCCCCCATCTCTACATGTCCTTGGTACACTGATATCATCAATTTTATCATGGACCACACATACCCAGAAAGTGCCACATCACAAAAAGAAGGTGGTTACGCATTATCAATGCTAAATATGTTGTTTTAGAACAAGTAATCTATCATAAATCCTTCGACAACATGCTTCTAAGATGCATCAACATAGAAGAATCCAAGAAGATTCTTTATGAATCCCACAGTGGGATATGTGGAGGCCACTTCGATGGTCATGCCACTATTCACAAAATCCATCGGATGGGCTATTTTTGGCCCACTCTCAAACATGACGGAGTAGAGTTTGTACGTAAGTTCCACAAATGCCAAGAATTCTCTCATGAGATTCACATGCTAGCACAATCCCCGCACCAATAAAGCAACCCCGTGGCCCTTCTCCACGTGAGCTCTAGATTTGATAGGGAAATTCTCTCCCTCTTCAACCGATGGCCATAATTTTATAATTACAGCCACGGAATGTTTTACCAAATGGGTAGAGGCCATGCCTCTCACCACCGTACCAGGTGTGGTAATTGCCAAGATCATTCTGAACCAAATCATTTGTAGGTATGGTGTCCCATAAGTCATTATCTCAGATAATGACACATCCTATAAAAATAATGAGGTCCTTGAGTTATGCAACAAATTCAAAATAAACCATCACATGGCCTCTCTTTACTACCCTCAAGCCAATGGATAAGCCGAAGCAACAAACAAAACATTAAAGGCTATTCTCCTCAAAACAGTTAAGGAGAACAAGTGAGATTGGCATCTAAAACTATATCCGGCCTTGTGGGCCCATCAAACCTCAATAAGAACACTAATAGGAGCAACCCCTTTCTCGTTGGTATTTAGGGCGTAAGACGGTTCTCCCACTTGAGGTTGAAATACCCGGTCTCTACATCTCATTACAAGGGATTTTGGATGAAGAAGCTTACAGGAGGTACGCCTCTCTCAACCTGGAAAGCCTTCAAGAGAGGCCAAAGCTAAATGCTGAATAATGGCACAGAGCCTATGCTGACTGGATGTGCCGGAAGTATAACAAAAAGTATATGAGTGAGAAATATATGAGGGAGATCTAGTTCTAAGACTAGACAACCGGATTGATAAGAAAACCAACGAAGGAAGGAAGTTCCGGCCCAAGTGGTTGGGCCCATACCGAGTCATGAAAGACTATAAAAATGGTGTGTATCTCTTATACACACTAGAAGGTGAGGAATTCAATGAAACTATCAATTCCTTGCATCTTAAATGGTTTTATGCATAAGACATCAGAATCACCACTTATACATTATAGCTACCTACATTGAATTAGTCATCTTGTTGTTACATTTTGTCCACTCATTTCATAAAAATTGTAGTCAAGGAACTTACTCTTAAGCAATCTATTACAAATTTCTGAAAATATTGGAAAAATCATTCAAATCACATCTCTTCAAACATCATCAAGTAATTTCAAATATTCTCATCAATTTTGACAAACAAGTATTGACGAAAACAATACCAAGGCTCGCATACTTGGTTTTCTCTTTCTTTCTACTAGTTGAAGTTGTCCTTACCTATCTAGAAGCTTCTTGGTGTCACATCTATCCCTCTTATATTCTGAAAGAAAGATATCCCAAAGCTCAAAATCAAATTGGTGTCACATCTATCCCTCTTATATCTCTCTAGTGGTTTGGGAAAGGAAAAAGGAAATCCCAAAGTCATAGATTAGAAGTGTGAAAATCAAATAGAATCAAATTATATTAAGTGAAAAAAATGCCAAATTCCAAAAGATCAAATCTTGAACATAATCAAGTAATTTCAAATCTTCTCATATTTTATTTTACACACTTTCTACTAGTTGAAGTTGTCCTTACCTATAGTCCTGCTTCTAGAAGCTTCTTGGTGTCACATCTATCCCTCTTATATCTCCATATTAGAAGTGTCAAAATCCAACCTTCAACCTTCGGTGATAAGCCCATTTATCTTACTAGTGGTGTGAGGTTGGGAAAGGAAAGAAGTGCCCTTACTCGCCTATATCCTACCTTTGGTGACAAAACCATGCTTCTTACTAGTGGCATGAGGCATGGTGTGGGGGTCCATTCACACAAATCAAAAATCTTGGTATTCTAGAAATACAAATCAAATTATATTAAGTGAAAACAAATGTCCAAATTCCAAAGAGATCAAATCCTCAAAACCAGATTTTGCCAATCAGTTGCCATTTATAGATCTAAGTCTAGATAAACTAGAAAGTAAGTGGCCTTCTAAGCTTGGTGGTAGTTCCGAGTAGGGTAAGTGTGTAGGTATAATTTTGGTTTCTATCACTGGTTTGTCTATCTCTCATCATTCTATTTAGTCAAACTCATGCAATTTTTGGCCTTCCCAACTCTTGGTGTTGAGCCCTTACATCTTACTAGTTGCGTGGAGTTGGGAATGGGGCAAGTTCATCTCTTTATCACTATACATTCATCACGTTTTGCCAACATAAGAAGAAATCACAGACATTTCCCAAAAAGGCTAAAATTTCAATACTACAACATGTTCGTCATCACATATAAGCATTACAAAAGCAAATAAAGTAAAAAAAAATTGTTTAGTATTTTCTATCTTGTCATCCATTACATACATTCTGAAAAGCATGAAAACAAATACTATAAAAACATCTAGTACACACATGGGAAACGAGTTACAAAATTCTAGACACCAAAGAGTCTAGATCCAAAAAGAGATATATGTACATATCATAGTGTGTCATAGTTTTGTACGATGTCATCGCACACTAGGTACAGTCAAAATGCTTGCAATAAGCACAAAACACCAAAACATCATACTTGCCTCACAAAATGGAGACTAAGCAATAAAGGAAATCTACCTATCTGCCCTTTTAAGGCCCATTGTGACCACTCTAGTTATGAATTTCTTAGGAGTTCTTCTCAAAAGCATTCAAAAAATAGCAAAAAGCTAAGCCTAACACAAAATACCATTCCCAAGATCATTCCAATTCAATCATACTAAAATATGAAAAGAGTGATCACTATGGACCCAAAGCTCAAAAATTACCAAATCGATATGCGCAAATGAATAGTAAATGAGCTTGTTATATATATCTAGTATTCTAAACTTTTTTTGAGTGTTTTTACGCAGAGTTAGAGCATCGATGGAGGTAAGTTCTAAACCCAACGTAGATGGTAAGTCCTCATTTCATATCAATTTAGTTTTATTTCTCAATTTATTTTATCTATTTGCACTTAAGTCCCCTTTTTCATTTTGTAGATAGCGGGATTTTGGATGGCGAATTTCCGACACACAAGTGTGTTAGGTATAACTCCTAACTCCCCATTTCGAGACTGCCATACTTGAATCCACCATTTTACACCTCTCCATGGCTAAGATGCTTATCCAAGGGGGAAATATGTACATACCCAAAATTGTAGGGTACTGCACCACCGAAAAGAGGTTACACATACCCCAATGATGATACAAGTCTCCTTGCAAGGTGTTTAGGATCCAAAAAAGCTCACCAAATATAATTTTGTATCCCGTATGCCTCATCCGGCCTCTGCGGGCTTTGTTCTACCCTCTGCCCCCCTTTTTTCTTGCATTTTGGTCTTAAGTGATGAGACCACCACCCTGCACAGGACGACGGTCTTGTGCGCATTTTTTAGAATGTTCCAACGATCGCGTCAAACGTAAAATTCAAATTTCTATCCGCATTCTTCAACCACTAAAGCTTGCATTTATGTTTTAGCGCACGGTAAATAGTGATTTCTCTTTGTTTAATGGTGAGAGAGTTCAATTTGAACTTGCCTTCTGGTGATTGCAAATGCTATAAATATGCAACTTGTTTACAAGCAAATGGTCTTAGTTCTTTGGTCTGGAGTCTTCATTCTTGAGCTTCAATCTTCAATACTCAGTCCTAGATTTTGTTTATGAATCATTTTATCTTTAGCATGGACTAGAATTCTGAATATTTAGTTATGCCTCACTGTACACCAAAAATGATCCTGCTAGGAATCACATAGGCCAAGCTCTATTCTCTTGCACCATCCCTCTCCTACTTGTACTTCGTTGTATTTCTCTCAAGTTGTTATTGCTCATTGTTTGAGTACCTACTGTTTATCATTTTGTTTCATCATTGTTGCAATGACCCTGCTAGGAATCACATAGGCCAAGCCAGTTCACTTATGCCATCCCTCTCCTACTTGTTCTTCATGCCATTTTTACTTCAAAGCAACTATCGTACTCAAAGTGCCTTCTCTTGCCGATGTTGTTATACTCTCTTTTTGGATTCATGTGAACACGCAAGAATGAAGAGATCACTCGAGGGGAAAGCTCCAACACAAGTGGATTTTCTCTGCTCAAGGTAAAATCTAGGTTTAAATCGTCAAATTATTATCATAGCCTTTATCCATCCATAGCCTCTAAATCTCCCTTTGTCATTCCGATTCTTAGGAGATCACACTACCAAATCATAGTCTCCGATCCTCCCATAGTTAACTTTAGGAAAGTTGTTTTCCGATTCTCATCCTCACTGTAGATTTTCTATCATAGAAAAATGACCATAATCTCGGCTGTGACTTCATCTAAGTCACCCGCATTTCAAACTACCGGCTGTCTTGGCACAACCTTAGGAGGTCAGGTACGGGGAAGGTAACTTACCGATTATCATCCTTGCATGTCACTTTTTCGTCGTCAAATGCTGCCACATTTCCCTGTCGATTGAATGATGTAAATTTGATCGAGAGAAATGCCCGTCAAACCATAAAACATAGAGAAACATCCATTTGAGCCAGAAAATGAGGTTTTCTTCAAGGACAGAGAATTTAGACTGTTGCAAGGCTCAAACATGATCCTTAGGGACACATCAACTCATTTCTCCTTGATTATTTAGGGTAAAAATGGTAGGGACAATAGATCTTGACTGTGGAAAATGGAGGAAATGGGAAAATGCGAGTTTTGAAGGAACAAAGCACACGGAGACTCAAAATATAGAGCTTTTCCAGAGGAACAAAGAAAAGAGGAGATAATTAAGGACCCATACATGATCTTTGACCCAGGAGTAGATTAAAAAATGGAAATAAGATAAACCAAGCTCAATATGGGGAAGGAGATAATGGCAAAGGTAGTAAATTGATAAATTTTCAAGGGCACAAATGGGGCGAGATAATTTTGAGCACCAATAGCTGGTTCCTTAGTTTTTTTTAAAGAGATGGTTCGGTTTTTGCTTTGACCGCAAGTTTCGACTCCCTTTCCCAATGGATGTATTTAGCACTTGGTCTATTATTTGGTTCTTGTGGCACTCATAAGGAGTGCCCATCCCTGATTCGGAGCTGATGTTGGTGCTCAAATTTGGGTCACCCTGTTTCCTATTAAATCCCTCATTTTGTAACCTTTGTAACATTTTTTGTCTCCCCGTGTTGGTACCTAAAGGTTTTGTTTTCCATTTGGTTGCCATGATTGGTTCCTCCTTGGTCGAAGGTCACTTAAAATCCTTGAATATTTTGATTTGGTCCTCTATCCATATGAAGGTGTTTTTCAATTGGGCGTAACACTTGGGTTGTTCCTTCCCTTCCATTCTCTATAGTTACGTGTTGTTGTCCCTGCCATTTTGTCCTAGGTACATGAAGAAATGTAAATAGATATAGCTTGGGGGTCATGTGTGAACCTTGTGACATTTCCAAATGCTCTATCCTTAAAGAAAATTTCATCTCTGGGTTCAAACAGTGGTTTCCCTGCATTTTTATGGCTAGAAGGGTGTGTTTCTCCTATCAAATTTTAAATCTCTGCATCAATGGAAATGTGGCCCTTTTTGGTTAGATATGGCTTGGAGGGGCACTCTAAAAACTTTGTGGAAAGTTTTAACCTCAAACGTTTCCACGTGGAGGAATGACACTCGTTTGAAGACTCACGTTTTTGTTTGGCCTTGGAGTTGCGTTGGGAGGACACGTGGAGGATTCCATTGCCTTGCCTAGAATTAGAAAAAAAATCATGTTACTTGATATAGTTTTGGTAGGCCATGGACACGTGGTGGGCTAGCCCTCATTTGAAGATTTGCCTCAAGGTCCCACCTTAACAATTGTGACAGAGGGACAGGTGGAGGTTTCCGTCGGCTCTGTTGGGGACTTAAAAATTTTCAAAGAAATTTTCTAAGGTTCGGGACACATGGTAACGCTGTGCTCATTCAAGGTCTCTACTTTTTGGGATCATCTCAAGATGCGCCATTGAGACGCGTGGCGGTTTGAAAAGTCAAGAGGCAGGGAGGTGGGCCATCGGGGGAAACTTAGATTTTTTTTCCCTTGTTATTTAAAAGACTAAAGTTAATAAAATGACCTACAAGCCCAATAGAGAATGGTCAAAATTTTATCCAATCCACGGCGGAGGTGCGGAATTTCGGGGGAAATTTGGAAAATTTTCCTTTTGTGGAGAAAGGAGTTAAAAGTGCAAAAGGAATCTGGTTCCGCTGGGACCCACATCAGAAACTAAAAGCAGAAGGGCAAAGCTATGGGGAAAACTTGGAAAAATTTCCTTTTCCAAAAAAGAGGTGAAATAGCATAATTTAGCCATGGTTCCTTTGGGACCCACATTGGGACACGTGTCAAGCCCATTTTTCAAAGGCGGAGGGGCGAAGCAAATTGAGAAATTTTGCATTTTTTCCAAAAGGTGTAAAATGAAAAAAGGAACCCCCCATCTCGTCTTAACTCGGATCTCCCACATGGATGGTCCAAATTCAAAAGAAATATCAATGGAAACTGTGTGTCTGTATCTAATTTTCTACCATTTTTATCCAAAGCTCTTGGGGATGCATTTTCTTATGATTTTTATCATTTCTTGGAGTCTCCTGCATGCCAAATGAAGAGGAACATTAATCTGATATCTTGGTTTGGTGGGGAGGGTCTAAAAACGTCTTTCACCATTAAAGATGAAATCTAACTATCGGATTCGACCTAATTTTTCTTTCCTTGGCACATGAGAGACCTGTTGATATCTTGGTTTGGTGGGAAAAATCTAAAAAAGTCTTTTTCCATTAATATGTGCTCTGACTATTGGCCTCGATCTAATTTCCCAGTTTTTCCTTCCTTGGCATGCAAAGAACCAAATTTGACAGAATGGAGGAGGAAGTAGTTGGCGCACAAGATGAAGAATGACTTACTAGGTGAAGAAATGAATGCTGGAAATATTTGGAGAGATTTTCCCTCTGCACACCTGACAACTTTTTTGTAAATCTAATTCTGGGAGTCACAACACACAATGGTGCTTTGAATGTTTCTAGTTTTGGGGGAAAACTCTGTTGTAAGTAAAATATTATAAATTGCATGAATTTGTCATGCAAATGGTTGGAAGGTTGGAGTGTTAGAGGTCGAGAGCTAACTCCTGAGGGGAAAAATCCTTTGACAGAGCCCATCTTCTTCTGAGAGACTATCAAAGGAACTTGTTTATTTATTTTTGTTAAATTTGATCATGTCAAGGTGGTTATGATTGTACAACCATTGACAAGCTTTGAGATTGTTCCAAAAACTTTCCCCTGCTGATAAATTTAATGAAATTTGAGTAAATCTATGTTTGATTTTGATGAAAATTGTGTATGCTTCATTTCTGAATGTCTGCATACATTTTCTTTTTCCCATTTCAATCTTATACTGGAATCTCTGTGAATCACACAAAATCTTAGCTTTGTGATAGTTTGGTGGCACTTGCAATTTCATTTATCAGAAGAGCTTTCATTTGATAGTGAAATAAACAAGTTTAAAATCATTTTACTCCTAGCATGATGATTAAGATTGTTTGTTATCCTTTGAGGGTATCTTAGGCGTGATGAAACAGAGGTTGATAGTGTTTAATTAAGTCTTTCAATTTGAGCCTCCATTTTGGATCCTAAATGTTTGTGTGAAAATGTGCTGATCTGGGCCTCCATTAAAGCACACCTTCTGGTTAAAGGAACATTCTAGCTATTTTGAAGCATTTTTTTGGTCAAGCCTTCCATTTTTGTGAAATCTCTCAAAGATTTGGCAAGTCAAAATCCACTCTACCTCACCTCCCACCAAAATTAATTTAAAAACAACTAATCATACCCATAATACCCCTGTTTGTCCTGTGTGTGCACAAATGCATAATTTATGTTACCAAAACATGCGCAAAATCAATCAGAGTTTTCATTTTCTTGATGCTTTGAACCTTGCTAAGAAAATATCTCCATTATCTAGGGTGATAACTCATGAGAGTTAGATTTTTTGTATATATCATGTTTTCTTCAAGGTCTTCTTAAAAACTTTTCAAATAAGGATATCTCCATCTCCTCCACAAACAAAATTCTACAAAGGGTCCTCTCACCTTGGTTGAAAGACACAACCATAAATTAGTGAGGATAGATCAAATCCTCTTAAGTGTGCTACCCATTTCTCCACATCTGAGTAACAAAGAGCAAGCTGCATTCCCTCCCCGGCTAGAAAACGACACACAACGTGCTCTGCTTGCCTCTAAGCTTCCTGTCAAAATTGTGATGTTGCTCATCCTTCGAGGGAGAATCAATTTGGGTACCAACAAATTGTTTTGAAAAAAAATCAGCATTCCATGTACTTCTAGACACTTAATTCTGGTACATGACTATTTATTTTTTATAATTTTCTATTATTATATAGTATTTATTTTATTACCAATTATCAGTTTAGATTAGGTTCTTATTGGTCCTTGTTTTATGTTTTTGGTTGTCTTCTCATGTGTTGTGATATGTTATCCTATATTCTTCTCTCTCTTCTTATTTTTCTCCTATTATCTCTTTTCTCATATCATACCAAAAATAGTTGTCTACAAAAATATGTTATCATACGATAAAAATATATCGTACTCACTACCAAAAAATATCCTTTTGCTTCAAATTTATGAAATGAGATAAAATTTCAGTCAATAGTTTTGTCATCACTAATCTATGAAAGAATGCATGGCCATAAAAATTCAACTATCTAATATATGTGAGGTTTAGATAGAACATGTGCATAAAACAATGATACCCAATCTAAGTAGATGTCATATTCATGTCATAAGATGATAAAAGAAAATATCATCCTTGAAAAATATAGAGACATGACCATACATGTGCATTAAGGATCTACTAAACATCACATATGTTGGTACCCAATTGCTGAAAAAATATCTATAAAAATATAACAGAAGATTTGGTGGATACATCCCCTTCCAAAAGGGAGGGCACATGGTTAAATCCTTTTATTCAATTGTTGTCCAATGTACGTGATTCTTAGGATAATCCAAACATGTTCTATCTAAAACTCATATATGTTAGATAGTTGAATTGCTTGTGACCATGATTTATTTCTTGGATTATTGATAGACAAAGCTCTTGGCTACACTTTTATCCCATTTAATAAATGTTATCCATTTTCATCCCCTAGGGTGAAATGGACAACAAGAAGGCCTTGAGCTGAGAAATTATTAGTCCACGAGAGGCATCCACCTGAGTTACACACAATATTCATGATTTGAGAGCTTGGAGTATTCATTTGGGATCAATTTTAGTGTTTTGGAGGCGTTGAGGTTATAAGAGGATTTTTTCCTCTTTTGGGTTTTAAACCTAGAGATCAACTTGAAAAGGAGGGAAAGGCGGGCCCTATGGGCCCACAATTTGGCTCAAATGAGCCAAGACCAAAAAATAGCTCCCAAAAGCACAATTTCATTTTTGTAAGCCTTATAGGTCTAAAATTCCAAAAAATGCAAAAACTCTAGGGGAGTGTGATTGTGGGGTCAAAGTTTGGCCAAGGATCCATCTAGCTTAGTTGATTTGGTAGGAAAGCTAAAGGTAGCTTGATCAGGTCGCAAAGTTATGCATAGGAGGTGACCTCACCGAGTAGCTCCCTGAGCTACTCGGTGAGCTAGTTGAGTAGCCAAGCTGTCGTGCTAGATGGGGGTGAGTTGCTTAAATCAGCGAGTCGAGCTAAGAAGAAGGGGTTCGCTAAGTAGCTCGGTGAGCTACTTGGAGATCCGAGTTGTCAGGTGATGTCCCCAGGGTGGTTTGAAGTTACAAAATTCAAGGGTTGACTGGGACGCAAGCCTCATCCGAGTTAGAATATAGCCCACATATATGAATAAAGGGGTAAGGATGTTAACCAAGGCAATTTTCTCAACATTAAGGAAAAAATCAAGTCAGGAGAGTCATCCTTGGTGATGAATGAAGCTCACGGGATGGAGATTGAGCCACTTCGTGAGTTGAAGCCATTTTGGATCTAGGCACAATAAAACCAAGGTGAAGGAGAAGAGTTAGGGCCGAGCTCCCCAAGATTAGACATACAGAGGCATTGATGGGTGATGCGAGATCAATGCACGAGCCTATAGCAACAATGAAGTGAGCTTAAGCTAGAAAATGAGGAAGAGCTTACTGATGGAGAGGATTGGTGCTAAATTTGAAGCTTGTTGGGCTAGAAAGAGTGAAATAGGTGAGTCGACCAATTCGCAGAGGAGAAGACTCAAGTTTGAGATGTTGCACTATCACCTATGCAATGCAACGAATTGGGGTAGGAAGACTTTGCATTGTGAAGTGCCGCTAGCAAAATAAAGCTAGTCAAAATCAACACAATGAACAAGCCACTGGCCAAAGCAATACAATGCAGAAAATTTGGGGGAAAAGTCTTGCATTGGGGGCCACTAGAAAAGCAGAGCAATGTTGAATCAACACAATAAATGGGCGATAAAATGGGTGAGACAACTACTAGTTGGGGTCGCATTTAGTGCAATGTAAGAAATGTTAGTTTGACACATAAAACATCCAAGCTATCTTAATATAAATCAGTCTAAGTTAGACACATGTGTAGAAAAATTAATGCAAATTGTCGATCAAGAAGGGCGAGTTAAAAGCATTGTTAAGCGGCGATTGCAAAGCCCGAGTCTTCATAAATGAACCCCTTGAGAAAGTGAAGAAAATAAATGTCAATCACTAAAATGAAGGGGCTGAGTAACATAGGTTTAAGCGGAAAATTGCAAATATTTTTCTTTGCAATGGCCAAGCCAAGTAAAGTAACGTGGAATCACCGCAGAACTAGATGGGCAAAGTGAAGTAAATTTTTTTTAGATCAACACAAAAAGAAGAAAGATGAAAAGTAAAGTAACTGGACAAAGACAAACTACATTACTTCCCTCAAATAAGAAAAGTAAATCAGTTGTAGATATGCAATGGTAAAGGTAGTAATAAGGGGTTGGATCATGTAATGAATAGGGGAAGCAACAGTAATGGCCTCTGGTTTCCCCACTAGTCTGTAATCTTCACAACACCATAACTTTCATCTCGGAGCTCCGTTTCATGCATTCTTGGACTTTTCAAAAAGGTCTCGGAGCCCTCTACGTATCAGAATCTTCAAATTTAATATTTTTTTATAAATACAATGGAATTAGAGGGGTGGGGTGAATCATTCCTACCAAATGTTTTAATTCATTTACAATTCATCATGTGTTACAATTTATGCATCCATTCATTCATCCATGTATCATATATATGTCAACATAACCATATAAGCAACCATAAAAAAAATCAAGAGCAAGAGAGTACACAAGACACAATAATTAAGTGGGAAACCCTCATGGGGAAGAAAACCCACTGAAACTCTACTTATATTACACAAAGAAAAGTAATTTAGTGTAGCACCAACTACACAAGGAGCACCAACCCCTAGTTTAGTAGAGCACCAACCCCTAATTTAGTGAACCACCCACTCCACAATGAGAATAAAACCCCCTAAATATGACTAAGCACCAACTAAGCCATCCTAAGATTTTTAATCTCTAGAAATGATACTGCCACAACTAGTGAATATCATTATTTCAGCTCACAAACCCTAGCTCATACCCTAGGGCATCAAACTTGTTCTTTATCCTTATTTATTTTCTCTATCCTCTTTCTCTCATGCTATCTAATCTTCCTCAGCCTTCAAAAATTCTCTCATACCTACAAAATATCTATCTCTAGGTCACACACTTTCCTCCAAGAGCACTAGTTCAAAAATGAACTAAAAAAGCACTTAAATATGATTTTATTCCTTCCAAACCAAAATAGGTCGGTCCTTCATGATAAATTCAACCCAAAAACTCTATAACATTCATAATTTTAATTAAAATATTTATATATGACCCAATTAGGTCTACCTAGCCAAAAACCTCATTATATGTGCCAAAATGGCTCAAAAGCCCATGGGAACAATCTTAAAATTGCCCTAACATGAGTACCATAATTTTCCATGACCCATGAACCATTATAAATGATTAAAATATCATAAAAATCATACATGATTCAAATTAATATCAACCAATCAGATTATGTCATTTATTGGGCTTAGTTTCCTTTACAATCTTTAAAACAATTGTTTCCTTCACCCTTCAGCACCTTGGAAACTTCATAAGGCCCCATAATGACTTGTACTATACAAAAACATGCCATATGAAACTAAATATAAATTTAAGAACCTGGAGAACAATTCTAAGTATGTTATAATTCATGAAACATCGTTTACTTAAAACCACAACAATATTTGTCTTCACCAAATCAACCTGTCAAAAACTTTATTTCCAAAGGTTAGCTTATAAAATCAAATATACATGCATTAAAGACATGAAAATGGATTCATTGGATGAAAAATTAATCTTTATTCAAGATACTGGTAATAGGAATCATCACCCAATCCATCTCATGATTCAAACAACCTCAAACTTGCACCAAAACAGATCATATCTTAAACTGCCAAAAACCATCTTACTAAAATAATTCCCTAGAAACCCTATCAAATCACCTCATCATGAGGAAATAAACATATCACTAAAAATATATCTGAATATAATTTCCAACACAACTTTAATCATCTCAAAACTCACTTGTAGCTCAAGTTATGGCCAAAACACTGGACCTTGCTATTTTAGATCCCAAAACTGCCCTTTGACCAATCAACCTATTTAAGCCTCAAAACACCATGTACCTATAAAATCATGACCTGAAAACACCTTGGAAATCAATAAAAACTCCCATAAATCATGCAACATAAATTTTGCATACTACTCCTTTGGACCATCTTGTCCTAAAACCTTCTTATCCAGAAACAACTATTTTAGGTTAGGCCCACTCATCACCATGACATCAACCATACATTTCTGGAAATTATGAGGAGTCCTCTACAACATCCAATCATCAAATTTTCACTTTTAATCAACACTGGTTAGTATACTTCACTTTTTGCAAACTGCTCCTAGCTAGGGTTTAACTATGGTTTTTGACCTCTTTACCTTCTTAACATTCATTCATAAAAATGTGAGAATAGAATGAACTCCTTATTTTTTTGAAAGATTATAAAATCACATTATAAGCATCTCTTAAATCCACAAGGTCCCATGCAAATCACACAATTCACAATGAGCATTGAAGTTACATTTTGAGCTGGATTTTGCATTGTTTTTCTCCTTGTCTCACCAAAACAATCATATCTTGCAAAATTCACTTCATGGGAACCTAAATTTTTATTGAGATCATCATGACTTATCCCTATAACATATCAAATCATTTTAATATCAATTCCATGGCTCAAAATATCCAGTCACTAATACTTACCTATGTTTTCATCCTAGATCCTCATAGTAGCAACTAGGGTCAACTGAAATAGTGCAATAACCTAACATATTACCTCTGAAAATGACCCAAACATACCTCATATTCCATGATACACCTGATATCATGCATCCATGAGCTCAAATGGATCCAATACACTCTGTCACACCTACAAGTTATCATGTCTACTCCCAATGAGCACTTGTAACAAGGTGAACCACCTGTACCTACACTATGCCACTATTGTGAGTGCTCAATAAACCTAAAAACCTTATATACACCATGTCAACATGTTTCCCAAGAAACCAAAAAGCTCATATTGTCAAGCTACACCTCCTAGGCACTTGTATGGGTTTGCTAGAGCAAGCACACATCACTGAATCCCACCTGTAGTAGTAGCGATAAAATTCTGAACCAGTATGTTAACATCTCAAATAACATCATGACATCATCCTAAACCATTCACTTTGTCATTAATGTGGTTTTTCATCAATTACAACACCTATTAGGCCTACATGCCATCAATCTCCCCCTTTGTCATTGATGGAAAACACCCTAAGTTTCTACCCTTTTTACATTAATGACAAAGGAATACCTATAGCTTACCTTATTCACCTTCTTCAGCTTCATACCTCCATGTTTTGGTTGGAAACATCCACCAAAGGTCTCAAACAAGCTCCATTTCTTGATTTTACACAAAAGTATGAATTTTGCCTTCATTTTGGGCTTGCAAACAAGTAGCTCCCCTTGGGAAGATACACTTCCAACAACTGAAAAACATCAATCAAGCATGTAATAAAAAAACATCATACCTCGCTAGGATCTATCACATCATATTCAGTCTTCAAGGCATGCAAAACAAGCACTTTTTCTTCTATTTCTTGTTTTGCCTTTCTTGGAACTACTGTAGCAACCTACAATCTGAGTCAATCAATCTCTTATTTATGCCAAAAATGTTATAAAGGACCATATCTCATCATTACTTTGTCAATATTGAAAAAATTCATCTTTTTATGCCGAAAATATGCATATCAAGGAATATATATTCACTTCATACCAAGAACAATATTGTGGGACCATAATAGATTTCTTAGTGTAATTTAGACCATTTTCAACATCCATCTACATGTCAACCATGCTTAGACCCATGAAAAAATCACTCACCCTGGGTTTAAGGTCTCTACTTCTAGCTCCTAAGAAAAATATTGAATCACTATCCTTTCTACCAAGCCTTGAATTCACCATTACAACTTTTTGCAATCCCTAAACACCTTTTTTCAGTCTTCTACAGCCTTATTTGATGGTAACATGCATTTGAGTTTCAAGACAAACTGATCAAATACATGAGCATCCATATCATACCTTTTTTATCTTAAGATCACCTTGTTTCTATCTAGATACTTCCTCCTAAGATCCCCATGTTATTATTATCTTCTTCAGACCATGACATTCATTTATTTTATCGTACCTTATAGCATACTATCTTCACAACTTTTCACATACTGTTTCACCGATTTTATTGTAAATTATTTCTATTGGCCTGAATCTAGGAGTCATTGTGCACTTCATCCTAGAAATAAGACTGAGAAATTACCAGTAGTCATGTTTAGATAATGAACATACCACTCAAGCTTCCTAGAAGGACACATTGTCTACTCATTTCTCTTCAAACCTGAAAAACCATCACTTAGATGGAACATGTCGATACTCTTCTCAGATACCTATGGCACATCAACTCTTTGAAATGCACATCACATTGTCTAACACACTGATCCTACTTCTTTGAGAGCTTATATATCCTTGTAGCTAACCGTATATTTGTTTACGACATATGTTACTGTATGTGCATAATTTATCATTTTTGTGACATTGTGTACTCCTTTCATACCTCCTTGATCACTTTTAGCCTTCATCTTCAATGGCTTAATGAGTTAACTCATATATTACAAAAATATGTGTTATGCTAGACATCACTTGAACTTGCTTCAATAGGCTCTGACATTCCTTCATTGAGCCATTTCACATTACTTTCAAGATAAGCATTCAACCACAATTCCATCATTCATGATTCAAGAGCAACATTTTGAGCTCTTTGTAGCTTGCAACCTTTGAATAAGGCTTGACAGTTCAAGGAAGAAGTAATAAAACATTATACCTAGTCCTTAGCTCACATTTCAAACCCTTGAAACCCTCGTACCTATAGCTTACTAATTTTGGGTACTGTAGCAATCCTTAGGCACCATTTCATGTTTTTTTAACTTCATATACATGTCTACAACTTTCCTTATATCATTCATACCATGTTGGGAGCACCATTACAGTCATTAAACACATTCTCAAGTATGAGATAACTATAACTACACATTTTAACTGTACTACAGATCCATTCAAGTCATTATGAGGGATAGTACTACAAGACATACTAACTTCAAGGACTAGAACCAACTTTCAAATTCACTCACAGTCATATGTCACTGATTGAGACAACTTGTCTCCTTTAGATATGATACCTTGTACTAGCACTTTGAATCCTAGAGCATACTTACTTGATGTGGCATTTGATTCCTTGATGAATATTTAACTTATAACATGCTTGTAGAGTGTCATCTCAGTTCACATAAAATTTTGAAAACTTTCTTTGGCCTTGAATCTTTCAACATGTAGAAGCTCATCTTCAACTCAGACCATCTTGATTCCACTCTACTCAATACCTTTGAAATCCCTTTTACTCTCCTCAAGACATCAACACAATGCCTTGCAACTCTTCACAGACATACCCTGATACTTTATGGTCAAATAGTTCTTACATAGTCTAGTGAAACTTTTTCTTCTACAATCAATCACATCATTATATCCCATGTTTTCTTCTTCCAATGATATTTAATTGACTTCATCACTTTAACTACCTTGGAAAATAATATATTTACATCTTTAAATAGCTTGAAAAATGTCTTCTCTTAGTTTTAAACTTTCATGTTTGATATTGTGCCACACTTGTCTGTCATAACTCAACCTCTTGAAGACATACCTAGCTTGTAGCAACCTTGACTTTATGTACATTCACAGACTTTTCATGATGAATCAATTTATATTCCAAATAATAACTTTTGAAGGATGAAATAGATCTCATACCTCAAACTCAGGTTTAGATTGAAATGATGAAATAATCAACTATCACCAATGTAGACACATGTAAGCATAGATATGAGCTCAAGGCCTCTTTAACAACATAACACAAACTCATAATCAGCTTTATTTCACTTAGAGTGATGACTCTTCTCCTTTATGAACCAATGATGATGCAAACACAGACCTTTCAAAGTGAATTACCCTTTTGAGATTCATGATCCTTTGAAAAAATAGACTCATGAGACAAGCATATTCAAAACTACAATTACACAACCACCTTACTCCCCATGGGAGTGTACATACATTAGGACTCACATAATACACATGATAATTTACACATGACAAGTTCACTGACAATATAATGACAATTATGATGTTCTTGACACTTTGGAACATGGAAAACTTCCTTACATACTTGGACTAACTTCACACACTTTTCCATAGTTTTGAAGATCTATAAAAATCATCACGATCCTTACCACACACACCTTCGACACAGAAAACAACCAATTACATCTATAATTTGTAATATAGTTATACTTTTAGGATATCAAAATACTTATCTCCTTTTGAGAGAAACTTTATACCTTGACATATTGATGAAACTTCATGGATGACAAAAAGAAAAAGATTTATTCACAAACTCATAATATACTTGATAGGTCTTAAGACACACTAGCAAAGAACCCTTTTGACAACAAACTTTAGACCTTTTAATAAAATACCAATGAATGACAACATGATAGAGATGATGAGAAACTTTAGACTTTTAATAAAATACATGATCTACATTAGCACACAACAACACAATGTGTGGAATGAGACAGACTCTTTGACAACCTGAATTAGAATGCAAGAAAACCTTTATCCAAAAGTTTAGACCTTGAAAAGGACATTTTAGACTCAAACTCATAATTCCAACTTATGAGACACAATGAACTCATCCAAGACACAAATTTTCAACTTAATGGGACTTATTTATGAAAATGACAGCTCATGAAGACATCTCAGACCATAAACATAGAGGATCTAGACACAGACCTTGAGACAAATCATCTTATTACCATGAAAAGACCTCAAGATGACTTCATTTCATAATCAAGGACTCAGAAACATAAGAACACTCAACATACACTCACAAGTACAAATGAATATGCCAACATAACAAGGGAGCACAAAGAACATACACTATCTCATAATGGATGACAAACTAGACACCTAGCAAGAACAAGAACTCATGAAAATAGAGAAAGAGTTACTTCCCATACCTTACAACTTTAGTGGTGTCCCAAAGACCAAATTTCTTCAACGTATCTTGCACAGGAGATCTTGGAAGCCATTCAAACACATGTGTTCTTCTTAAACTTGGGAAAACATGCTTCTTTGAGTTGTCATAGACTTAAGAATCTTGTTTTCTATCTTGGTATCTCTAGTATCCTCCTTTATAGGCTTCAAAATCTGCATGATGGGTTGAGAATCACCTCTCTTGATCTCCTTCACTTAAGGAACCTCCTTTTTTTCCTTTGGATCAGATCTTGGAATAAACTCCTTGTTTTGAAAAATCTTGCAATATGACCTAATTGATGGAAATTAAAACAAACAACATTCTTTTTCCTCCTAGGTTCAAACACTCTTAAGTTCCAACCATAATCCATGGCTCTATTCCCATACTCACAACAAGATTAGCATTCACCCTTGAACACACCTACACCACTTTAAAAATCATTCTCTTGTAACCTCTATCTCTATGACCAAAATTATGACAAACAAAGCAATAACCATTGAATGAAGAGCCATACCTCATTGCATTAGGTTTTCTAACTAAGTTATACCTTCTTAAATCAGTTCTCTTAGTCACCTTCACATCTGATTTTGAACTAGGACTAGCTTCTTGATAATTCTTTCCTTCAAACCCTAGGAATGTTTTGTCATTTGTGGCTCTTTGATCCTCTAAACACTTATCAAGAGCCTTGGATCTCTTAACAAATTTTTCATACATCTTCAACTCACTAGATGCACTTTCCAAATCAGATTCTAGGGATTTTAAACTCTCTTCATCCCTGGAACAAGATTCATCTTTCTCCTTTAGGGAATCAAAGCAATTAACCAGTTTTGCATATAGAAAATACACCGAATAATGATATTATAGATTCAAATCATTTGGGATATATTATATAGGATGCACTTACAAATATATAGGCACATAGTTTCCTATAAATTAGGAAACTACTCTACTAACAAATACTAATCTCGTGAGTTTTTTGTAACAACCAAAAACTCAACACACATTGTTATTAGTTGTTTTATATAACAACTAAATAACAAATTACAAATATAATAATAATTACCAAATGTAATTATTATCTACACAATGTAAATACTAATTCCTAACATTCCCCCGCTTAGTGTTTACATGGTTCAATATAACTCATTCTTTGATTGTAGTGTGCCACTTTTGTGTGCTCATGATTAACTCCGCAAATGTGCAGCATCGGGCTTGCACAAAATCGAACATGTGCCAACGCACATTGATGGTTTTCTCCAGCTTCTACCAAAACCTTACCAAATTGGTTTTTCAGGTGTACCAATAACCTTTCACAATTGGCTTTGTAGGTTTACCAAATAACCTTTCACAATTGGTTTTTACAAGTTTACCAAAAACCTTACACAATTGGTTTTATAGGTTTACCAAAAACCTTACACAATTGGTTTTACAGGTTTACCAAAAACCTTTCAATTGGTTTTCCTGGTTTACCAAAAACCTTCACATCATGATTGTTACAATACTTTTTTATCAATATTATACAATGTCTCTACAACAGGGAATCATGTAGGAAATATTGCTTTCAAAACTGAACAATAAAACATAATGGAAATGGAACAATGAGACCATGTTCCCCCCCTCAATGTGAAAATTTCACTTATTCAACAGGAACACTGAAATCATACTACACGCAACAAACTGCAATCTTGAAATGAAAGAAAACTCACACACACACTGTCACCACAACTTCATGCAGCCCCGTCGTTAGTGACTGACGAGAGGTCGTTGATCAACCTCCTGCCTCCTATGCCTCCATCCTCCATCATATGTACCACTTAGGTCAGAGAAATGTGCTCAAACTTCTTTTCCGAACTTCTCATTTTTCGTAAAAGATGGTCTTTGTATTCTTTAGCTGCCAACCTTTTTCTTTTTAGAGATCTAGGTGGTTCAAATTCACTGTCACCTTCATATCCTTCTTCTGAATTTAGCATAGCTGAATTTTCTTGATCTTGTATATTTTTTATGTCTCTCTCCATGGTAATTGGTTCCATGAGAATACATTTTTTTCTTCTTTTCTTGACCATTGTGAGATAGGTAAAACACATTTTTACAAAATTATTTACCTAGACAGACTGACAATAAATAATAACACTTTATTATACTTAACAAAAAGACCTAAACAAAACAACCTTTTTTAATATAAATTTGACAAAGACAACTTTACGACTCTTGACTTTTGATGACTTTGGATAACTTTCGACAATGAATTTTATTGACATAAAATTTATTTAAGGACCACAAAATTGACACAAACAATCTTTACATCAATACTAAAAGTAATATTTAATTACTTTTTAATATTTTGACTTGACTTAATAAATATGAGACTAACAAATTACAAAGATTTTAGTTTTACTAACATGACTAGAACACGACTCCAGATTGAAGAACAAACAATTAAACTAATGTGCATTGACAATAAATTAAAACATAGACCTTTATTTGACTGTGAGCTTGGAGTTTGGAGAGGATCACATTCTCAAGGAAATGATTTCCAAAGTTTGGTGACTGATCAACTACCCACAAACATGCAAATAGTAAATGTGCAGATGGTAGAAGAAACTAGAGATCAATGTAATCTTCAATGTATGAACTCCACATTGAAAATTCACATGCTCAAGAATAATCACTGATATGGTAATCAATTCAGACGTGGATATATCTATAGTCAGCACAAAGACTTGAGGCTAAAGTAATTTGATAAATGCATAAACTTGGTCATTGGATTGAGCTTGGATACTTCCAATATCTCCTATATAAAATTCCTTTATAGCTCAAGATTTGTTTGAATGAATATATCCACATTTTTGACATCAAAGCAAATACGGTCGATTAATAATAGGCTGTGAGAAATATGGGAATCACGTGAAACAGGTGAATATCCACCACCGGGAGGAGCAGTCAAAATGCAAGGTTCAAAAGCCAAATTGTGATGATGGAGCCGATGCAAATAGGTCACGATTTTTGGAATATTTTTGTTGAAAATAGTAGGCGTTAGGATAACATGCAGGTACTTAGAATTCAATGGACAAAGATTCAATTTCCGGTAGAATAGATACACTGGATCAGGCCGCATACACACTTCTCTCGTCCACTTTCCTCTATGCAGGATGGCACGTATAGGTCTACAATAAACTACCTATAAACTATTACCGCAAAACTAATAATAAAATGAATCTCTCATAATACGGCCAACCATAAACAGGAAGTGATCAGCCCCTCACAAACTCAGGTAGCCATCACTCTGATACCAAATCAAAGCAATCAACCAGTTTTGCATAGAGAAAATACACCGAATAATGATATTATAGATTCAAATCATTCATGATATATTACATAGGATGCACTTACAAATGTATAGGCACATAGTTTCCTATAAATTAGGAAACTACTCTACTAACAAATACTAATCTTGTGAGTTGTTTGTAACAACCAAACAACTCAACACACATTCATTATTAGTTGTTTTATATAACAACTAAATAAAAAATTACAAATATAATAATAATTACCAAATGTAATTATTATCTACACAATGTAAATACTAATTCCTAACAAGGAATTGGAAAACTCTCAGTTTGAGATTTTAAACCCTTGATGGCTTGATCATGTTCTTTCTCCATTCTTTCGACTTGATATTGATAGCCCTTAGTACATGACTGAGCTACTTCATTCTTCATCCTCAATGCTGCTACAATATTTGAAGACTTACCCATTTCTTTTGCTTCAAAGGATATCCTTCAAGTTGCTAAACTTGCTTCACAAGGACCCACTCTGATACCAATTGTTAGAAGAAAAAGGAACTGAGGGGGAGGTGAATCAGTGCTAAAAAAATTTTAATTCATTTACCACTCATCATGTGTTACCATTTATGCATCCATTCATTCATCCATGTATCATATATATGTTAACATATCCATATAAACAATCATAAACAAAATCAAGAGCAAGAGAGTACACAAGACACCAAAATTAAGTGGGAAAATCTCATGGGGAAGAAAAACCACTGAAACTTTTCTTATATTATACAAAGAAAATTAATTTACTGTCGCACCAACTACACAAGGAGCACTAACCCCTAGTTTAGTAGAGCACCAACCCTACAAGGAGCACTAACCCCTAATTTAGTGAAGCACCAACTCCACAAGGATACTATAACCCCTAAAGATGAAAAAACAACATCTAATCCATTTGAATATGTTTTATCTCTAGAAATTATTCTGCCACAACTGATGGAGATCACTATTTCATCTCATAAACCCTAGCTCATACCCTAGGGCATCAAACTTGCTCTTTCTCCTTATTTATTTTCTCTATCATCTTTCTCTCATGCTATATGATCTTCCTCAACCTATCATTCTCTTCCTTATCCTTCAAAACATTCTCTCATACTTGTAAAATATCTCTCTCTAGGTTGCACACCTTCCCTCCAAGAGCACTAGTTTAAAAATGAACTAAACAAGCACTTAAATATTCTTTTCTTCATTCAAAAAAAAACAGGCCAGTTATTCATAATAAATTCGACCCAAAAAAATATATACCATTAATAATTTTGAATTACAAAAGTTACATATGACCCTATTAGGTCAGCTTAGCCAAAAACCTCATTCCATGTGCCACAATGGCTCAAAACCCCATGAGCACAATCTTAAAATTGCCCTCACATGAGTACCATAATTTTTCATGACCCATGAACCCTTATACATGATTAAAATATCATAAAAATTCATACATAGTCTCAATTAATATCAACCAATAAAATTATTTCATTTAGTGGACCCAATTTCCTGTACAATCTTCAAAACAGTTGTTTCTTTCAACCTTCAGCACCCTAGAAACTTCATAATGCCACAAAATGACTTATATTGAACCAAAACATGTCACGTGACTACTCAAAATAAATTTCAAAACCTTTATAACACTTGTAAGCATGTTATTAGTCATGAAAAACCTTTTCCTTAAAACCACAACATAATTTGCCTTCACCAAATCAACTTGCCAAAAAATTATTTCCAAAGGTTAGCTCATAAAAATAAAATATACATGCATTCAAGACCTTAAAATGGATTCAGTGGATGTCAAATTAATATTTATTCACTATCTAGGTAATAGGAAACATCACCCAATCCATATCATGTTTCAAACAACCTCAAACTTGCACGTAAACAAATCTTGTCCTGAACTGCCAAAAACCTTCTTGCTGAAAGAATTCCTGGAAACCCTATCAAATCACCTAATCATGAGGAAATAAATATATCACTAGAAATATATCTAAATATACATTCTAACACAACTTTAATCATCTCAAAACTCCACCTGTAGCTCAAGTTATGGCCAAATCATGGGACCTTGTTATTTATGACCCCAAAACTACCGTTTGACTAGTCAACCTGTTTGAGCCTCAAAACACCATGTACCTTCAAAACCACCATAGAAATCAATAAAAACTCTCATAAATCATGCAACATCAATTTTTCAAACTACTCCTTTGTACCATTTTGTCCAAAAATCTTCATCGCCATAAACTGATATTTTTAGGTGAGGCCCACTCATCACCATGACCTCAACCATACATTTTTGGAAAGTTTGAGGATTCTTCTGCAAAATAGAGTCATCAAATTTTCACTTGTAATCAAAATTGGGTTAGTATACTTCACCTTTTGCAAATTGCTCCTAGTTAGGGTTTAACTAGGGTTTTTGACCTCTTTACCTTCTCAACATTCGTTCATTAAAATGTGATGATCAACTGAACTCATCATTTTGTGAAAGATTCTAAACTCACCTTAGAATATCCTTGAAATCAAAAATCTCCCATGCAAAGCACATCATTCACAATGAGCATCTAATTTTTTTCTGAGAGTGTCATGACTCATCCATCTAACATCTCCAAGCATCATAATATAAATGTCATGGCTAAAACTCTCCAGTCACTAAGACTTACCCATGCTTTCATGTTAGATTCACCTAGTAGCAACTAGGGTCAACTGAAATAATGCAATAAATGAACATATAACCTTTGAAAGTGACCCAAACATACCTCATATGTCATGATACACCTCTAAGCTGCCATACTTGATCCCAATGAGCACCTGTAACATGGTGAACCACATGTACCTGCACTATGCCACTGATGTGAGTTCTCAAGAACCCTCAAATATTTCTATAAATCATGTCAACATGCTTCCCAAGCAACCAAAAAACTCATACTATCAAGCTACACCTCCTAGGCACCTGTATAAGCTTGCTAGAGCAAGCACACATCACTGAATCCCACTATAAGCAACTGATAAACATCTGAAACAATATGTTCACATCTCAAATAACATCATGAAATCATCCTACACCATTCAATTTTTCATTAATGTGGTTTTTCATCAATGACAACACCTATTAGGCCTACATGCCAACAATTTGGTGATGGAAGAGATGTCCAAAAATCGCATTACTTCTTCTGCACTTAATTGCACAGTAACAACTACCTACCACCATTAAAGATGCATGGGTGTCATTTCTTCCTCTGCAAGCAAGAGTACAAAGGGAGTGGGATTTACAAGTGTCGCATGCTTCCTTCACATCAGTAATTAAGTTTTTAGTGCTAAACAAGGCATGCATTCGAGCTTTTTCAAGTTTCTCTCTCTTCTCTCCAAATTCTATAAATTGTAAGGGGATGCATTATTGTAAAGGTTGTTGCAATATTTCTCCCCATGCTCCCCTCTTCCCCAAAGTTGGGCTGTAGCAAATTTGGGGCTCCAAGCCTTCCTTTCAAGCTCTGTAATGGCATTTCTTGCCTCATCTTGTTATAACAATGTACTCTGCATATTTTGGAGTAACACAAATGGTGTTTTGTGATTCATCTATCAATCCTTGCATCATTTTTTATTACTTTTCTTGCCTCTCATTGTGCTTGCATGATCTATGCATATTTCATGTTCATTGCAGGTTTATTTGTGTTGTGTTTATTCATGAATGGTGAATGTATGTGATTTGGTATGTGGTGCATATGTCCACCCTCTCCTAGTTTCATCTTTCTCCATTTTGCAGCCGGGAAAAAAATTCTGGTGTTATCACCTCCTTAGTGTAGGATTTCCCTTTATGCACTCTTTCTCTCCATGTCTCCTTGGAAGTCTTAGGATATGATTAGTTACGTGTTCTCTCGTATTTAGGAGTAGGAGTAGTTGTAGTAGTAGGACTAGGAAGAGGAATTCAGCCTTCTCCAAAGTTTCACCTCAAGCACACAAGTGCCACAGACTTGAGAGGTGGTACCCATGTTAGCAAAAAGTAGAGATCTTTGTTGCCAAATCTTAGGGTGCTACTTTTTTGTGATAACAATAATTTCAAAGTGCAAAGGATATTTTTATGTAGTGAGTACGATATAATTTTACCATATGATAACATTCTTTTGTAGACACCTATTTGCATTAGATGAAGAGGAACATGAAACAGTAACAAGTATGATCAATGTCTACCATGTTTTCCATGAAATTACCTTTTCCTAGGGCACATGTTCAGTGGTGTAGGATTGTGTGTTTTGGTGAAAATAACCCATTTTGAAATCTTGATGAAGAGGAATGAAATCTACAAAAATAAAATTTCTCATATGTTGTAGTAGGACTTAGCATGGGAGAATGGACTGTTGTAAAAAAATGCCTATAGGCATAAAAAAGGTTGACATCAACAACAATAATTTAAGGGAAAATAAGTTGAACTTCGACTTTAGTAGGGTTTCATGCGTGTGTTTGTGTTATCCCATTGTTTGAATTGTGCCTCCTTATCCTTTCTAGGGCTTTACTTATGGTCATATCATAGTGTTAGTCGGTTGTTTTTCCATCATTAAGGTGATGAAGTACCTATAAATGGCTACCTCTCCATCCATTGCAACAACTATTGTGAATCGATGGTGGAAATGGCTCCCAAGTGTGTTCATAAATTTGTGTCAAAGGTATACGACGAGGTATGGAATCTGGATCATACTCAGATGTTGTGATTTCGTGAATTCTTATACCCTATGGTCAAATGGTATCGTAATAACTGCCTTATTACTTATTTTGTGGTTGCATTCCCTCTAAATATTATTTGTAAAACTAGATAAAAAACCATTGGGATTCCAATGGTATCCTACTTTTAAGCATTCATAATCTCACTAAAGGATTTTATCTCCTTTTCATTTTGATAGACTTCTTAGGTCGAAGCCCTCCTTTTAAAGGCTTTCTATTGGTATTTAGGTAACACCCTTTTGGTGTTTTCCCAGTCAGACTCCTAGCCATATATCTTTGAAAATATAGGTTTGGATCGGGCTTCTTGGACTCCCCATTCATATTTGGTCTCTCCTTCCAAATATGGTTAAACCCATTGGCAGGGTGATATGTCATGAGAAATATCATTTTTTATGCCTTGCCCAATAAATGGGTTTATGTTGAAGTTGACCTTGCGAAAGATATACGGGACCACCTAGATATTCAAGTAGGGTCCCTGTGTATCTCTTAGAAGGTGGTTTATTTCAAACTCCCCAACACTTGTTTTTGTTGTCAATTCCCATACCATCTCATTCGTGATTATCATATTCTATCTCGTTGTAAACTTTTGACAACATATCCTTCAATTTATAAGCCCAAAGGGGATCCTCTGAATGATGGTTGAACTAAAGTCGGGAATAAGAAGGCTTCAGGTCTAAAATCCACTTCCATGGGCACACCTGATCCATAGATCCTTCCCCTCCTCTATCCAAGGATAATTCGGGTCCGGGTCCTTCCCGTTCGTCAGTTTCCATTCCTTCCAAGCCCTCGTCGAGCCATGTTTTGCCTTCATAAATGAAGTTTTATGGGAATTTAGCTTTGACATCTCTACCTCTACATCATTAATGCATTCTACATCGGGAGGTTTCCCATGGATCGCAAGTAGAAAATATGGTAAAACGTCGATCCATTCATGTTGAGATTTCTAATTCAAACTAGGTCCCACTTGCTAATAATTTTACAATCCTTAGCTCAAAGGATGGTGTTCCCGATGGTCAAGGGGAGCTTAACATGTCTAATTTTTCATGAATTTCCTTTCTTGGAATGTCGTGGGTCTCATGTATCCCTCTCAAAAATACTTTATGCAGTTATCCTTTCATTATTTCAACAACTTGGATATTATTTGTTTATTAAAATCTCTAGTTTTTTCTTCAAAATACGCTAATTTTTTTTCTCCCGATTTTTCGCATTTTCATACTTTGCATACTGATGGAAAAGGTGGTGTGAGTATTTCCATTGCCCCAAAAATTTGTTCTTAATCACCTCCTCGGGCCATGATCCTTCAAATCGGTCCGTGTGGGTGATTATGATTATTGATGATTTGTATTTTGGTATTCTTAATGTTTATGGTCCTAATGATGGCACAGAAAGAATGACATTATGGAAATGGTTAGGTGATAACTTTCATCTTGCCTATTGGCTGGTTTATGGTGAATTTAATATGATTAAACATCCTAATAACAAGCTTAGCTCACTCTTATGTGATCCATAGGGATCCAAAATGACTCTACTTTATCAAATCAGCCAACACGAAGAAGAAGAAAAATATACATGGAGGTTCTGTCTGTTTAGTGACAGGACCACCGCCCTATGTAGGGTGGCGATTCTGAACCATTGGTTTGCATTGGCGGTGGTCCGGGAGCTTGCGGACAAAAAATAAAACATGACACGAATAGTCCCTGAATTCCAAAGGGTTTCCATGTCTCTTCTTCTGCATGACTTTTCCCATTCTCCAGTGCATGAGAGAACATGAAAAAGACTATAAATGCATGTTATGGAAGAGAACAAAGGCATTGAAGTATGAAGTAAGTGAGTAAGAAGCTCTTAGTGTTGGAATTGTGATTTTTAGAAGCAAGGAGTAATTGAGTCAGAGCAAGCAAGTAACTGGGAGAAAGTGTGAGATATTATCTACTTCTCTTTCATACTTATTGTAATTTCTATACTTATTATTGAATTGGCCAATAAAAGTGGGAAGAAAGAGCAATTTCCCTTCCCGGCTGGTTTTTCCTCCTCTGGAGGTTTTCCAAGATAAAATTGTTGGTGTATGAGTCTATATTCTTTCCCTTTCTACAAATTGTTGATTCTAAGCACAAGTATAATTCATTCACTAGCTATCTCTGTTATTTTCTAATAGAAATTAGAACCAAAACGATTAATTCGATTCTGTGGATACTTCCAAAGTTGAAGAGTTTACATATCACTATGTGTTGGTGTGTTGGTGAGCATGTGGCTTGGTATTACCTTAAAATTCATTGTGAGATTTCCAATCCTCTACTCTAATGACGGAAAGAATTTAAGGATCAAATTTGGTATACCTAGACAAATCTTCAAGAAGGATGTGATTAGGTATTTACAAGGATTGATCATGTACTTCTCTCACAGTAATATATCTTTGATTTTGACACACAAGGCCTTTCCCCTGTTAAGGTGTGGTTAGATGTTATTTTTCATATCACTATCCAATCTATTTTAAGATTGTCTCGAGAAGGACCCCTTTCAAAACCTCATCAAATCAATTATTTCTTAATGTCTCCTTAATGAGTCACTCGGGGGTTTGGTCCCTCTTATTTCTAAAATTTGTAACATGGTGCCACGTCCGCCTTTTAATACTAGTTGGATTGAGTGGTGGGAAGTGGTGATTCATAGTACCACCTAATTTCTCCACCAATTTGGAAAAAGGTTGCTCGGGTGCGTAAGCATGCAGACTCGGCTCTACACAAATAATTCATGAGGGTTTTTGTTCTCCTCGAATCCAATCCTTTTGATACCCCCTTTAATTATAGGCTATCAACATTCGACATAGGCTAAAGCTCATGGAATCTCACTTAGTCAGTGGCGCTCAAATTTGGTCGAGGATGCATTGGCTCAAGGTGCGAGACAAAGCGTCAAATAATTTTTTCAAATCCCTCTGTGCCAAGCATGCTCGTGAATAAATTAAATCTATTCAAGTTTCTCATAATTGGCTTACATATTTTCCTGAGATTAGTGACGCTTTTCTGGAACATTATCAGTTATTTTTCAAGCGCAAGAGATCACTAATGAGCGAGTGGCTGCAATGCAACAATGTATTGAGGTGGTTCCTTTCAAACTCTCTCTTTACGATCGTGTTCAATGCAATGAAAATCTTACATTGGAGGAGATTTATGATGCTATTTTGTGCTTAGCGATGATAAATCTCCTGGGATGGATGGATTTCCTTTTGAATTCTACAAATCCACTTGATCTTTTACTAGCCTAGAGTTTCTTTGGGTTTACAATGAAGCTCTCCAATTCAATTCTTTAAGGAGATTCATCAATCAAGGAAACATCAAGTTCATCCCTAAAGTTTGTTATCTTGAATTGATTACTAGTTGGCATCCTATCACTCTATTGAATGTTTCTTATAAAATTATTGCTAAGCCCCTCGCTATTCGCATTGTCGATTTTCTACCTAAGATTTTTCCACCCAAGTAGACGGGCTTTGTCAAAGGTCACTATATTCTGGATAATCTTATTATGGTCTAGGAAGGAATGGAATGGTCTCGAATGTCTCTGTAACGACCCATATTTCTTAAAATTTGACTTTGAAAAGATTTATGATCGTATCAAGTGGCCGTTTATTTTGGCCATGCTCATAGCTTTAGGTTTTGGCAAATTTTTTACCTCAGCTGTTCAAACTCTATTTTCCAATGTGTCTGCTTACCTCACTATCAATGGTCAATAGTCCTCCATGATTATCATTTTCCATGCTCTATCAAACAAGAGGTGCCCTCTTGTGCATGCTCTTTTTGTCTTATCCACTAATGCTCTTAGATATCTTATTGTTAAGTTAATCGATCAACGGTACATTTGGGAAATTTTTGTTGGATCATTCTACTTAGCTCATTAATGGGCACTTTGTGGATGATTATTTTCTCACCCTTGTTGAAAATGAGCATAATTTTGTTGAAGTTTTTGAATTCCTTGACATATTTTTTCTTACTTCAGGATCCAACATTCAGATGGCTAAAACTTTGGGCTATCAACAAATTTGTTGGCCTATGCCTGACTGGTTAAAATCTTACCCCTAGAAGTGGATTGGTTGGGAGAACAATTTAAATTTTGGGCATTCCTTTTTCCTTTGATAGTGATTTTGTAACTTTATGGCAATATGTGATTGACAAAGTCAAGCATAAGGTCTCTCGGTGGTCTTCTAAATCTCTCTCTTTAGCCGGTAAATTTCAGGTGTGTACCAAGATTCTTGTTGCCACCCATGTCTATTACTCTACATGTTGGTGCCCATCTTAGGATTCCTTTATCAAAATCACCAAATGATCCGTGATTACCTTTGGTGTAAAATTTCTTGTTCAGCTAGCTTTCATCGGGTCACTTAGGAGGTTTTTTTCTTCCCTACGATCAAGAAAACATGGGTATTATTGAAGTTTTCTGGCAAAGCATCTCTTTATGTTTAAAATAGGTGGTGCGCTGCCTTTTGGGTAATTAATCCTAGAAAAATTTTCTTCACCATTGCTTTGTTTTAGGTTCTCTTATGGAAAAATATGCTAGAATAATATAGGGTCGCATACCTTGATTGTGACTAAGGTTCCTATTAAGATTTTTGGCACTTTCGTCACCAAGAGCACATGGAAGGCCTTTGAAGATACGAAATCATTGCTACAATGGATTGGAGATGGATTTCACACAGAGATCTCTTTCAATTCTAAGAATATCTAGTGGTCTCCCATTATCACAGGACAATATCTTGTTTGTTGAAAATCTAGGCATCAAAGCTATCTGTTTATCTTGAAAAGGGATTCATACTATTCAAGATTTGGTTTTCACATAGATTGGATTTCCTAGCCTTAGCTCAAGATGAAATTCAATCTTGGAAATTCAGACATTTCATCCATCCATAGAATTTAAGAATTGTTTTCGGATGTCATGCTTCATAAGTTAGGACTTAAACCTTCGGAAGCTTGGTCACGGGATTGGTAGTGGAATCATAATATTGTTTCTTTCACTATAATTTCAGCACAATTTACCATGGGTATTGAGTCCTATTTAATCTGTCATTTCCAAAATCAACACCCATTAAGGTCTTTAATATGCCTTGACTACTTGGCTTTATCGGCTTTCCTGTGCCCGAAACCCTCTGTTGGAACCTAAAGTTAATCATTTTCTTTGGTGCCTTACTTATCATGGTCTTCTTGTTGGTGAATGACTCAGTCACATTGGTTTTCCTAATCTTAAATGTCCCTTTGCTCTCAGCCAAAATATTTTAAACATTTTTTTGATCTTTCTCCTGTGCTCAAGACATTTGGTCATGGATTCACACGTTGTTTCAACCCTACCACCCTAAATTCTTTCATTAGAGGATGGTATTGTTTGGATATTTTAGTTCTTGGCCTTCCTATATTGACTCTCTGTGGCATTTTTTCAAAGTCTATATTCTCTTTTAAATTTGGAAAGCTCATAATATTGCTATCTTCCAGAATGATCAATCTGTCACTTTATTTGCCACTAATGATAGAGTAGTTATTTTGTTTAATGTGCACATACATATTCAAGCTCAAGCCAAAAAAATTCTCTAGAGTTTTCTCACCTACATGAATTTCTCACACACGGGGAGTGTGCCTTACACGATGAATCAGGTCCCTCCTAACCCTTTGTTGTCCACTCGGCCATCTCCCCATATCTCAAGTACGCCATCCATCTCTTCAGAAGGTGGTTTACCACCTCCCAACACTTTTTGTTCTCAATACCCATGATCCATCTCTCGTGATTGTCATATTCTATCCTTCTAAACTTGTGGCCATTTTCGGGGATAATCCCAAAGGGAAGTCCTCCTGATAGTAGGGGAAGGCTCGGGAATAGTTCTTCAGGTGGACTCTCCTCTGCATGGAGCTTGGTGTTTTAGATCCTTCCCTCCTCTATTTGATAATTATGGGGTCCTTTTCTTATTCAAATTCCTTCCAAGACCTCGCAAAGCCATGTTTTGCCTTCATAAATAAATCCTAGGAATTTAGCTTCAACATCTGGGTGCCTACGCATCGCTCATGCATTCCACCTCAGAAGGTGTCCCATGGATCGTGGGGAGAAAATATGGTCAAACATCGATCCATTCATGTTGAGATTTCTAATTCAAACTAGGTCCCGCTTGCTAATAATTTTGCAATCCTTTGCTCAAAGGATGGTGTTCCCGATGGTTAGGGGGAGCTTAACATGTTTGATTTTTCATGAATTTATTTTCTTTGAATGTCATGGGTCTCACGTATCCCTCTCGAAAATAATTTATGCAGTTAGCCTTTCATTATTTCAACAACTTGGATATTATTTGTTTACAGGAAATTAAAATCTCTAGTTTTTTCTTCAAAATTTGCTAATTGTTTTGCTCCTGATTTTTCGCATTTTCATACTTTACATACTGATGGAAAAGGTGGTGCGAGTATTTCCATTGCCCCAAAAAAATTCCTTAATCACCTCCTCGGCCAAGATCCTTCAAATTGGGTCATGTGGGTGATTATGATGATTAATGATCTATATTTTGGTATTCTTAATGTTTATGATCCTAATGATGGCACATAAAGAATGACGTTATGGAAATGGTTAGGTGATAACTTTCCTCTTTCCTATTGGTTGGTTTGTGGTGAATTTAATATGATTGAACATCCTAATAACAAGCTTGGTGCCCTCACTATGTGTTGGTGTGTTGGTGAGCGTGTGGCTTGGTATTGCCTTAAAAGTCTTTGTGGGATTTCTGATCCTTTGCTCTAATGACAAAAATAATTGAAGGATCAAACTTGGTATACCTAGACAAATCTTCAAGAAGGATGCAATTAGGTATTCAAAATGATTGATCATGTACTTCACTCACAAAGCAACATATCTTTGATTTTGACACACAAGGCCTATCCTCTGTCAAGGTGTGGTTAGATGTTCTTTTGTCAGATCACTGTCCAATCTATTTTAAGATTGTCTAGAGAAGGACCCCTTTCAAAGCCCCATCAAATCAATTATTTCTTAATGTCTCCTTATTGAGTCACTCGGGGGTGGTCCCTCTTATTGCTAAAATTTGGAACATGGCGCCACGTCCTCCTTTTGCTACTAGCTGGATTGAGTGGTGGGAAGTGGTGATTCAACGCACCACCTAATTCCTCCACCAATTTGGAAAATAGGTTGCTCGAGTGCATAAGCAGTGGACTCGGCTCTACACAAATAATTCAGGAGGGTTTATGTTCTCCTCGAATCCAATCCTTTCGATACCCCCTTTAATTACAAGCTATCAACATTCGACATAGGCTCAAGCTCATGGAATCTCACTTGGCATGTGGTGCTCAAATTCGGTCGAGGATGCATTGGCTCAAGGTGGAAGACAAAGAATCAAAGAATTTTTTCAAATCCCTCCATGCCAAGCATGCTCGTGAATAGATTAAATCTATTCAAGTTGCTCTTAATTGGCTCACATATTTTCTCGAGATTAGTGACACTTTTCTGGAACATTATCAATTAGTTTTCCAAGCGCAAGAGATCACTAATGAGTGAGCGGCTATAATGAAACAATGTATTGAGGTGGTTCCTTTCAAACTCTCTCCTTATGATCATGTTCGATGCAATATAACTCTTACATAGGAGGAGATTTATGATGATCTTTTGTGCTTAGCCAATGATAAATCTCATGGGCTGGATGGATTTCCTTGTGAATTCTACAAATCCACTTGGTATTTTGCTTGACTAGAGTTGCTTCGGGTCTCCAATGAAGCTCTCCAATTCAATTCTTTAAGGAGCTTCATCAATCAAGGAAACATCAAGTTCATCCCTAAAGTTTGTTATCCTAAATTGATTACTAGTTGGTGTCCTATCACTCTATTGAATGTTTCTTACAAAATTATTGCTAAGCCCCTTGCTATTCGCATTGTCGATTTGCTACCTAAGATTTTTCCACCCGAGCAAACGGGCTTTGTCAAAGGTTGTTATATTATGGATAATCTTATTGCAGTCTGGGAAGGAATGGAATGGGCTCGAATGTCTCTGCAACAACCCATATTTCTTAAAATTGACTTTGAAAATACTTATGATCGTATCAAGTGGCCGTTTATTTTGGCCATGCTCATAGCTTTAGGTTTTGGAAAAATTTTTACCTCGTTTGTTCAAACTCTATTTTCCAATGCGTCTTCTTGCCTCACTATCAATGGTCAACCATCCTCTGCAATTATCCTTTTATGCTCTATAAGATAGAGATTGTCTGCTTCTTTTTGTATTTATGCTAATGCTCTTAGATATCTTATTGTTAAGAAATCCAATTAGGGGCACATTCGGGAATTTTTTTGTTGGATCATTCTACTCATCTCATTAATGGGCACTTTGTGGATGATTCTTTTCTCACCCTTGCAGAAAATGAGAAGAATTTTGTTGAATTTTTTGAATGCTTTGACATCTTCTTTCTTACTTCAGGATCCAACATTAAGATGGCTAAAACTTTGGGCTATTGGTAAAGTTGTAGCCTATGCCTGACTGGTTAAATGCTTAACCCTGGAAGTGGATTGGCTCTGAGAGAACAATTTAAATTTTTGGGCATTCCTTTTCCTTTGATAGTGATTCTACAACTTTATGGAAATATGTGATTGATAGAGTCGAGCATAAGGTCTCTCGGTGGTCTTCTAAATATCTCTCTTTATCCGGTAAATTTAAGGTGTGTACCAAGATTCTTGCTGCCACCCATGTCTATTACTTTGCATGTTGGTGCCCATCTCAGGCTTCCTTTACCAAACTTGCCAAGATGCTCCGGGATTACCTTTGGTGTAAAATTTCTTGTTTAGCTAGCTTTCATTGGGTCTCTTAGGAGGGGTTTTTTCTACCCCACAATCAAGACAACATGGGTATTATTGAAGTTTTCTAGAAAAGCATCGCTTTATGTTTTAAATAGGTGGTGCACTTCCTTTTGGGTAATTAATCCTAGAAAAATTTGCTTCGCCATTGCTTTGTTTTAGGTTCTCTTTATGGAAAAAGATGCTAGAATAATATAGGGCTGCATACCTTAATTATCACCAAGGTGCCTATTAAGATTGTTGGCACTTTCATCGCCAAGAGCATATGGAAGGCCTTTGAAGCTATGAAACCTTTGTTATGATGGATTGGAGATGGATTTCACATGGGGCTCTCTTTCAATTCCTAGAATATCTAGTGGTCTCCCATTATCACGGAGGATAGTATCTTTGCTTGTTGAAACTCTGGGCATCAAAGTTCTCTGTTTATCTCGAAAAGGGATTCATACTATTCAAGATTTGGTTTCCGCAGAGACTAGATTTCCTAGCTCGAGCTCAAGATGAAATTCAATTTTGGAAATTCAGACCTTTCATCCATCCACAAAATTTAAGAATTGTTGCCGGATGTCATGCTTCATAAGTTGGGACTTAAACCTCGAAGCTTGGTCGCGAGATTGGCAATGGAATCATAATATTATTTTTTTCACTATGAATGTCGGCACAATTTACCATATATTGAGTCCTATTTCTCGTGTCATTTCCAAAATCAACACCCATTGAGGTCTTCAATCTGCCTCGACTACTTGGTTTCTTCGGATTTCCCGTGCCAGAAAACCTCTGTTGGAACCTAAAGTTAATCATTATCTTTGGTGCTAAAATATTTTAAACATTTGTTTTAATCTTGCTCCCGTGCTCAAGACATTTGGTCATGGATTTACACGTTGTTTCAACCCTACCACCCTGAATTCTTTCATTAGTGGATGATATTGTTTGGATATTTTAGTTCTTGGCCTTCCTATATTGACTCTCTGTGGCATTTTTTCAAAGTCTATATTCTCTTTTAAATTTAGAAAGCTCTGTAATATTGCTATCTTCTAGAATGATCAATCTGTTGCTTTATTTTCCACTAATGATAGAGTAGTTATTTTGTTTACTATGCACATACATATTCAAGCTCAAGCCAAAAAATTTGCTCTAGCGTTTTCCCACCTGCATGAATTTCTCACACACTGGGGGAGTGCTCCTTGCATGATGAGTTGGTCCCTCCTGACCCTTTGTTGTCGTCACCTCGGCCACCTTCGCAAGGACCGCATCGCAAAAGCCCCTCTTGCAGCCATCACTCTGCCTCTCTCCAAGGTCACCCTTCAACTTTCGTTCTTTTTTAGGGATAGGCTGGAGTCCTCCTCCGTGGGGGAAGGCTCTGGATAGTTCTTCGCGATGGGCCTCTCCTCTGCATGGAGCTCAAGTGTTTGTTATCTCTCGCCCCCTGTTTGGGGAATTATGGTGCCTTTACAGATTCAAATGCCTGATCAAGATGGCTAGTAGGTTGATCCTCCTTTGGCTGAGCCATCTAGTGGAGTTTACATCCCTCGTCGGGATGATCCTCCTCCTTCGATGAGGTGGTGGCATGTGCTTAGCGTTCTCTAGTTTGTTTTAGTGCAGTGCTCTTTTTTACCCTCATGGTGTATTTTTGTTTACCCTTAGGGCATTTTGTGGTGCCCTCATGGATTTTTTGTGGGACCATCAATTGTTCGGTCGCCCCTACTCTTCTAAATCTCTTATATTTTATTTAATATAATGGGTAGTTCTAATAGTAAAAAAGTTGACAATATTAATAGAATGATCAACCTGTCGCTTTATTTTCCACTAATGATAGAGTAGTTATTTTGTTTAATGTGCACATACATATTCAAGCTCAAGCCAAAAAAGTTTCTCTAAAGTTTGCTCACTACATGAATTTCTCACACACTGGGGGAGTGCTCCTTGCACGATGAGTCGGGTCCCTCCTAATCCTTTCCTGCCACCACCTCGGCCATCTCCACCATGCCATCCACCTTCGCAAGGACCACATCATAGAAGTCTCTCTCGCAGCCATTGCTCGCCTCTCCATGGGGTCGCCCTTCAACTCCGTCCTTTTCAGGGCTAGGCTAGAGTCCTCCTCCGCAGGGGAAGGCTCTGGCTAGTTCTTCGCGATTGGACTCTCCTCTACATGGAGCTTAGGTGTTTGCTATCTCTCCACCCCCTGTTTAGGGAATTATGGCGCCTTTGCAGATTCAAATTCCTAATCAGGATGGCTGGTAGGTTGATCCTCCTTCGACTAAGCCATCCAGTGGAGTTTACATCCCTCATCGGGATGATCCTCCTCCTCCCACGGGCGGTGGTATGTGCTTAGTGTTATCCGGTTTACCCTCGTGGTGTTTTATGTTTACTCTTACGGCGTTTTTGTGGTGCCTTGTATCTTTTTTGTGGTACCATCAGTTGTCCAATTTCCCATGCTCTTCTAACTCTCTTATATTTTATTTAATATAATGGGCAGTTCCAATAGTAAAAATGTTGACAACACATTTTTTATAAAGATTTTATGAACATTTATTAAATCATGTTCATTAATTTTAGTGGTTTAATACATCAAAAGTAGAGCCAAGAAGAACATGTACACAAATTTGCAAATGTGTGAACATGCATTTTAAACATGAAAATAGGTGCATAAAGAAAAGAAGCACCATGATAGCTCAAATAGTCGTGAATAATCAACACAGGTTTTCCTTTACATATTTCTAGGCATGAGAATGACAAAGAGAGGACGAAGCTTGTGTGTGCCTGTGTTTATTATAGTTTCATAGTCTTCCTCGTGCCCTGCTGGCATTTCCAATTTAAAATTTTGGATAATCCTCCCGATTACTAAGGAGGCTATGGTCACCCCCTGCGCCCATCCAGCACACAGTCGATTCCCTGCTCCAAATGTCATTGTTCTGTATATATCCTCTTCCACCGGAAACACTAGTTGTCTCTCTGGTTTCCACACCTCTGAATTTTCCCATTCTCCCTCGTAGTTGTTCGCTCCCCATATGTTAATCAGTATCTGTAGTATAATAATAACAATTCCAATTAGCAAATAAAACTTATAAATAAATACATTTTAAAGCATTTGTAGATTAAAAAAACTGTGCAAGTTCAGCATACCAATAAAAAATACAAGAATATTATATTAAATAAAATCACCTTCCATCCGGCGGGAACATGGTAGCCGTCGATCTCCACGTCTTCATGTACGACACGTAGAGGCACAAGGGGGAGTGGAGAATGCCTCCGTACGGTCTCATAAAAGATTGCTTTTAGATAAGGTAATTTACCCAAATCCTCTTCCTCTAATGTTTTCTCTCCACACACCTGTTCTATTTCTTTGTGAAGCTGATCCTGTACTTGTTCACATTGCAGACTCTCAGAGATTTTATTTTATTTAAATTAAAAACAATTAGCTACATATACAGACATAGTTTACCTGAGAGTGAGGATGCTTGGCCAGTTCAAACATGGCCCAGACCATAGCCACGTGGCTTGTAGTGGTGCTTTCAATTACAGGCTCCCATATTGCTGTCTCCAACTGCTCTTCACTCAGTACCTTCCCTTCCTTGAGCAGCATGTCTAGATATCCCTTTGCCTCCTTCACCCATTAATATATATACTCATTAGATATATATTTTGTAAGAATTCCCAATATATATAAGGGTCATGGTGAAGGTGAAGGTACCTTTCCTGCGGAGAGAAGTTCCCTCTCCTGGCGAATGAGAGCCCTCACAACTGCTGATCTTCTCCTTGTCACTCGATTTAACATTGCATGTAATTTTTTGTTGGGAAGCCATCGATTTATGAAAGGAACGAAGTCTCTCCAGTTTATTTCGAGAGCAGCGGTTGCAGGATCCCTGATTATCAGATCATACATATCTCGCACAGATACAATTTTAGCGCCCAACTCTTCAATGTACAACGGCTCCACAGTTCTGCCAATCACCTGCAATCCACACCACAAATTCAATATTACAAAATAAATGTACAGATGAAAATAGAATAATTATTATTTTGTTGGGAGTTACCTGATTTAGTGCAAAGGGGAACAAGTGATCAAGAATGATCTTGCTCAGGTTCACTGTATCATTGCAAGTTTCCTTTAGCTCACGGTGCATGGAAGTTATTAGCTTCTCAACCATTTCCTCCCGCATGAATGCATTATTTCTCTGTTTAGACAAGTAGATGTAACATATTCAATAATATCTTCAAAGTTGGAACAATAATAATATAAACTAAACCATTTTATCCATTGTAACATCTTTTTTTACAGTGAATAACTAATTACATGAAACCACAACACACTTTAGCCTTTACAGCCAGGAAAAGTTTTATAAAAAGAGGCAAACGCTATAACCGACTATTTATAATAATCCAAACACTCGAAAATAATGTGTAATCAATTGTTTCCAATTAAGAATGAAATAAATATTGAAAATAGTACTTGAGGAGTTGTTCCTAGGAGGTGGGAGACCATGAGCTTCTTCATCAAACGATGATCCCTTCCATAGTCAGACAAGGCCACCATTGTCTTGTCCAGAGACAGCACCTGCAATGCTGTTGTCAGCTTCTTTGCTGTTATAGATGAATGATGGTCAGTCATTGCCTGCAACCCACATTTAGATTTAGATTTAGATTTATAATAGTAATCATTCACACCCAAGAAAAAAAATAAATAGCTCGGGTTGTGAAATCTTATATTACTTGTCTGCAAGATTTGGCTGAATTCAAGACAAGAACAGCAGAGGAAAGGCCAGTTCGGACAGAGTAGACTGGACCATAGCGTTTGGCCCATTGGTAGAATGTTCGATGGGGTACCTTATCCTTGTGGAGAACAAGGTCCTCATGATCGTCCATGCTCCCACACCTGCATTTTAGAACAAGTCAAAACCATGTGTGAATTTTTCGACCTCATAAACTCGTTTAATGGAAACATTGGTGTCGACAGAAAAATACGTATTATCGCTGATTGTCAAACTTACGTGAGGGATAAGATGATCCAAAAAAAAAACCAGACTACAAAACTAGTTCTAACCTGGTGGATATTTCTTCCCTTTGATGATCTGGTATTTATGATAATGGCTGCTACAACCACCACCACTAGAAGCTGAACTGCAGTCCATAGTAGAAACATATTGCTGAAACAGTATTTACTTAGCAGAAGCATGGATATCATGGCATTAGGAGCACACGTATATATAGGCACAAACTCCCTCCCTCCAACAATAAAATATATATCGAGTATTGTGCAAGGCTGGTAAGCGGGAGATGCTTTTTCGTCCCATGTCCAATAATATCAAATAGACTAGTTTCCTTAACCATATTTAGGTCAACAGTAATGTGAAAGCGGTTATGAGTGCCATGTGTAGTTTTGACCGTATATGCTTTTATATTGCTTTGAAAAGTTGGTATAACACGCAAATTAATGTTCTTGGTGGATTAGAAACATGTCATCATATTTATTAATTGAAAAACAAATAATCATGAGACACGTATTTAATGTTGCTAAGACGCACCTGTATTTTGTGTTTGGAAATTTGGCTACAATATTTTGAGCATTCACTTTCTTGGAAAGAAGCTTGAAAAACAATGTTATTGCTCACTCACTAAGGTATATTATTTTAATGCATATATGAATGCTCACTATTTTTTTTTTCTAACTCCAGTATTTATTAGGGACTTGTAATTCTAAGGTTGTATTCTAACATTATTTTTCAAAGAATGGTCAAAGAACAACACACACTAAAGGTATATGTTGTAATTTGTAATGTTATGTAATCATTCTTTACTATTCTTGTTGATTAGTGTTTGTCTGTTGTTTTTGTACGTCTTTTTGTTGGCTCCAAGTCGGTTGCTATAGACACAAAATCACACACTTTGGGTAATATTTAGTCTCGTTCTCATATTACTCTTCATATGGTTTTTGAGTGAAAAAAGTACTAATTAACCCATGTCCTTTGGCCATTTTACTTTGCTTGATATCATCACTGCCGACCTCCCGCATATACTCGCCCAGTCAATTTTTCCATTTGGCATTGTTTTATCTCTGACTTGGGCGCCACAAGCACCCTGGTCCCATTTGGGGTGCCTTAATCCTTTTTACACTTTCTCACCACTTTTTGGGCACTTTCTAGTCGTTTGAGTTTGTTTTCTTTTTAGTGGTCGGCCTCTTCGGGGTTAATTACGAAATTAGATCAAGAGAACCATATAAATAAAAAATTATGAGACCATAATGAGGGACAAAACATTAGGAATACTATCATCACCTAAGGTTGCATCCATCAAAGGCTCCATTTGCATCCATCTAGCTCCACCACAAGAGACAAGGATGGTTCATCTGCATCACACTGCATAAGAGTGAAGTTTATTCTATTCCATCCACCATTTTATTACATCTCTACATCTAGTTATTGCTCGCTACTACACAAAGTGCGCGATGGCACAGGAACACCCAGGGCACAATTTATACACACACATAAAACTACATCGAGTATGAGATGTAGTGTAATGCTCTATTAGTAAATCCACCATTGTGGCCGTTAAGGACAGTCTGACCCCTTCATATGCATCTTTCTTTTTTAGGAGTTTGATACTCATCTTGGGATTTTGCAGGTCTCTTCTTCATTTTCGATTTACAACAACATCCAGTGCAGTCCAACGACATACATGTGATAGGAAGTGAAGGCAGGCAGTCATTTAGTGACACCTCGAAGGAGGTTTGTAGAGATTTTTCATAGACCAAGGCACCAATATCACATACAAGAACGCCTCATGCACTGCATTCCTTCTCCAGGTACCCCGATCCAACCAACTATTCCAGATATGTGCTTTCTGTAGCTTTTGAGTGATCGTTCCTGCATTATGTTTATTTTTTCTTCTCTACGAAACAGTCTCAACATATCTGCGATCCAACTAAGCTCTTCCTAACCCTCTTTTCTCATTTAGGGTTTCACATTTCTACTTGCTTAGTGACTTGGGTTGTTTTCTTTATTTACTTAGCTTTTATTTTATGTTGTTCTTAATATTAGATCAACATAGAATATCCACATTTTAGTTAATCATTTTGGTGAACCCCATGTTCAACACTACCTTCCACTTAGGGATCTTCTTATTTTTTTACTATGGCTCAATCTTCTGACGATTTTACTGAGGCTTGTCTTAAAGCCATTCATGACCATATCGTTGAGTATCCCCAAGATATAGACTTACTTTTTCATGTTGTTTGTGAGGAAACTACCAATTTGGTGGAACTTAACGCTTCCGTGGCCATCTCTACTTCCCTTGTTTCTCAACCGCTTGTTTCCACTCTTCCACCTATTTCTACCATTCCCTTTTTGTTACTACTACTACAAATCATTTCACACCACCTCTTGTCTCTCATACACGGCAGGTTTCCTCCATTGGTGCTCAAGACATAACCTCTCTCTATTAAGACCTCTAAGCACAAATTCATCAGCTACAATAGGCTACTTCTCATGCATCTCCATTTTTAGATTCCTCCTTGTTATTTCATATGCCATTTGCACCTGTCATCTCCACCTATCCGTTTCCTCTTAGTTTTTTCACCCCTAAGCTTCCCGTTTTCAATGGGCATGGTGACCAACAAGAGCATCTTAGAGATTTCCATGTAGCTTGTCTGGACTTTGCAGAAAATCATATTCTTTTGGCTAAAATCTTTCCCGTGGTCTTCATGAGTACGTGATGTGTTGGTTTTATGACCTACCTATTCATTCGGTTTCTTCATTTACGCATCTGGCCGATGATTTCCTTTCTCATTTTTCAATCAATATCGGCTCCAAGATCTCTTTATGCTCAACTAGCACAACTTAAACAAGGATCTAATGAACACATAGAAAATTAGGTTTTGAGATATAAAAACAATCTAGCTAAGATGTCAAATGTGCTAGCGGCTTTGAGCTTTAGGATTTGTTTATTCAGATTCTTTTACCACCACTTCAAGAGAGTTTTCTATTTGAAACCTCTCCTTCATTCGACCAAATTTGTCATTCTCTTAAGCTTCATGAAATCAAACTTCCATCCATAGAAAGCTTAAATATCAAGAGCAAGCCTTGTCTTCCACTTGTTTTCCAAATAAGACACCATTCAAGTCATCTGCAACTAAACCAACTGACACTAAAACTACTTTCAATGTAGTCACTACTCCTAAAGAGGCTCAGTCACCAACACTTAGGCATGTGTTTACTAACTTTCCTATGGCCCCGTATCTCATATTGCAACAACTTCTTGAGAGCAATATTATCACACTTCCTCTACCACTTGAATTAGACCCATAACAATAAAAGGGTAGGAATTATAATGTAGAACTTTCGATGTGACTATCACATATGTGTGCGACACTCTACAAATCGATGTTTCAAGCTCCACATAATCATCCAAGATCTTATTGATAACAACAAGATTGATTTTTCATAGCCTACCGAATCTTCCCCTAACATTGACAAGGGTAAACTCAAACTCTTGAATAACCAATCCCAATAACATGATAAGAAAGCTAGCTGAATCTTCAGCTTATCATGCATACCATGTCATGTCCCCTCCTACTTCAGGGGCCATTGAATTTTTATTTCCACATACTGATGCTTCGCCACCACTCATCTCTTTTTATAATCACGATTATCATGTGAGGTTTACATCTAATCACCTACATACCAAAGAAACTATTGGCTTGATCCCCATCAATAATACTAATGTTGAACCATCTTAGCCTATTAGTGCATTTTCTATTCCATTTCTTCATGCCATCGGTTACCCTCTATCAAAAATTGAGTACCCGATGAAAAAACCATATGGTGTCATCAAAATACATGTTACGGTTGGTCCTCTCACTTTTTTGGTCCCTTTCCTTATTAGGAAAGCAATCGATGGTTGTGACATGCTGCTGGAACTCAATTATATTCGTAAGTCTCAATCCATTATCTCTATGAATAATTTGTGCCTTAAATTCATTCATAACAATCAGGTTATCTCTATTGATAGTGTACCCCCATCTATTCCATGGTTGTCATCTTTTCAAGCGTCATATTATGTATCTCTTACATCATCTAGCACATCACATTATATGTTGCTAAAAATGCACTCTACTCCCAGTTCGTCTACTTGCACATTATCTACATGACCTCACCACTCCGCTAGTCCTACTCATAAGTATAGGTTCATTCCTCAAACAATTACTACATCTCGATGTAGGTCACCACCTCATTTCATTCCGCGTGGGAGTCCATCACCTCCGCATTCAGCTTCATGTAGATCTCCATCACCTATGAATTTTTTTACACCTACGTGATCATCATATATTCATCCATCACATGCGCATAGGCTTCACTCACTCACATAGTGTTTATCTACCATACATCCATTACTAGTTGTCATCGCCCTCAAAATTCACCTCTTTTGAAGTCAAGTTTCACAAATTTTGAGTCGGTACCTTGGAGTATTGGATCACATCGAGCTTGGTATTGTTTGTAGTTTTCCATTCCATGGAGAAAAATTTGAAAGTCGGGCGTAATGGTGGAGTTTTTCCCCTTCTTTTTATTTTATTCTACTATCGGGAATGACAGGCATATCTTCCCCGTTAAGTTTTTCCCCAACATCCACGGGTAGTACGTGGACATCTCTGATTGGATGTGGTTTGGCCATGTTTCAAGCGTTAGTGGAAGCCTCCACACATCCAAATGAAACTCCAAGGGTGGGGCCCAAGGGACAGTCCTCAAATAAGCGTAGGCTTTCCACGTGTCCCAAGTCCAAAATGAAGACAAAACAAGCCCAAATTGGCTAAGTATGGAAGGTTCAGTGGATGGCACCACGTGCCTCATCAGTGTAACTTCAAGAGTTGAAGCCAAGGGTAGTTCTCAAACTTGCGTCAGTCCTCCACATGTCCCAAGTCTAAAAAGAGAAAGAGTCGGTCATTAAAATTGACTAAGTATGGGCGAGTCAATGGAAGCCTCCACGTACCTCAACGATGTAATTTTAGGAGGCATTCCCAAAGTAGAAACTCAAATGAGCGCCAACTTACCACGTGGTCAAATTCAATGGAGAGATAGGTTTGGCCATTGAAAAGTCTAAGACCGGTAGAATGAGCCACACGTGAGCTCGGTGTAATTTTAGGAGGTGTTTCCAAAGTGGAAACTCAAATGAGCGCTAGCTCTCCACGTGTCTAGTGGTCAACATAAGTCAAGAAGGAAATAGGCTCGAATCGGCTAAGTATAAAAGAACTGGAGGAGCTCTCCACGTGTCAGCCCGACGCAACTTCAAAGGTAAAAATAAAAAGCCATCCATAGGCCCACTTCAGTTTAAATCTCTCCCATGTAGACGGCTCAAATTTAAATTTTACAAAGGTAGGGTGGACGTGTGTGATTTAAAGCGTCTGGTTTTTTCTGCCAGGCATGGAAACGGCCAAGGCATTTGAGAAGTTCAGAGAATGGTTTCTTGAATTAGTTTCATCATTTTTTTGTAACCGAATGTAATCGTTCTTGGAAACTATTTATTGGCTTTTCCACGCCATTGTTTAGGATTGTGATCCGAGACTCTATAAAGGTAATAGATTCAAATTAATCAATACAAAATTTTTCCCCTTTCTTCCTCTTCTTTTCTTCTTTTCGTGTTTGAAACTTGGAAATCATCCATATTTTATGATAGGAAACTTTGTGTTCTTGTTTATATGATTTCTAAAACTTTGCATTTGAGTAATTATATTGGTTATAAAAGTGAATGATTATATTATGCAAATCCCTAGTTCAATATGTATATGGTGATACTTTGCCATCTATATTTCTTGAAGGTATTGTTATGTTCTTCCTTCCCCATCTCCTTAATTCTTCCATCCTTTTATATTGATGATCTTTGGGCATTAAACGTTTCAAAGTATCAGGACTCCACGCTTTGAAAGTTGTACATTTGTATATAAGTTTTGTTGTTTTCTTTCAATAAGGTAACCTCTCCCATTAAAGAGGAGGGACTTGTTGTCCCCCATGACTGTGGTTGTTAAAGTACATTTTAAAAACCCAACAAGTTTTTGGCGACTCTACTGGGGACTTCGTTTCAAACAGATCCCTTTCTAAAAAAAAATTTCAAGATCATTTTTGGTCTAACGACTCTACGGTATACACGTGGGAAGAAAGCTCTTGGGGTTGAGGATCCCCATTTTCAATTTTTGGAGCAAGAAAACTTCTCTTCCAGCAAGAAAGAATAGTAGAACTCGTTTTGCAAGCACACCTCCTACTAAAGATAGAAATTCCAAGGATAGCATTCCTCAGAAGCATCTTAGTCCTAATCTCTGTGCTTTGATACTTTCTGGTGTTTCAGTTCCCCTTTAATCAATTTTTCCAAAAAGGAAGTTCCCTTGCCTTGTGGACAATAGGTTGGCCTCTTGCTCTTCCTCAGCCATTACACGAGTGACCTAGGGGTAACAGGAAAAGTTTTCCCAAGTTCCGAGGTGATGGGAAAATTCATCCAGATGATCACATCGCAGCCTTCATTGTTGCATGTGGGATTCTTGGGGTTGAACATGAAGATGTCTTTGTCAGGATTTTTTTGGAGACATTGCAAGACAATGTTGTTGATTGGTTCTACCATCTTCCTATTGGGTCTATCACTAATTGGAATACCATGAAACTCAGTTTGAGCAGCATTTCAAACCTGCTAAGGATGTGCATGCTCTATTAGCACAAATTTCTCATATCAAGAAGGATCCATTTGAGCATATGAGGGAGTTTGTGTAAAAATTAAAAAAGCTAATTAATAAAATTCCATAGAACACTCGTTGGTGGATCAAATCCAAAATTTCTTCATCCTCACTGCCCAGTTGCCTAAAGTGAGTTATGCACTAAGGATATCTAACCTTGCAACTTTGGATACTGATCAGCATTTGGCTATCAGTGTTGAGGATGAACTGATCATGTTTAGTAAAATGAAAAGAGAATCTTCCAAATCTAAACCCTCTTCTTCTTTCTCTTCCCCTAGAGCCAATTCTAATCAGTTGGTACATAAGCTTGCAAATGATCACATTACTCTCAAGAAACAATTGGCTCAACATACCCCTTACCAAGATGTTCCAAGGAAGAATTTTCAGCCCAAGAATTTTTGCCTACTTCTCATACTAGATTAGCTATTGAAGGCCCAACCATCAAGGTTCCAGTCAATGCAACTTGTGAAGTTGAAGAACCTGATGATGAGGAGTGTACTGAATAATAAGTTGAAGAACTAGAAGATTTTGGTGGGTCTCAAGTTTATTTCCTCACCACTGAAGGTATGGATGATGAAGATGAATATGAGGAAAGAGTTACAGATATGAATAGTGAGTCATATGCTATTATGACTTGGGAGCAAACAAACAGAAAAGAAAAAGTGATACATCCTGTTAAGAAGTACAAGGAGCTTCCTATAACTATCCCAGTTGTTGCAAGAAGAGGAGCTCATATTCCCACTGCCTCCACACAAAAGGTGAATAATGCTAATTCCACTTTTTATGTTTCTGTTTCCAAAACTCCTTCTGATTCAAACTCCAAAATTGATAGATCAAGAGTCCCTCAAGTTCCTAGCAATGATGCTCCATCTACCTCTAGATATTTTGATATCATTGATCACCTAAAAAATATTAAAATCCAAATTTCAGAGGCAGAGTTTTACCAGACCCATTCGAAAGCTTTTCCTAAAATGGTAGAATTTGTAAATTCCAAATCCAAAGTCTCATCCAGTACTTCTAAAGGCCTTTTTCCCACCCCCTCTTCCTCACCTCAATCGAGTCTTGTGGTTGTAGTCACTTCCCCCAATGAGAAAATTGAACCATTATATGTGACCCTTCTCATAGCTGACCATAAAATCAGTAACTGTGTCATAGATTCAGGAGCATCAGACAATGTAATGCCTACAAAGGTAGCTCATGCCTTGGGTCTGACCCTAACACGTTCCTTTGGTTCCTGTTATTCCATGGAAAGTAAGAAAGTACCTTTGGTTGGCATAATTAAAGATGCACAAGTAGCTTTTTTCACTTTTCTATAGAAAAGGGTCTTAGCCACCATTTTGGTAGTTGATATTCCTCCCTCATATGAGATGTTGCTGAGTAGAAATTTCTGTAAGGAGGTAGGAGGGGAAATTCAAATGGACTGGTCGCATGCTTTGATCCTGGTCAATGGAAAAATGAAGAAGATGTTGGTGTGTGTGACATGCATAGTCATCATCCACATCACCTGGGGAGTTATCTCGCCGTGTGAGATTCATAGGTCTTAGGAAGTCAAATGACAAGTGTCAGATTTTGTCATAGAATCTATCATTTTCATTTGCATCAATACGTCATAGGAGTTACATTCCTTATTTGGAATTGTAACTCCTCCTTTAGTGGTGTCATATGCATCAGTCACATCATATGCGTCAATGGCATCATTGAGGTTCTTTCCTTGTTTAGGCATGGGGGTTACACAACACCCTTATTTTTACTTCCTTTTTTCGATCTATGAGCATGAGCAGACCTGTTTTCTTATTTGTATATTCTTTCCATTGTTCAAATCTTGTTTATTGCGTTGGAGCTTGACGTTACCATCGAAGTGTAACTTTGTTGTGGTGCATTGTTTTTGACATCGGTTCTCGTGAATCCCTCTTTCATGGTATCAGAGCTGGTTTTGGTAAAACGTGCACTCTTCATTTATCAAGTTGTTTATTACTTTTGGTTTCTTCTTATTTCCTCATGTAAGTTTTTTTATTATTATTTTGGAATTGTATTGCTCACCTCGTATTGAGGTTTCAGTAGTTACAAGTTTGAGAGTATTTGGTTGGTTTTCTTTATCATGGTTGTTGAGTTCATTTGGGATTGCTTCTATTCTTGTGAGCTTGTTTTTACTCTGGCATGGACCTGTGGTTCATTGTTTTCTTGAGGTCACCGTTGCATGGACATTTTCTACCTGTTAACTCATTTACATTGGTGAACCCACTACTCGGGCACGTTTTTGGATTTGGAGGCTCATTTTTGGTTTTCTCATGCATTGCTTTTTGCATGCATTGGGTATTGATACCTCTCGCCTCGGATCTCTGTTCTTGGTTCAACACTCTCAACATTGGTTTCATACATTTGTGGGCTCATCTCACCGTGTCCTCCCACATGCTTAGATTCACCATTGGCTCTATGATTTTCTCTTGACTCGCCCGCTCTCTTGGAAACTCGGTGGTCTACCCATCAAATCTTGTTTTGGATCAGCTAGGGTCTCTTGCATTGGTCATCATTTTGCATTGTCTTGTGCACTAGTTTGAAAGGCCATGTTGTTCATGCTTCATGTTTTTCATACTATATCTACACGCTCTAACTCATTGTTTCACTACTGCTCCGTGTTCGTGGTTGAGGACCCTGACGGATCTCTGTCGATGGTTGTTGGAACTCCCTTCACGTTGTTGTCTCTACTTGTTCATTTCCTGAACGGGCTTGTGGCCTCTATCAGTGGTGCCTTTCTTAGTTTTCTCATGCTTGTGTATTCCTTACATTGCCTTCTGATTGGTGCCCTCCTGCATGTTCATGTTTGGATTCAACACTGGGCTCTCTATCAGCATTAAAATGTGCATTTTTCTAAACGTCAATTTGTGCTCCATTGCGACTTCCTCCCTACTCTTTCATGATTTCTTCATTGAAACCAACTATGGTTCATCCAACGCATGGAAGTTACATTAACTAGTCGTTCAAACTCCCGACGTGTGGTCTCTTCCTCTGGAACTCTGCTTAGTTGTTTCACTTCTAGAGGCTCATTATTCTGCATCAACGTTACCTTCTATACTCTCATGCACCTTCTCTGCTTAGTATCGGTTGCACTGCAAGAATATTGGTGGTTGCAGTCAAACACATGGCTTAGTTAGAGATATTCATTTCCAATGGTGGTTTTCCAACAACTCAACTCAGGTATGTGGCCTACAATCAATCCTGCAACGTTTTTACGTGGATCCTGCCTTGGAACGCTAGCTCAACTTGGTTAGTATCATCATCTCGGTCAATGTGTGCCCCTAAACATTATTTTTAATTAGTAATCAATCTCCTTTTAAATATTTTAAGGTGTAACACTTTTAATTTGCATTTTAAACCTTTTTTGGGGTATTTTTGCTTGTTTTAATATCCTTCCTTCAAGTGTCGAAGACGGAGGGTGAGGTTCGGGGTTGGCAGGAGGCTAATCCCCCTCGCAATTAAAACAAAACCTATCTAAAATTTGATGTCATTTCTAACGAGCATACATATGACACCCTTTGCATGCATTTGGGACACTTTTGAAATCCATTTACAGGCTTATTATCATTTTTTCATCAGTTGCGGGAATTGTTTTTTGTTATAACTTTTGACTCATTACTCGGTTTTGAGCACTTCTTTAGTCAAAGTTACATATTTTTCACACTCTAGATGATGGGATTATCATTTTTGTAAACACACTATTTTATAAAGTGCCGCATTCTGGGGGGTGTCTTTGTATTGCTTAATTTAGCTCATTTCGAATCATCTTGAGCTTTGTTTTATCCCTTTTATTATGTGTGGACTTATGAGCGCATCCGCCACAGTCTTATGGTAAAGGGATTATTTCATGTAACATGAGACATTGTTTCTCACAAGGCCCTCTCTTCCCCTTCTTGTTTTCACTCATTCTTGTGCTTGCTTGCGGTGTCAATCTATTGCGCCCAACGAACCTTGATTGTTGTCTCCACTCTTGTGCATTATTACGCTGATTGTAAGGTGAGTGACAGACTGGTTCTCAACACACAATCACATGTGGTTGTAATCAACACACTAAACTATAAAGTACCAAACTCGGGGGTGTAATATTGTTTTGGGGGTTCCCTAGTACTCTTGTGTTTTCACACACAGACACATTATTGGCTGAGTGCGAAGTCTTACCTTCGTGCACCTTACACTTCTTGCTTCTACATCATGGAGGATGCTCTTTCTAGAATTGAGTGTCATAGGATCACATTATAGCCTCCACCACTTCTTCTTGGGAGAGAGAACTATTCAGTTTGGCATGCTTCTATGGAATGTTACTTTGCCTACGAGGGTCTTTCAAACTTCTTGCTTGGGCTAGTTCCTGCACCCACTGATCATTGTCATCTTAATGACTTTCTCAATACTTGTGACCATGTTTGTGGTCACTTGATGATACATATATCCTCATCTCTCTAGTTTCATGTGGAGACTCAGATCCACCCCACCATGTCTGGAGAATTCTTCAGTCCCTCTATGGATACCCTTCACATGCTGCCACCATTGTTGTTGTTGCTAATTCAGTTATCTCCTCTATTTCTTCATGTGATGACAAGTTCCACTGACACAGAATCATTAGTTCTACTTCTGATGATAAGGATTATGCACCCAGTTCTGATGTCGAGAGTACTATAGAGGAATTTTCTCCTCCTTTTCTCACTATTCTAGAGAGTGTTGACACATCCCACATCTCATCAAATATTGAGTAGTCTCCTATATAGTCTCATACAGTCATCACACCCACCTCTTTTCCACCTTCAATGTGTGAGGCCCCTTTCACTCCTCTACCTTCATTAGATGACTCATACCTATCTGACATCACTCTTCTGTTTGTTGAGCCCCCTCATTGGGATGAGTATATGCCTAACCTTAGTCGTCTTTTCATAGAGTACACTTGTGATGTACTACAGGTTCCTCACCCATATACAGGTATTTCAGAGGAGTTCATCATCTCCGTTGTTAGGAGTTCCCCTTCTGGGACTCTTACCACTTCTACTTTTCTGGAGACCTTCATTGATTCACCCTTACTTGTGGATCCATTTTCTATTATGGGGGATGTTTTATTGCCTTCACTTCAGTTGGACATCATTTCTACAGGTGTTCACCCTTCATACTTTGACATTTCTACACTCGTGACATTACCTATGGTTCCATTACACTCACTTACTAGACCTATGTCACACTTTCGTGGACTAGACTCAGAGCTCTTCGTGCTGCTGCCTTTAGTTTCCTTCACAGAGTGGGTAGACTTCCATCACATCATTTATGTCCTTCCTAAGGGTAGGCACATAGTTCAGTGTGTATGGCTCTTCTTTAGTCTAGAGGCAGAGGATCTCGTCATCGACATTCTTCTTGGAGACTTCTTAGAGTTGTAGAGTTCATATCCATCCATGGCATCTTCTACATCCCTCTCATCTCCCTCTTCTTCTCTCTTCTTGGGGCTATATAGTCCTCCTTCTTCTCCTTCTTCTTTCCAGAAAGATGTTGTTTGTATATGGGCACCTTATCAGGCCTTTAGTTTCCGGGCCCCATTGACACATCTTTCTTAGTTGCCTTTGGTTCCTGTTATTCCATGGAAAGTAGGAAAGTACCTTTGGTTGGCAAAATTAAAGATGCACAAGTAGCTTTTGCTGCTTTTCCAGAGACCATTTGGTCTTAGCCACCATTTTGGTAGTTGTTATTCCTACCTCATATGGGATGTTATTGAGTAGAAATTTTTGTAAGGAGGTAGGAGGGGAAATTCAAATGGACTGGTCACATGCTTTGATCCTGGCCAATGGAAAAATGAAGAAGCTGCTACCTGAGAAACAGACTAAGTACATTGTGTAAAAGACTGATGACCCAAAAGCACAGATACTCTATGTAGATATAGGGCATGGTAACTATATGATCATGTCACAAGATGAGGCAAAACTTCCTAAGGGATTGATTTATGATCCTAATGGAATTTGGGCTCTAGATTTTGATGGAAGCTTCTCTTCAGCTAGTTTTGGGGCTAGTGTAGTGCTAACCTCTCTAGAAGGGAATATTCATCCCTTTTCTTTCAAGCTCTATTTTGAAAATACAAACAATACAACTGAATATGAGGCACTCATACTTGGATTGAACATGGCAAAAGAAATGGGAGTCAAGAATATTTGTGCTCGTGGTGATGTAGAGCTTATTGTGAAATAGGTAAGGGATCTTTACCAAGTCAAGAACAAGAGATTAAAGAATTATATAAATCTTGTATGGGATTCCATTGAGTTTCTTAATGCTTTCTCCATTGAGGTTGTGCTAAGAGAAAGGAACACTAGAGCTGATTCTCTAGCTATCTCGGGATCTTTGATGATTCCTCACCCAGATTTCTCTCAGGATAAATTTACCATTGAAATGATTCATAGGCCCAGTGTACTAGATAATGCAAACAACTGGCAGGTTTTCAACGATGATCAACATTTGCTCTCTTTCTTGGAGCTAAGGGATAATTTTGACCAGATGTATTTTAAAGGAAGTGAGACCTTTCCTATAGAGTGTGTATCTTCCAATTAAGGGGATATCAAGGAAGAGACAAATCAAGACAACTACATCAACTTGAAAGGTAACAATATCCCTAAAGGGCTGGTGAGTTTAGAAGACCTATTTGATAAGAACAATAGGTACATTAAGTCTAAAAATTCCCAAGGAGCTTGGCAGTCTGCTAAGTGTGAAAATATTAATATTGGGAGTCTTGATGAACCCAAGATGGTGAACATTGGGAAATGCTGAACTCAAGAGGAGAATACGTAGGCCATAAATATGCTAAAAAGGTATGTTGATGTTCTTGCCTATTCGTATGATGATCTCAAGGCTTTCTAGAAAAAGGAGATGCAACATTTTATCACTCTGAAACCTTGGATCAAATCGTTCAAGAAGAAACGAAGGTAGTACAATCCCAAGGTTGTTGGCACTATTTTTCAAGAGATTCAGAAGTTGCTAAAGGTAAAAATCATCTTTCCTATACACCATTCAACATGGATCACCAACATTGTGCCTGTCAGGAAGAATAATGGAGAAATTCGCATCTGTGTGGATTTCAAGAATTTGAATCAAGCCTCTCTGAAGGACAACTATCCTCTTCCCATGATGGATCAAATTTTGCAAGCTGTCACAAGATCTAAGATGTTGTTTATGTTGGATGGATTCTGTGGATATAATCAAGTGGAGGTCAGTACCCCAGATCAACACAAAACTACTTTCACTACTCCTTGGGGAACCTTTTCTTACAAGAGAATGCCTTTTGGTCTTATCAATGCTGGTGCCACCTTTCAGAGGGAAATGGACTTGGCTTTTAGCAGTTTGAAGGGAATATGTGTGGTTGTGTACCTTGATGATTTAACTATTTTATCCAAAATGAGGGTAGATCACTTTCAGCATCTCAAAGCAGTCCTCTAGAAGTGTAGGGAATATGGAGTCTCTCTTAATCCAAAGAAGTCTATCTTTTGTGTCACTAAAGGCAAGTTGTTGGGTCATATTGTCTCCAAAGAGGGAATCAAGATAGATCCAGAAAGAGTTCAAGCAATCCAATAGATTCCTTTTACCACAAGTAAAAATGGGGTCCACTCCCACTCTTTCTTTGGTAAGATCAACTTCCTGAGGATATTCATTCCTGATTTTGTAGAACTAACTATGAGCATTGCTCACATTATGAAAGGAAAGAAAAAATTTGGTTGGTATTCTGAGGGTAAGGAATTGTTTTAAGGGATCAAGCAAGCCATTGCTAATACCCCCATCTTAGCATGTCCTAATTTTAATAAGGACTTTATCATCTATTTCTATGCTACAAAGAATACCTTGGTTGTTGTGCTGACTCAAAAGAATTTTGAGGATCATGAGCTTCCAATTGAATTCATGAGCTATGTTCTAAAAGCTCATGAATTGAAATATACTATGATAGAGAAACATGCTTTTGCAGTGGTCAAAGCGGTCAAGCAGTTTCATTTCTATATTCTTAATTATCACTCTTTTGTTCTTGTTCCTAATACAACCATCAAGTCTATTCTCACACAGCAGGAGTTTGGAACTAAGAGAGGCAATTGGGTAGCAAAAGTCTAGGAATATGACCTGGATATCAAGCCAACTAATCTAGTCGAGGGTAAATGATTAAGTGAGCTTATTGCTGAGGGAGATGATGCAGAATTGTCCAAAGAAACAGTTGATGTTCCTATTGTCCTTTTCCTCAGTTCAACATATGAGTGGTATGTTGATATTGCACACTTTCTTACTTATGGAGAGTTTCCATCCCACTTGAGTGCCAAGGAGAAGAGGCCTATTAAGTTAAGGTCTGCATAGTATGTGTTATGGGAGAATGCTTTGTTCAAGTGAGGCATAGATGGAAGATTCTTGAAGTGTGTGGTCAAAGAGAAATAGAAGAAGTTGTTCTCATCTTTTCATGATCAGGCTTGTGGAGGCCACCTATGTTCTATTGTCATTGCTCACAAAATCCTTCATACTAGGTACTATTGTCCTACATTGTTAAGAGATTCATCCAAATGGGTAGGTAATTGTGAAGCATGTCAAAATTTTGTTGGGAGACCTAAGTTGGATGCTTTGCCACTAAAGCCAATAGTGATTGATGAGCCCTTTCAACGGTGGGGAAATCTTAACCCACCCTCCAAAGTGCTGGTCATATGCATGTGCTAACTGCTATAGACTACTTCACTAAGTGGGTAGAGGCCATCCCGAGTCAAAAACACTACTTCGAGGTAGTGTGTAATTTCATTAAGGAGAACATCTTCGATAAGGTTTGGGGTACCAAACAAGATTGTGACTGATAATGCTTCAAATTTTTCTTCTTCTGAGATGATGTATTTCAGCTATGGTTATGGAATTTCCCTTGCTCACTCTTAAGACTACTACCCCCAAGGGAATGGAAAGCATAATCAACAAATAAGAATCTAGTAATCATCGTTCGGAAGCTTGTCAATGAATCTCAGAGGAATTGGTACAAGAAACTTTACGATGCTCTCTGGGAAGATAGAATTACACCCAAAAGAGTGATTGGGATGTCTCCTTTTCAAGTGGTGTATGGTGTTGAAGCCCAGTTACCAGTGATAGTGGAATTACCATCCTTGTACTTAATGAAGGCTATTAAAGATTCAAGTTTTTTCAATTCCTTGGACAAGAGGATCATGTATCTCCAGAAGTTGGATGAAGAAAAGTTGCAGGTTTTTGATAGGATATCAGCTCATCAATTGAAAGTGAAAGCTCTGTTTGACAAGAAAGTCAGACCTAGGGATTTTCAAGTGGGAGACATTGTTCTGTTGTGGGAAAAAGGCATGAAACTCGAGGGAGCCATGGTAAGTTTGATTCCCTTTAGCTTGGTCCTTTTAAACTCAGGCACTTTTCTGGAGAAAATTCATTCTATTTGGATTACATGGATGGTTCTCCTCTCCCACTTCCTTATAGTGGGTAGTATTTGAAGTTGTTCAATTCCTAGGTGACTAGGCGGTCCTTCTGTATATTCTATACAGTGTTTTGGTTTTGGGTCATTCCTTTGTGTTTCATTTTTGTTCTTCCTTTTTGGTTTGTTTCATTTTTGTGTGTTTTATGTTCTGTGTTGGTTTGCTGTAAACACATAAAATTGGTTACTCAATTTAGTGTCCCCCATGTTCGCTTACTTGTTCTATTCTCGGGTAACTCGGTGCACTTTTGTATCACTAATTCTCTCTTAGGGTATTAATTAAATATCTAATTAAAATGCCTATCCTAAGTTTGTTCCACCCCCATTATATTTCAACCATGGATAATTAAACATTAACCATGTAATTTTATCTTCTACATTTATTCCATTTCTACTTATTCACCCCATATCACTTCCTAACCTCCTGTGCTATTATTATCCATCCATCCCACATATTTCTCCTCTCTTGGAACCATGCAAGCAGGATTTTTCCATATTTGAGTTAGAGGAATAATATTCTTATCCTCACAACTCATCCCTTTTCGCCACTTTGGGAGTCTGTTCCTTGATCGGCGCTGATTGTTTCTCAATCGACGCCAATTTTTTGGAGCGGCGCCAATTTTACCTCATTCGGTGTCGACTATAAATACACGACCTGAACTCAGTTCTGGTTAGATGGTAGAGACTTGAGAAATAGTGATAAAGCTTGAGCAAATCTTGAAACTATCAATTGAGATAAGGTGAATTCTGTCTAGATCAATCTTGGAGAGGTGCACCATTATTCTGCCTACATAATATCGATATTGTTTAGGTTCTTCAACCTCTAGGTGACTCCATTCCTCCCTCCAGCCAAGGCAGAACTTTTTTCACATCTCTATAGCTCCTGCAGGTCTCCACAATCCGATCATCATCAATCACCAATCAAGTTGTTTGTGATTTATTCTCGGTCGACGATGACCCAACATCAATCGATGCCGATTTGTCTAAATCGGTGCTATTCAAAACCATTGACGCCGATCATTGTCTGATCGATGTTGACAAGTCTGCAGAAAGGTACAGAATCCAGGTGATATAATTTCATCTTTGTTTTTACAGTTTCCTACTTTCTTTTAGTTTCTACTATTGTTTTTACATTCTATCTGCAACTTAAAATTAGAAAATCTAAACATTTGCTTACATATTTTATCATTTACGCCTTTATTCTTAATTTAAAACGTGAACTAACATCCACTAAGGAAGCTAATTGCTTCCCAGATGCACTTACCGGGAAATTCATCCTTATATCTTCTAACATCATCTTTTTCTATCAAGTATATGTGCATCGCAGGTTTCTTGGATCTACTCTGCAAGATTGCTCATGTGCAGCCATCTTAATTCCATCAGGCTTTCTCTCCATCCACATCTTCGAATCTTGTCCAATTAATGAGGTATCAACTTTATTTGAGTTTTTCAGGGTTTTTATGTTTAGTTTGGTGCATTAACTTGGACAGGTAACAAGCGCAAAAATTCTTGATCTACATTCTAGCACGCCTGGTGGGACCCCACCAAAGTCCCTTATTGGTAAGTTCATCTCTTTTCTAGTTTGAGCTTTGTTCTTTTTCTTCATTGATTTTCATCAGTTGTTCTTAAGCATTTCCTTTCATCATTTCGGTTTTACTTATTTCATTTCTAAATTTGCAAACTTAGGTCCCTTCTTTCTTCTTTTTTTTTTGCAAATCTCAATTCCAATTTCTATTTCTAAAATTAGTGAATCTTTCATTTGATTTCAAAGTTACATTTTTTATTCATCTCTTTGTGTAAAATTATCATTTTCTTGAAAGTTTTCTAGTTTCTTAAAATAGAATTTTCCTTTCCACTAGTATCTTGTTGGATTTGTTTGCGTGTTCTGCTTAACCCTATTTTACGGAGTGGTTTGCTTATTCATAGGATTGTTTGAGGGGAAGAACTCAACAATTTCACTTTTGAAGTCCACACACCTTGGAGAGCTAAATCTATAGGTATTTCTCTTTTGCGGTGTTTTCTCCTTTTTAAGAACTTAAAAAGAACTTGTTTGCTTGTTTTTTATCACACTCAAACACTTTAGTTTTGGTCCTTAAAATGAATTAATCGCATTAGGAAAGAACTTGTTTGACTTGTCTTCATTGAAATCAAACACTTCGGTTTTAGTTCTTAAAAAAAAATTCTTTTTCATTTTTGTTGTATGTTCTTCACCTAGTTCTCTAAATAGGTTGGAAAATTCATCAAAATCGATAGTGACACTATTTGATTTTTTATTTTTCACCCTTGCACACAAAGCCAAAATCACTACGTATAAAGCATTTAAAGAAAAATCCTTCCCTGGCCTCGCCTACTTGGAAGTGACATCCAAGAGGAAGAGCCTACACGGTACTCGGGCCATGCTATAAATTCATGGATGTTCTGGTATATATTTGCAAAGCTCCCAACCCCCTTATTGTAGCGGTGTGTGAAGTGGGGGGGTAGGCCCCTATATTAAGCCACATACTAGTCTTTTACTGAAGTGCCTTCGGGACTCCTCACCAAAACATTCCCCAAACCATCCTTAGTTTGGCCAATTGAGTAGTCCTCATTCTAAAAATCCTTCCCTAACATTTTCTTTCTTAAAAAGCATGAAAATTTAAAAAATATAATCACCTACACTGCTTGAATTGTCTGTGCATTAATTAGGTTAATCTCTTTTTGTGTTGTGCTTGTTTATGATGGTCATCACCCGGTCACAATCTAGAAAAATGGCTCAACTAGCCTCTTCCTCATCCGAGACCCCCGCTAATGTGGATGTTTTAGCACCCCTCGGGTCTTCTTCGGGACCGATATTAGTTGGTTCCCCATCTTGGTCGTATAATCCTTTCTATCATCCTAAAGTGATCCCATCATGACCAGCTTCCCCCAGTCCTTTAGAGGTGTCATCTGCTTCTGATATAGAGTATGTTCCTCATGGAGATCCTGAATTTTAGGCACTCCTTGACCACAACCCGGTAGCCCTTATGGACTACTTAGTGCATAAGTCTACTCGAATATCTAATCAGGGACCACCGATCCAAAGAGGTTTACGATTATTCTCATGAGCCATCCCAGGCTTTCATAGAGTAGTTAGCATGCTTCTTCTCACCTCAAACCATGAAAGAAGGTGGTGCATCTATGCCTCCTTTTTCTCTTCCACCAACCATGTCGACTGGTTCTCAAATGACCCTACCTATCCCTAGTGCCACAACTACCTTGGCTACCCCACAACCTACTTTCGAGAGGCCCTCTTCTTTAGCTATGATGAGTTCATCTACACTCCCACAAATTGTTATCAATTCTTCTATGTCATCTATCGTGTCTCAGGGTTAGTATCTCTTTGTGAGCCAACCCCCTCCTACGAGTCAGTCAATTCCTCCTTCTCATCTTCTAGCTGATCTTTCTTCCAATGCTCCAGCGATAGTGACTTTTACCCATCCTTTGGTGTTGGCACCATTAATAACTAATCCGGTAGTCAAAAGCCTCATTCAGAGTTTGTTTCCCACCATATCAAATCAAATCAACACCCACATTCCTCAATCCATTATGATTCAGTCAGAAAGTGTAGGAACCCACCAATCATAGGCTCCATCTTTTATTCAACATCCTTTCTCTCAACCACTTGTCCTCTCACATCTTGTTTATACTCAGGCTCCTTCACACCAAATACCTCACAGGTATCACCCAGAACACCTAGTTATTCCTCTTATCATCCTATTAATCAGCAGATAAATCCCCCATTAACACCTCAACAAAACATACCATTCACTTCTCATATGGGACATATCAACATGCCCCCTCCTCAATCTGATGTCGTCCAACTTCTTTTCAAGAAAATCACAGACCTAGAAGCCTCCACCAAAGGGGCTCGCCCTTCATACTCTTTTGAAGAAGTATGTAATGAACCAATTCATCCCTTAGTGGCTTTTAAGCCTTATCCTTCCCAAGTTCTCAAAATTTCATAGTTGGGAGGATCCTCAACAACACCTGCGAGCATTTAAACATGCTTGCTATCTTATAGTCTAGGACCAGGAGCTTATGCTCGTACCTTTCCTATGTCTTTAGTAGGGCCTGCTTTAGACTGGTACAATAACATACCCCAACATTCTCTATTTTCTTTCTCTCAATTAGCCTAGATGTTTGTTGAAAACTTCTCAATAAACATCACACATAAGATCTTGATCACAGATCTTTATAACATTCATCAATTCGATGACGAGTCTATTGCAAAATTTGTCACTCGTTGGAGAGGAATAATAAATCAATTGTCTTTCCCTCCCTCAATCTCAGCAAATCGAGTTGTTTACTCGATCTTGCACCAATCATATTTCTTCCACTTTAAGGATTCAAACCTTTCATACATTTGAATAATCCTTTACGATGGCACACAAACTTGAGTCTCGCGCCATTGAACAAGGAAAGTTAAAACTTTTCTCTAAGTCTAAACTAGATTTTTCTCGGTTTACAAAATCAAACCCTTCCGCTTCTAACAAAGACAAGAATCAGGGGTCCACAAATGCTATCATGTTAAAAACATCACAATCTGATAACACTTCTAATCAAACACCTCGGAGAGACTCTTCATCTTCTCAAAAAGGACCTCCGTCATCTCGGTCTTTTACTTCGTTGGGGGAATCATATGCTTCTATCTTAGAAAAAATGTTGGAAGTTCACATGATCGAACTTCCTCCTATTATAAATTTTGATGAGAACTAAGAATGACCATTCTGGTATCGTGAAAATGACTTTATGTCATTATCATAGAAGCAAAGGCCATGACATTGAATGATGTCAGACCTTCAAAAATATCGTCCAAAAATTCATTGATAAAGGTGAGCTCATTCTAGATAACCCAAATGCCCCCAAATCAGGTGCTTGACATTTTTAAACAACCTTTTCCAAATCATTCCCCAAATAATGACGCTTTGGGGTCTCAAAAACCAAACACCCATACTATCAGCTCCATTTCTAATTCTGAACCATCCACAAACGTGTCGACTGAATTGGAGCTTCCTTCCGCTCATTCAAATTCTGAGATTCCACCATCCTCGGATGGTCCATCTTTGAGTCTTCCTTTGTTGTTAGAAACAGAGCCGTCTCCCTCTGCCTCTCTATCTGATCTTCCACCTATACCTGAGACAGTGTCATCTTCATCTGTCTCATCATTAGATATTCTTTTGGTGCTTGAGTCATTTACATCCCTTCAAATTTCCACTACGGATACTTCTACTTCTATCACTCCCATTTTTGCCACGACCATGCCTTTAGTTAACGTACCCATAGTTGTACCAACTTGTATGCCTTTGGAAGCATCTTTGATCTTAACTCTTCCTATCTCTTTTCCTACAGTAATTACACCCACAATTACTACATCTGAAGTACCCTCCTCACAAGAGGCTGCTTCTTCATTACCTACCTCTTCCACCATCAATGCTTCCTTTCCTATTAAGGAAACATCTAAAGAGATAACATCGAAACCTATACTTCCAAATCCTAGACTCAGACATAAATAGTTGGAGTTTAAATCTAAAGCCACATCATCAGTATCATCGTCTCCTTTACTTCCTCCGAAATGGTTACAATCACCTTATGTGGTCGAAGTTGTCACCATCCCTGAAAAGGGAAAACCAATATTTCGGACCATCAAAACTCTTGGTGCCCTTCCTCAAAAATATCTCTCTATGCCTCATAAAAGAGTGGATTTATCCACTGAAAAGGTGTCTTCTTCTACAACACCATCTTCACCGGTGCCTTGTAAAGTGGATTTACCTACTAGGAAAGGCGTCACCTCTTTTATCAGAACCATCATCTTCATCATTAAAAACCAAGGCACCCTTTGTGCCTCCTATCAAATCTATTTTGGGAGCTCCTCCCCATCTAAATCAGTCTTATCTAAATCATCTATTTCAGCCAAGCAACCTTCTTCATCTCCAAAGACTAAAACACTTGTCATGTCTTTGTCATCTTCAAAATATATCTTAGGAGCTCCTCCTCCGCTAAAATCAATCTTTCCTCACTTGCTTCCATCTCAAGCACCTAAGGATGCTTCTCCCAATGTTTAAAAGAGAAAAAAGTCCCTAAAAAGACTGTCAAACCAGATATGTAGGCTCTTTTACCTCGGTCAGTCTGCTAAGACTAAAGAGGTGCCTTCTTCACCTCTATCCACATCTTTGTCTACCAGATTCTATACTGAAATCCTTCACCAACTTATCCAATCTTCATCTATATCTCTTCCTCCAATCAAACCCTATAATCCCAAAGGAGTAAAACCTTCATGGTTCAACTCTGATTTGATTTGTGCTTACCATCACACTCCAGGTCATGACACCAAGGGATGTAAAGCCCTGTAATCTATCGTTAACAACCTCTTGGAAGAAATTGATCTTTTATTGGAGGAGGAGGAATAAGTGTCTCCTGTCATCCCAACTACATCTGAGCCTGAACGGTCTTTTCAGGCTCCCAATTCTATTGATATCACTCTGGATGATCTTCCACCTTCTCAAATCAACGCAATTCGTATCGCCACTAGAACACAACAGTACGATAATCCATCATCTTCTACAGCCTCTTGACCATGAGTTGTTATTTCTGCTACCCTCGAAGGATTTCCTCCTTCCTCATCAGCCCTGAGACCTCGGGTCTCTATTCATGCTTCACCTCGGGATCAAATTCCCATGTCAGTTAAGGAGAGTGTTATGAAACAACTCACCCATGCTCCAGTAAAAATGTCTCTTTTTGACCTCATTCAGTCATCTCCCTAGCATCTCCAGGATCTAATTGATGATTTACGTTTTATCACTGTGAATTTAGATGATCCCCAGCCTTTCAATATGGTTGTTGGATTGAGTAGACCATCAACCACCATCTCCTTCGAGGATTCTGAAATTCCTCCCCTTTCTTCTAAGGATTTAGAGGTTCCTCTCTTTATCACAGTTCAAATTAATAACACTACGTTAAAATGCACTATGATCGACAGTGGTGTTGCACTCAATGTCATTTCCTCCCACACATTTGAGCAACTTAAGTTACCAAATAACGTAGTGTCACCACCGCCTTTCACCCTTCGATCATTTAACGATCAACTAACGGTTACTTTAGGAACTATGGTCCTGCCCATTCGGGTAGGCAAGAAATTGCTTAACAAGATTTTTTACGTTTTTGAAGGGAAATTCCATTATAATATGATCCTCAGATGCTCTTGGATCTGTACAATGCACTGTGTCCCATCAACCTTCCATCAATGCATAAAATATCAATATGAGGGAAAAATCTATACTCATCCAGGAGACCCTTTTCTATCCGCACAATGTGACATGACCACAGGGTCTATCCCTCCAAAAGATAACACTGATTCTCTTGATGAGGCTTCATCCTCTTCCATACCTATAACAAAACTACCAAATTTACAAAATCTAAAAGATACATTTCAGTTTTTTTCACTAGGAGAGCTTCCTCTTCTCTCTTTTGATGCCCATCTCAACCTAATGAGTATGGTAGGCCAGATAAACAACCTAAATATCAACCAAATCTTGGCCACAACATAACCATTAGTCTACCCAATCAACAAAATGACTTCATCTATGGAGGTCTTGAGACACCTCATTATCATCTAGATTCTTCTCCTAGGGCCAAACCCTATTCGGCAGGGTTTGATTATCTACAGAATCTCGCATTCACAAAAACTTATCTATATCGATGTGTGTGGAAGGGCTTTGGCTTGGGAAAGTATGAATAGGGTGTGCATGACCTCACGTCCATTCCAAATCTTAAACCACATCAAAAATTTGGTTTAGGGTTCAAACCTCTCTCAAAAGCCACCGTCACCATTCTCGTTGAGCCTCTTTCCATTGAGGAACCATCTTCTCCTGTTAGGTCTGAAGCATCGCTCGATGTGGATGAAACCATTTCCATCCCACCTAACATTTTTTTAGTCAATACCATTTCCTTAGGTCCACTAACCTATAAAACTAATGGAAAATCCACTTCCATACCATTAGCCTTCCCTAAAATAGTTGGAGATGACTCTCCTACTATCAATACTATCCACTGTTCGGATGATGATTCTGTCCTTACCTATCTGGGGGCAGAGGATTCTTATCTTCCTAAAACCATTCCTTCTGACACATCTACACTTCTTAATGAATCCATTGTCGACCTTAATATAGGGACTTCTGAAGACCCTCACATCATTAAGGTCGGCCAATCTCTTAACCCACATGAGTTAGGAGACTTTTCTACCTTTCTTTCCCACCATCACCAAGTATTTTCTTGGTCATATGAAGATATGTCGGGCCTTGATCCTAACATCATGGTCCATAATATCATTACTCTTCTAGACATCAAACTAGTTAAACAAAAATTACGTAAGATGCATCCTCATGTAGCTCTCCTCATTAAAGAAGAGTTGCAGCGCTTACTTTCCGCCAACTTCATCCAACCCATTGACTATCCACAATGGGTTTAAAATGTAGTACTAGTAACCAAAGCTATTGAGAAAATCAAATTTTCACCGACTTTTGGGATCTTAATCTCGCTTGCCCAAAAGATGATTTCCCTCTACCTAATATCGACAACTCGTGGACTTAACTACAGGCCACGAGATGCTTTCTCTTATGGATGGCTTCTTTGGGTATAATAAAATTCTCATCGCACCAGAGGATCAGCACAAGACTTCCTTCATAAATCCTTGGGGGACTTTTTGTTATCACATCATGCCCTTCACTCTTAAGAATGTAAGGGCGATTTATCAACGTGCAATGACCTACATCTTCCATGACCTCTTACAAAAACTATAGAAGATTACATCGACGACATCCTCGGTAAATCCAAACACTGTCAAGATCATCTTCTCATCCTTGCACCTCTCTTTGAGAGACTCATTCATTTTTGTCTTCACCTAAATCCATCTAAGTGCGTGTTTGGCATTCTCACTGGTAAACTCTTAGGATTTATCATTTTTATCAAGGGTATTGAGGTCGATCCCACAAAAATAAAGGCTATCATCGAGATGCCTCCTCCTTCCAACTTAAAGAAGCTCCATGGTCTTCAAGGATGCCTTCAATTAGTGCGTCATTTTATCTCACAACTTTCAGACCGTTGTCAACCTTTTCATCATCTCCTCCATAAAAACGTTCATTTTGAATGGGATGAGCGTTGCCAAAAATCCTTTGAGGATCTCAAAGCTTATCTTCTTTCTCCACCTATGTTTACACCTCCACATGCAAGGGGAGCCATTCTATCTTTATATTTCTATGACTGACCATGCTATGGGAACCATGATCTCGCATCGAGATGCTAAAGGTAAGGAAAAGTTGTCTATTATATCAGTCGCACTCTTCATGAGTATGAAACTCACTATTCTAAAGCTGAAAAGTTGTGTTGTGCTCTCTTCTTTGTGACTTCTAAACTTCATCATTACCTCCTTAATCATAAAAATTACATTGTTATGAGTGTCAATCCACTCAAGACAATGCATGTGAAACCTTATCACAATGATCGTATCACTTGTTGGCTCATGCTCATGACAGAGTTTGACCTCGAGTTCATCTTGTAGAAATCTATCAAGGGTCAGGTTATCACTGATCAATTAGTTGATGCCCCTCTTTCGACACTCAAGTCCCCCTCACTCAATTCCCAGATGAGTACATCCAACAAATCGATTTCAGTCTGTCTCCATTTAAAATAAAAATATTTTTTGATGGGTCCAAGTGTCAGCAAGGGGGAGGCGTAGGTTTCATCATGATTCCTCCTTGGGGTGCACCTATCCCTGTCGCACACAAGCTTAACTTTGAATGTACCAATAATATGGCCAAATATAAAGCCCTCATTTTAGGTCTTCAAAATGCCATTAATCTCGGTGCTCACCATATCAACATCTTTAGTGACTCTGAGCTCATCGTTAATCAAGTCACCTATGTCTATCAATGCAAAAATGATATCCTTCAAAAATATCATGATATCATTCTCTTTCAACTTCAATATTTTGATAAATTTACTATCCAGGCTATTCCTCGCACTGCAAACCAATTTACAGATATACAATGGCTTCTTTAGGCTCACTTATTCCTCCATTCACTGAAGACTCGTGAATTTATGTGGTTGTTCAGTGTTTAGATAAACCATCTCATCTCGAAAGTTGACTTTGATCAATGTTACCACACAATCGACACTCAAGATGAGTGGTATCAACACATTTTTGATTATCTATCCTACTCAGTGCTTCCTCCAGATTTGACTTCCAATGGTAGAAGATCTTTTATCCAACATGCAAACCGCTATACTATTCTAGGTGGAATCCTTTACAAATGTGGTTTTGAGGGTATTTTGCTTCGGTGCCTCAAAACCCCCGAATCATCTAAGGCCATTCAGGAGGTCCATGATGGTATCTATGGTGGACACTTTGGTGGTTTGGCCGTGGCTAAGTACATCCTATGTTTAGGTTACTATTGGCCTTCTCTTAATCAAGACTACTGCGAATATGTCAAGAAATGTGTCAAGTGTCAACAACACGCTAATCTTACACATATCCCTAGTTAGGATTTGTAACCTGCAGTAGATTTGTTGTCTTTTTCACAATGGGGTCTTGATCTCATTGGTCTCATCAATCCATGCTCTTCACAAGTGACATCACTCTATCATTACTGCCATAGAATACTTCACTAAATGGGTGGAGGCTATTCCTCTTTCATCGACCAAAGCTAAACCTATTGTTGATTTTGTCTATCAACAAATCATTTGTTGCTTTGGTGTTCCTCACAAACTCGTTATAGACAATGGAAAGTCTTTCAAAAAAAAGATTTACAGAAACTTTGTGACACCTTCAATATTAAACTCAGCTTTTCTTCTCCATACTATCCACAAGCTAATGGCCAAGCTGAGGCTTCTAATAAAACTTTGCGTAATATCCTCATGCAAAGGTAACTAGTCGAGCTAGTAGGGATTGACACTTACACATCCCTTTTACTCTCTGGGCTTATCGGACTAGCATTCGTACCCCTACCGGTGCTACTCCCTTCTCTCTTGTCTATGGGTCTAAGGTTGTCCTTCCTTTGGAAGTCCAGATTCCCTCTCTTTGTGTCTCTCTCAGAGAGTTTGTCTCTGATGAAGACTATCATCAAAACTGTCTAGCACAACTTGAGTTGTTAGATGAGCATCGTCTCAATGCTCTTGAACATCATCAAGTCTATCTTGAGTGTGTCAAGTGTGCTTATAACAAGAATTTGTAGTAGTGTGACTTCCAAGTTGGTGATCTTGTTCTTAAAGAAAACCAAAATGTCACTACTCTGGAATGGAGTCAACGTGGTAAGTTTGCTCCTAACTGGATGGGACCGTACGTTGTCACTCATAAGTATGGGTTTGGGGCTTATCACCTATCTTCCATGGATGGTATACCTGAAATGGAACCTCTTAATGCTTTGCATCTAAGGCCCTTCTACTATTAAAATCTATCTTACATGATCTTAGTCGCAAAACAGATCTTTCATCCATTTGCAACTAGTCATGCATTTCGTAGTGATTTAGAACTATGTGGTTCTCCACATTATTTCTTTTTATACCTTAAATATGAGTACCATGGCTCTACTCATGGCATTTTCCTTATGGATTTGTTCCTTCTCATGGTAGGAATACCTTAATCACTACTTCATCTACCCTAGGTGTTCATCTTGATCAAATCCACTTGGGGCATGAGTATGTGCTTATATACGTTTTCTTCCCCTCTATTTGATCTATCTGGTCTAAACTCAGCTTCTTCCAAAGCTCAAAAAAAAAAAAAAAGAGATGTTATCCTAGTCCCAAAAGATAGACTGATCCCTCGAAGGACAACTATCCATGCCTTATCAAATAAATAAAAAATGTAGGCCATTCCTCGAAGAATGGCTACCATCAAATTCAAAATATAGACCGCTCCCTTGAAGGATGAGTATTTGTTTTATGGAATTTTGAGCCTTTGCAGTAACAAACTTCCTCTCTCAGCCTAGTTTGTTCACTTGTTCACATCTTTGAAAGACTTCCCGTATTGATCAATCTTTCCATATCTAGCAAACTACCCGCATTGATTAGTTTACTTTTCTATCAAAAAAAAAAATCATGAAGCTGTGATATGAGACCTTTTCGATCATATGGAGACCCTGTTTTCCCCATATGGGCACATATTTAATCCTTCATGTGTTCTGATGAGATGCATACTTATCTCTCGTCCTTATCTACCTCCTAGATCTGGTTTGTGACTAACTAGTGTCAGGTTTATTTTATCCGTGTCTATGGCCTTGTGTGCATCATCTTTCGATTTACCATCAAGGTCTCTATTTATGGTCGGTTAGGGGACTAACTTATCATTATTTTTCCTATCTAGGTGTAGTGATTTTTATTTCTAAGGGATAAGATCATTACATCACTTTCTTTTCATCAAATCAAATGGACATTACCCATGTTCATTTGTTATTTATCCAGTTAAATTGACATTTGACATGTTAATTTAATCAATCAAATCTATCATCTATCTATGCTCATCTTATCTACTTCATCTAAAAACATCAAAGCAACATATATTATGTGGATCCATCTATCTATAACATGTTAATTTAATCAATTATTCATCCATGACAAATCAAAATTAAATCACATCTATCTATCTATATCTATCAAAATTAAAAGCATGAGTACAATCACATGACACAAAAATGTATATATATATCTGAGTGGATTCAAATTGAGCCGTATGTACATCGTATCAAAAATGCCTTCAAATCGAGGCTACATCAGTATATCTCTACAAATCATATCTCTATATAGTAAAATCTGACAAGTGGAACACGTTGTCTCCTCCACCCTCCTCGGGCACGGGCACTCTCTCCTGACCAGCACCTATAGAGCTGGAGGTGCCCATAGTCATGACCCTATGACCTCCTTGGTCTCCCCGATGCTCACACCCTCCGATGCTCCGTCGGAAGTGGCTATCGCTATCCTCCTCCTCGCTCCATAACGAGGCACATCTAGGGCATGTTATGTCAAGGCATCCTCATAATATCTCACCTCGGTAAGGAGATCCTAATAGGTACTCAGACTCACCATGTTGGGTGCTCTCAATGGCGCTACTGGTGGTGGTCCTCCTACTATGACACCCTATGCCCCTGACTCTGATGTGGTGCTGTATCACCATATTTGGCCCTAAGGGCCTCTCTGTGTCTGTGATATCGATCCCTCTGCTAGATCATTATATCCCGCTCCTAGTGAGCGGTGTCTCTCTCCTATATCACGGTGTCCCTCTCCTCTCTTAGAGTCCTAATCTCCTCAAGAGTAGTCTGGTGTGTGTCTGTACCAGGGTAGCATGCTCTCCCTGTAGGCTCTCTAGCTCCGCCACTATATCCTCCTCGTTTGACTCCACAGACATTGTGAGATGCCATGGTAGCTCCTCATGATACCATGCCTCGTATCCCTCATCTAATCCTGCATCATCATCATCATCATCGTGGGAGGTAGGGCCTCCATGAGTGGATCTGCTGGGACCAATATCGATAGATCTATCTCTTTGTCATCCCATCTGTATGGCATATATACATTGGAATAATCTATGTCAATCCGAACTATCTCATCACCCGTAAAAATGGGACCCACTCTAAAATCTCTGGCCTGCGGCCCCTGACCACTCTACTACGTCTCAGCTCCACTAAATGGGCATCCTGTTCGGCCCATGTAGGATAGACCTGTATGGCCTCCATATCACTGTGATGGTGTCGAGTCCGAATCTCTGGGCATACCACTGATGATTTCCTATATCTCTAGGGGTCATGTCGCCCGCCATCATTGAAATCCATAATCAAGGGCTCCCTCTACTCCTAGCATCCATGGAAGTCTGGATGGTCTAATCACTGATATATGCTTGTAAGCCCAACAATGGAGTACAAAACTGACATCTATCCGGCCCGCCTTTGCTGTGGTATACATCCACAACTCATGATATATTTTGTGCGATGTAATGCTGTCGTCAACAAATGTAAATACCGCATGAACTCTAAGATATCACAGACACAGTTAAGAAAGAGTAGTGGAAACCATCCACCTCTCGAAATCTGGTAGTGCATAGTATGATATCACCATCTGGATCAAGGCTATCAATCTGCTCCTGGGGTCATCCTGCCGGTACTATGAGGCTATCCTCACAGCCCCGAACACTATCTTTACATCATCTTCCTATCCCCATATAACCATACCAGGGCCCTCCTCTGCTACTTTGGGGAGTAATCTCTATCAGGTCCCCTGTAATTGGCAACTGAGGATCCTATAGATGTCCTCATGGGTGATAGTCATCTCACCCGTCTGAAACCAAAATGTGCATGTTTGGCTATCCCACCGCTACACCAATGCTCGCATAAGCTCCATGTCTCGGGGTACCCATCGATAATAATGAAACCCCTAGTCTCAGCTAACTCCAGATGGCACCACTCAACATCTGTCACATCTAGCAAGTATAGTCTCTAGTAGCTTGGGAATAGCATCCGCATGTGTAGGACCTCTCGTGCCTACATCACATCAAACATCGTCATTAGGTTCATACTTATCAAAATCAACATCATTAAAATTTCATCAAAATCTTTCTCAAAAGCTTCCAAATGTCTCATCTTTCCCATTGGCACCGACTTATTTCCATTGGCATTGTTTACTTAACAGTCAACACAGATTGTATACCAATCGATGCCGATCGCATACCAATCGACACCGATCGCATACTAGTTGGCGCCGATTTTTCAATCGATCTCGACCGAGAGGTAGAGTGCTAAAAATCTCTCTTGCCTCCTACTACAAAAAACACAAAAACACAAATGTACAAAGCTAAGGAAGGACCACTTACCCCTGGCCATGTCCTCTTCCTCTTCTGACCACTCCGGAAGCTTCCATGTCGCTCAAATTCAATTTTTGAATTTTTCTAAATCAATCATCACAATGCAAATGAATCGTTACCATTCACCTTTTCTTTATAGGTTTTAGAGTGGTCGGCGCCGATTATTTTGGTCGGCGTCGATTCTTTTGGTCGACATCGATTAGGTATGAGTCGACACCGATTGGATCCCCATTGGGGCCGATCAAGTAGATTTTGATATATTTTCTCATCTCATCATACCAGACGTGCTTCATTCTCGTCTGATTATCCTATCTTGTGCATGTGTCACCCGTAACACATTGTCACCATCATTGAGCCTTTATTTTGGGTACTTGTACCTTGTCACCTTACATTGCCCCACACGTGTGTCACTCGTAGCATGGCTTTGCTTGTCGTTCCCGCTTGGGGCATCTCATCATTATATCTTTTGCATGTGCCACCCATAACACACTTGTTCTGCCTAGTCTGGCAGCATTTCTATTGCAAAGTCCACTATAGTGGTCATATGTTGATTTCGAGGTGGCTCTCCTCTCGAGGCCATCGCTACATCCTTCTTGTCTAAGCGTTGATTCTTGGCTTGTTTATTTGATTGATGTTATGACATTATTTTTCCTTTCGATGCATCTATTCGGTGTTATCACCCATTCTGCGTTTTCTCCCTATACATGGGTAACTCACATTTTTTTGCAACCTAAAGATAGTAGGTCTGTAGGTACTAATGTCATCTCATTCAAAGGCCGTCTAGTTGTTCCTACCAATGTGTAACTCGTTGGTTGTTACTATTTTGTATTCACCTTTAACTCACAAGTTTGTAGCCACTAACGTCATCTCATACAAAGACTATCTAGTCTGCCCTACCAATGTGAGTTCCTTAGGTCGCTACCTTTTTGGTTTTTTTTTACGTGCATCATCAATGATCAAATCTACTCCAGACATCTAGTTGGGGCATCCTCTCTTCTATTCTTTTTCATCTACCTCTTTTCAAACTCGGGATTGGTTGGCTTTTTGGGGCCACCCCATCCCTAGTTTGAGGGGGAGCACATCATCAATATTCTTCCTTTTCTTCCAACTCCTTGTTTTTGTCTCATAGCATTGCTTATCGCAAGTTACTTGACAAAAAGGGGAAAATGTAGACACATAAAATTGGTTACTCAATTTAATGTCCCCGTGTTCGCTTACCTGTTCTATTCTCGGGTAACCCGGTGCACTTTTGTATCACTAATTCTCTCTTAGGGTATTAATTAAATATCTAATTAAAATGCCTATCCTAAGTTTGTTCCACCCCATTATATTTCACCCATGGATAATTAAACATTAACCATGTAATTCTATCTTCTACATTTATTCCATTTCTACTTATTCACCCCATATCACTTCCCAACCTCCCGTGCTATTATTATCCATCCATCCCACCTATTTCTCCTCTCCTGGAACCGTGTAGTGGGATTTTTCCCGTATTTGAGTTAGAGGGATAATATTCTTATCCTCACAACTCATCCCTTTTCACCACTTTGGGAGTCTGTTCCCTGATCGGCGCCAACCATTTCGATCAACACCAATTTTTAGAGCGGCACCGATTTTACCTTGGTCGGCACCGACTATAAATACATGACCTAAACTTAGTTCTGGTTAGATGGTAGAGACTTGAGAAATAGTGAAAAAACTTGAGCGAATCTTGAAACTATCAATTGAGAGAAGGTGAATTCTGTCCAGATCAATCCCAGAGAGGTGCACCGTTATTCTGCCCACATAATATCGATATCGCTTAGGTTCTTCAACCTCTGGGTGACTCCATTTCTCCCTCCAGCCAAGGTGGAACTTTGTTCACATCTCTGCAGCTCCTGCAGTCTCCACAATCCGATCATCATCAATCACCAATCAAGTTATCTGTGATTTTTTCGGTCGATGATGACCCAACATCAATCGACGCGTCGATTTTATAAATGGTGCCATTCAAAACCATCGACGCCGATCTTCATCTGATCGATGCTGACAGTTTGCTGAAATGTACAAGAATCCAGGTGACATAATTTCATCTTTATTTTTACAGTTTCCTACTTTCTTTTAGTTTCTTTGCTATTTTTACATTCTATCTACAACTTAAAATCAGAAAATCTAAACATTTTCTTACATATTTTATCATGTACACCTTTATTCTTAATTGAAAATGTGAACTAACATCCACCGAGGAAGCTAATCGCTTCCTAGACCCACTTTTCGGGTAGTTCACCCTTATATCTTCTAACGTCATCTTTTTTTGTCAAGTATTCATGCATCACAAGTTTCTTGGATCTACTCCGTAGGATTTCTCGTGTGCGCCCATCTTAATTCCATCAGGCTTTCTCTCCATCTACATCTTTGAATCTTGTCCAATTAATCAAGTATCAACTTTATTTGAGTTTTTCAGGGTTTTTGTGTTTAGTTTGGTGCATTAACTTGGACAGGTAACAAGCGCAGAAATTCTTGATCTACATTGCCTTTGACTCTATTTGCCCAATGGATAAAGTAACTTGGTCTTCTTTGTATACATAAATGACAAATAGGGGTAGTGTGGGTATGATTAGTTGTTTATAAGTGAATTTTTTGAGGGAAGTGATGCGGGATAAAGTTGATTATACTAGAAATTTTGAGGGACTTCACAATAATGAGAAACTTCACAATAGAAAGGTTCGGAACAATCAAGATGTTCCTTCAACTAGAAGGTGTGCTTCAATGGAGGCCCAGATCAACACATTTTCACATAACCTTTATGACTCCAATACGAAGGCTCGAATTAGAAGACTCAATTAAACACTATAGTTTCTGATTAACCACGCCTAAGGTACACCCAAAGACTTATAGACAATCTTTATCAATAAATGACAGTGAGTTGATTTTAAATTTGTTTCTCATCCAAGATGAAGGCTCCTCTTGAGATGAGATTGTAAATACTGTTAAACTGTCACAAGGATGAGATCCTGTGTGATTTCAAAAAAATTGGTATAATATTGTAATAGGAACGAATGAAATATTTGCATACATTCTGAACAAAGAAGACACTAATTTCTCAGATTCAACATAGAATAACTCAAATTTGATTAAACTTATCGGCAGGGGAAAGTTCCTAGAATAGTCTCAGAGCTTGTCAATGGTTGTACACTCACAACCAACTTGACACAATCAAGTTTAACACAAAAGAGACATACAAGTTTCTCAAATAGTCTCACAAAAATACGGGCTCTATCAAGCTTTTTAGAAAATCAGTTATGACCTCTAACACTCCAACATTCAACCTCTCACCTTTTACCAAGAGCAAAGCTCTTGTATTTATATCGAAGTGACCAAAATAGAGGGAAAAAGGAAAAACTGATGATAGCTTGACCACCAGTCATTGATGCTCCTGCAAATCTGTCCACAATATGGAATTGTTTTATATATCCTCCATGCTTGCCTTGGCATATTAGAGGAGGAAGAATGACAAATAATATCAAAAATGGATAGTGGAAGCAACCAGATCCACCTTAATGGCGTGAAAGCCATTTTTTAGTTTTTTGCTCATCAAGGCCTATTGAAAGTAATATTTTATGCTCCCATGGTGTAGTGGAGGTCCAAAGCTTTCCAACGGTGTCAGATTTGCAATATTTTGAGCTCTAAGTCGAAAGATATGCCCCCTCGCAACTTGTATCGAATCCGTACAAATGGGCGGGAAAATAGTTTGAAAAATGGGTCCCCTTTTCTTATTACAACTTTTGAAAAGATGTAGAAATTTCACATTTTTCTCCACACCTCCACCCTTGAGAAATGAGCTTGACACGTGTCCTAAGGTGGGGCCCAAAAGAACCGTGGCCAAATTCTGCTATTTCACCTCCTTTTTGGAAAAGGGAAAATTTTCCAAATTTCCCCTGAAGTTCGCACTCTTTGCCGTTGACCGGGAAATTTTTTACTATTTTCCCATGGAGTCATGGGCCATTTTGATGTTTTAATCCTTTTGGCAACAAGAGGAAAAAATCCAAGTTGCCTCCGATGGTCCGCTTCCCCGCCCTTTGACCTTTCAAACTACCACGCATCACAATGGCGCATCTTCAACATAGGGACCCAAATCACAGACCCTTTCCAGATAAACAGAGAAACAAGGAAACAACTATGGATCCATACGTGATCCCCGACCCAGGAAGGACTAGTTATGGCAACAAAAGAAAGGCAGAGACTTCACGGGCATAACACGGGGGGATGGAATATGGCAGAGGCCATAAATTTATATATTTTTATGGCAAAATAGGGTGAGACTATTTTGAGAACCAACACAAGGTATGGGTAATCAAAGTGCAGCTCTTAATGTGCAAAGTCATCCCAAGCCACCTCCTAGACCAAATCAAGTGTCGGTTGTAACAGACCATGTGCAAGAAAATAATGTGCAAGGAAAGAGGCGGCAGAGAGATAGTTCATCTCTGTTCAATATCGTTGAACAGATGAAGAAAACAAATGTAAACATATCAATTTGGGAGTCATTAGCTATCCCAAGACAAAGAGACTTATTGCAAATCTGCTATGGCAAATTGGTCAATATCAAATTAGCCACCCAATCAATAAGAAAAAGTGCTTACCAATGTAGCTCAATAAGAAGGAAGTCATGGAGGCCACCAAGGTAAAAATTTGAAGCCACCACCATTCTATATCTCATTGATCATAGGAGATAAGTTGGTACATAATTGCATGATTGATTTGGGAGCAAGTAGCTCAGTCATGCCAAAATAGATAGCTGATCAATTGGGCCTTCAATATGAAGTCATCTCTAAAGGTGTGGTGTAACTCGATGGGAAAACAAAGTACTAATGATTGGATTAATCAAGGATTTGAGCCTAACATTGATGCATGTCCCAATGTAACGGTGTTACAAGATGTATCGATCAGAGACTTGCCACCACTCTTTGCATTATGCTTGTCAAGAGACTTCATTGCTAAAATTGGAGGCTTTGTCATCGATTGGTCATATATGTTATTCAGAACAAGGTATGGAGCTAAGGCTACAATCAGATCTGATCCCATTGCAAACTTTCACATAGAGCCTCATACGCCAAACCCAATCAATTCAAACTGTTTAGCATTTGATCAAGAGGATTATCCAAGCACTCATGAAGCAAATACCAAATTCGGATACATCCTAGACTTGACTCTTGATGAATGGGAAAACAAGAGGCATGCTTTTGACCCTTATAAAGAAATGGAGGAATTTGAGCTAGGAGTTTATTGTTTGCATGAAGAGAATCATCCTCTCCCTAACATCACCAAGCTAGACCACAAGGATGATAATGAGGTATGGCAATTATTCTTTGATGGCTCAAGAAGTAGACAAGGTGCAGGAGGAGGAGCTATGCTTGTTTCACCTCAAGGTACAAAATATTACTCAACTTTCTGTTTCTAGTTTTCTTGCTCAAATAACACAAGTTGAGTATGAAGCCTTAATTCATGGATTTCACTTTGGGAAAGGAAGAGAGGCATTTAGAATTTTCAAGTATTTCATGATAGTGAGTTGATTGTGAACCAAGTTAGAGGACAAAGTGCCGACAAGAACGACCTCTTAAAAACTACAAGAACTCGGGTATGGGATCTCATTGAATATTTCAAATATTTTAGCATCAATTCCATCACAAGAAATAAGAATGAAGAAACAAATAGATGGCAGCAATTGGGGCAGAAATTTACGTTGTAGAAAGTCTCAAAAGTGAGAAATTTCAGCCTCATATCAAGATGATTGTAAGACCAGCTGTCCTAGATAACAACACAAGTTGGTATGTCTTCGAGAATTATCAAAAAATTGTCAATTTTTTACAAGAAGAAGCTGAGTTCTCTGCTATAAACCAAGACAAGTTAGAACAATAGTATGGCGACCAAGTGATGCGGTGAGGACTAACAAATTACCAAAAGGTATTGTAACTTTGGAGTAAATCTTTAACCCAAATGAATAGTTACGAAAGGAGAAATAAAACATTAGGTGAAGGGTGAAGATTAGAACCCATTTCAATAGATGAAGGCAAGACATTGCAAATTGGAAAGGTAAGTACCCATCAAGAGAAATCTGAATTTTTTCAACTTTTTCAAGAATTCTGGATGTCTTTTCTTAGATCGATAAGGATTTAAGAGGTTTCAACCCAAATTTAGCACATCATACTATTGAGTTAGTTCGGGATCCAAACCTATCTCGACATAAGCAAATGCCGATAAATCCTCACATTGAACCTCTCATGAGAAAAGAATTGAACAAGCTAATTAAAGCTAGCATCATCTTCCCTATCAAACATTCAAGTTGGGTTGCAAACTTGGTGCCAGTGAGAAAGAGAAATGGAGAAATCAGATTGTGTGTAGACTTTCATGATCTGAATAGAGCATCACTCAAAGATCATTATCCACTTCCATCAATGGAGTAAATATTGCAAGTTGTAGCTGGTTCAGAAAGGTTTTCATTGCTAGATGGATAGTTAGGATATAATCAGATAATGGTGAAAGAAGAAGATCAGTTCAAGACAGTCTTCAATATGAAATGGGGCACATATGCTTATAAGAAGATGTAATTTGGACTATCAAATGTCGAAGAAACATTTCAATGAGCTATGGATATGGCATTCAAAGGCTTAATCAACAAGATAGTGCTGGTATATCTAGATGATATCACCATCTTCTCAAAGAATGCACAGACCACCTCCTCCACCTCAGGAAAGTATTTCAAAGGTGTAGAAGGTTTGGAGTGTCTTTGAATCCAAAAAAGTGTGTATTCTTGGCACACGAGGGAAAATTTTGGGCCACATTGTCTCAAGAGAAGGGCGTGACAATTGATCTGAAAGAGTTGAAGCCATCCGAACACTTCCATTTCCACACCATAAGAAATCTCTCCAAATCATCTTGGGAAGGATAAACTTTGTCCGTAGATTTGTACTTGATTTTTCACTCTCATGAAGCCTTTTCTAACACCTTTGACAAACAATTATATTCCTCTTTTGCATTACAAGCATTGACATGTGATTTTATTGAATGAGGTGTGTTTCCTTGATTGTTGAAAATCATGCTTGTTATGGATAAATCATCTCTTCTCTTGGATTCATTGGACTGAAATGATATGGCTTACAAGAATCCATCTTTCACTTCTTGTTAGTAAGTTGAAATCTGGTTTTGAGAGTTGCAAACTTATCTCTTTAACTAACTCATCCTTGGATCAATTCCAGTGATCTAAGGAATGTTTTAAATCTCCTTACCAGACTAAATGGTAAAATTGACATTCATAGGTGGAGAGACATAGCGGACTGAACTTTGTATGTTACAAATTCTTTGGTCTTGTATGGACGTGCCTTTATTCGGTTGTACATTTTTGCTTGGGTCTTTGGGATTGATCTCTTTAGGAAAGTAATGGCGTAAACTAAATATAATCTACTTCAGGACTATGAAGGGAATCTAAATCCTAAAACTAAAGGATTGTCCTAACGGTATCCTAAACTAGGTAAAAGCACCTACTTCCTAGCTATGTCTACTTATTTGGGTTTCAATCTGACCTAAGCTTCTTACTCTATTTTGTTTGGATGTCATCCTAACCTAAGTTCTTGTGCTAAAAGAATAAGGGAAAAATTACTAAAGTAATGCTAGCCTATTTTACCCTAATACTTTATGGTTATGAATTTGATCTAACCTAAGGTGGAAATTACCTATGGCAATGTTTTTAAGACCTAAGGTAATTATTTTAGACTAACCTAAGTTTTCGGAAATCTATCCTAAACTATTTAAAGGGAACCTAGGGTGGCATGGCATTGTGGCGATAGTTTCAATGGCATTTATTTGATTTGATTGGGTTAAATGTATGGAGGTACATACGTGGAGGTGGAGGCTTCACTAAAGATGGAAATGCATGTTGAATTGGAATTGGCATTCACCAGTTTTGGGAGGTAGTGGCAAGGAGAGATAAGTGGGAGATTTGGGAGTAATTGCATTAATGAACCTTGGTTTTTGTGTTCAAACCATCTTGGAAACAAGGAAGGTGGATTTGTTGGAGGTTTTTTCATCTTGCATGCATTGCAATTTTTTCTCTACATGGAGCTATCTGGTTCTTCGAACCAGCAGTTTGACATCTACTTTATGGCTATTTTTGGTTTCTTTGGTTTATTTTCGATCGAGGGAGAGTATATGAGGCATTGGAAGAAAATATGTTTGGTTGTTGATCTTTCGTGGAGAAGAAAAATAGTTGGAAGCTCATTTCGAAGTCTCCTTCGAATCGCGCGAAACAATGTCAAGCATAATAGGCTCTACCGTTAAGATTTCTTGCTTTCTTCTAAATGATTCATTAAAATAATTCTGCTCTCTTGAGATAAATGTTTTCATGATTTTTTTGGTTATTTACTTTCATGGTTTTATGAATCTCTGTGGTTTTTGGATATAAATCCATTGCTAAATAATGTTAGCCTTTGGAAACTTTCTCTCTGTGCAAGTTCAGTGGTGACATGCATGTGAAACTTGTATTTTGAAGCTTGTGTTTCATTATGAACTTGTGTTCGAGGCTGGTGTGATTCTAAACTTGTATAAGATGGTTGTTTCTTGTTTTGAACTTATATTGGAGCTTCGTGATGTTTTGAACTTGTGTTTGAAGTTTCATGTTTAGCATTGAACTCGTATTCAATACTTGTGTGATCTAAACTTGTATTCAAGACATTGTGTTTGGTTCTAAACTTTTATTCTGAGGTTGAGTTTTACTCATTTTCAAGGTTTTGAAATGCTTAGAACTCATTTATGGGAATTTTTTCTCGAAAATTCTTGGGGAAAATAGTTTTGGTTTGAGTTTTTTTGGCTATCTCTTTTGAGATCTTCTTGTTGTAGCTTCTTGAGTTGAAATGCTTGACGTACTTTATTTTTGATGTTGTACCACCTTCTTTGAACTTGTAAGGATGTGTAGATATGAGGGATATTCTTCTCTCCTCTACTCTAAGAAAACCCATGTTTTGTTGAAGGCTTGATTGTTTTGTTTAAATGTTATCGACATTTGGAACTAAAACTTGTTTAGAGACTAAGGAACCTTTGGTTAGTTATTTTACTATTATTTACTCTTTGGTTTATCCTTGAGTTCATTTGAAATATTCATTATTAGTTTTTGAATTTTTTGGAAATGTAGTATTCATACTCTTTCTTATGATCGATGTTTTAAATGAATACCATCTTTGTCGTGATCTTTATAGATGAAACTATGAGAGTCTTGTTGTGACTTTTTTTGATCACATTTGAGGTAAAGTTGAGACATTTCTTAACTCAAACATTTCTCGGGTTTTCTTACTCACTTCAGATCCTCTTAAATTGAATTTTGGGTTTTTAAGGAAAGAAGACTTGAATACTCTCTCATTCTGAATCTTATTGATAGGATTATCACCTTTGGTTCAGGGTTGTTTCACTTAATTGCCTTCATGATGACGCAAACTTTATGTCTCGTTATATGGAGTCATGTAAGACCTTGAAGTTGGGAATTAGGTTTCTATTGAGTTTGAGATTTTTATTTAATCTTGTTTATCTTATACTGTTTGGGGATTTCTATTCTTTGTTTGATTCATTGAATGAATCTCTGGGTATTTAAAAAGAGAAAGGAATATGTTCTCTTGTGGATAGTATACTATTTTTGGAATCGCATCTTTGCGTAGTCCTTTCTGAGAATTGAATTTAAACTTTTGTTTAATGAATTGGAATATATAAACTAGGTTGTATTGATTTGTAGGGGAAACTAGAAGTGTGCTTTCTTTAAACGGTGGGTTTGGTTTTGTGCTCTCCCTTGGGAACTGGTTAAAGAACTTCTAAATTTGAAATGGGAATGGGAATTCATTTGATAGTATGATCAAATGAGTTATTGATTGGAAATTTTCTATTTGAGATCCTTTTACTTTATTAAAGATAAGTTCATTTGATTGAACTTCTCTTTATCTCAAATCTCTTCTTGGTTGTAGAGTGGCGGTTATCTTAGGCTTGCTCGACTCTTTGGGTTCAGCTTTTGTCCTTTCTGTCTTATAGGAATTAATGAGAAACCACTCTTCTGAGATGGAAATTTCTTTGTGGAATGTTTAGTCTACTTTGTACTAGTCATTTGTTGTAAGGATGTGGAAAGAGAATAACTAAGTCGTTCGGTTGAAAAGAAAATATAAACATGCTTAGACCGACTACTTTATTTGACTGAGTCATACTTCATTTGGATTTGATATTGGAAGGTTTTATCTTTTTACACTCTAACTTATTATGAATCCTTCTTGGATGGACACAAGAAGAGATTAACCTTGTGTGAGTCTTGCTTGGTTTTTGGACGCGTCGGTTTCAGATCTTTGAATGATATCTTCTAACATGTAAAGTTAGCTAAGACTTGCAGTAGACTATTTGAATCTCTACCCCTTCTTGGATTGATTTAGGATTCTTGTTAGATGTTGTCTCTTTAATGTTGAATCCTTATATTATTATCCCAACTCAAGAAGAGCTTATGTGTGTTCGAACCTATTTCTTTCTTTGGTTGATTAGTGTATGGGGAATAGTATGTTTTGCTTCTTCTTCTTGCTTAATTTGTAGGATGAATCATCCTAATATGAGCAATGTTGTAAATAAATTCTTTTGCTATATAGTAAATATAAATGTTGTATTTCTATTCTGCTAGAATTATGAAACAATTGGATGACAAGATCTATTTTTTGTTTAAAAGTAATTGATAGGATCAATTAAACTATATGTTGTAATGCAGATGTTCATGGATCATTATTATGCTATTTTCTTAAAAGTGATTATAGAATCTTTATTTGTACTTCTTTTAAGTTGTTATTACTTATGCTTATTTGTATGATATATTAATTGTTTCATTAAAGAAGAGTTGTTTTAATGGAACAATTAGTGGAATGCACTTAATTTTAATGCTTAGTGCTTATCATGCTCAGTTCATTGAACTGACCCATGCTAGCAATTTTTGCAGATGGATATCGTAAGTGATAAAAGAAGGAAAAAATTTTTATGATGCATTGGCTTATTTAAATATGGATCTTATGTAAAGAATGTCGATTCATTCTTTAGTGTTATTGGAAAAGAGAAGTGATATTATTTTATGATCTTAGTGATGATTGACATGCATTGTTTGAAATGGATAGTCTTGTAAATGTATGTTTTATCATGATGAATTGAAAGGTTTAGAGAATGACTCCAATTTGTTGGGTAAATTATCTTGTACTTTATATGGTAGAAATAGTAGTGATATCTTGTCGATATTCTTTAAATTTTTTTGTATACTATTGTTATTATCAATTAATAAGATGGACTAAGGGGATAGTGCAATCTCCCTTATTATAATGAAACTTGGTAAATTGAAAAAGACGTCATTCTCTAACTACACAACTATAGTTTAATAATGAAATATGCATTGATCATACAATTAAACTATATGAGTAAAGAATGATAAAAAGGTTATATTAACCCTAACATCTAACCATGTAGAGGAAGACTCTTCCTCTCTCAAAAGAATGAAAAATAAATTGAATGGTGGTTATGATCTTTAATCCTTGTGCTTTGTTTATAAAAGTAAACACTAGCTAAATCTAGGTGAATGATACACCTTCTTGGACAGCTAGGTTACATTAAAAATTAACCATTTGATGTTTATCTTTCTGTTTTGGGATAACTACTTGTTAAACCAAGTTAATAAACATCAATGCAAGCATGAGATAATGAAGTTCTTAATATCAAATCAGATTAATTATGGTTAAAGAACTTAATGAATGTTGGAATTAGGGTTAGGCATGGTTGCTACTTACAATCTGAATCTTAATCCAACTAAATTATGAATTTAATGACCTCTAAGGGGTATGTACATCATGATGAATTAGTTTTAACAAATGTTGGAACACGCCAACTGTAGGACTATACCTTCAAGAAGTCCAGGGGTTTCTCGAGGATACAATGTTGCAGTCGACATGTGGCAACACCCTTCCATATTTTTTCATCTAGATCTACACACATCTAGACTTGAACTTAGTTTCTATCTAGGTAAAGTTAGTAGAATTTTTCGGATAGGGAATAGCTTTCTATGACTCAAGGTGCCTTGGCACATTTGGTTGACTTAGGTTGGCCAAGTATGAGCATATACTGTAAGTCATTGTGAGCATCTTCCTATAAAAAATTATATCGCTAACCTGGGCTAGGGTCAAACCTTGGGCAAGTGGACTAACAGAAGTTAGTAAAGACCATTCTAGATAATAGAAGAGTGAGGTGAAGGATGTATTCCGAAATGATGAGTATGTCATCTAATAATAGTAACATGAACAGTATGTTGAAAATCTTTGGCCAAATTATCACAAGTTTTGGTTGTGTTGTCCTATGTCACCTATTTCAAAGCAACGTGATGTTAGATGAATATTGGTAATAAATATTTAGATAGGTTCTTTAAACAGATCTCTCAGTTCCCAGAATAGGGTAGGAAAAACGAGTATACATAGTATACATAAAGTATTCTATACTTTAAGAAAAACATGAGAGATCGGTTAGTAACCGAGTCATGGAATGAGATATCGGTAACATCTTGAGTCATTACAACTGCATATGGTTATCTGTTATGAGATTGATTGGCATGGAATGTGTATTCTAAATGATGTTTTATTTAGAATAGAGAACATTGTGTTAAAAAAAAATCCCTTGTTTCTAAAGTCTTAAAATGGGAATGTTACACCTTTAACAATGTTGTTGAGGAAGAGTCTTGCATTCAAATGGACAGCAAAATGAAAATAGAGTTTTGAGGCCATCAAGCACGTAATATCACAAGCTCCAACTCTTATCAACCAAAAATTTTCAAAGTAATTCATGTTGTATGCTTTTGGAGGATCGACACAATCTCACTATCTTGGTGCAACTAAATAGAGAAGGTTTAGAACAGCCCATAGCGTTCTTCAAGAAGATCCCTGGAAGATTATGAAGTAAATTATTATTTGATTAAGAACCACATCCTTATTATCATCGGGAGTTTGAAGAAGTTCAGACATTTGGTCTCGAACAACAAAATTCAATCGCTAGTGTCTCATGTCGGTGTCAAGGATTTTCCTAAACAAGGATTTGAACAAGAAGAGAGAAAGTTGGGTCACTTAGGAAATGGAATATGATATCAAAATCAAAGTGACCAAGTTGGTTCTTGGCAAAGGTTTTTGTGAGCACTTGCTTCCAAAAACAAGTTAATTCAATAGATGAAGAAGAATTTGTCCCGATACTACAGAATGAGCAAGAGTAGCCAACCCGAAGACACTCCCATTCCATGTTGGACTCAAGACTTGATACACTATCTCTAAATAGGTTTGTGCCCTCCAAAATGGAACAAATCTAAGAGAAGATATTTCAGATTGCAATCCATCCCATATGTGCTCATTGATGGCATCCTATTCAAGAAGGATGGGAACGGGGTGTTGTTGAGATGTGTCACAAAAATTCAGGTTGGGAAGATATTACATGAGTTCCATGAGGGAGAAGAAGGGAGGTCACTTTGCTCCACGAGTAACATCTCACAAGATCATGAAGGATGGTTACTATTGGCCTACGATGTTTAGTGATTACTACTCATGGATCAAGAAATGCAATAAGTGTGCATTATTCACGGGGAAAGAAAGGGTGGTAGCCCTACCCCTTCATCCAATTTTAGTAAAATAGCCATTCATGCAATGGGGATTGGACTTCATTGGAGTGATGAAACCAAATTCATGTCAAGGCCACAAGTGTATCCTTACGACAATGACTATTTCACCAAGTAGATCAAGTAGTGGCACTTAAGGAGGTAAATGAATCCAACATCTTGGATTTCTATGAAGGGATAGTCACAAGGTTTGGTGTCCCTACTATTATCATATCGATAATGCATTGGAATTTCTTTAGAAAAATCACTTTGAATGGGATGTCAAGAATAACATATACCTTAGCACCTCTTCAAACTATTACCCAGGGTAATGGCCAAGTAGATTCTACAAACAAAAACTTATTGAGAATCATCGGAAGGAATCTTGATGAGAATCGAGAACTTGGAACACAAAGCTCAAATCATCTCTATGGGCTGATAGGATCACACCCAAGAGGTCTACAAAAATCTCTCCATACAAGCTTGCATATGGAAAAGAAGCAAGACTTCCTATATCACTTGAGTTGTCAGCATTGGAACTCATAAAACAGTTAGAACTAGCAGAGTTTGAGCCCATGGAAATCACGTATGCAGAGCTAATAGAACTAGAAGAAGCAAGAGAACATGTAGTGTAGACCATGGAGAAGGATCAAGCATTGACCAAGAAGATATTTGAAAAGTGTTAGGAAATAAGGGATAAAATAAGTGGAATAGTCCCTCGGTAATCGCAATCTGTAGAAACTAATATGTAGAAATTATTACAGATCTAAAATAAAATTAAGAATAGAATAACACAACACAAGGAGACAATATTTAACATGGTTCACCCAATTTGGGTTATGTCCACCAATAATCACTTGCTCGATTTTATTTCAAGCCACCGCTCTCTCAATACAATACCTGATCAGATCTGTTTGGAGCTATGCTCAACAAACTCTCTGAAATTCACACCCAAATTCAAAACACATCTGCAATACATTTGTTTGTACATCTATCATATGCATAAGACCATATAAATAGACAATCGCTAAGCAGTTTTACAAAACCGTGGGTATCAAAACCATGGGAAAACCCTTCCCATAAACCTATGGGTCAAAAAAACTTGCCCATATGAGAAAAGCACATTTCCTGATATGTCGGGTGTATTTTTCAAGGCCAAAAAAATTTACGCCTAATTTTTTTTTTTTTTTGGCTACGCCCCGAACCCTGCTACGGAGGCTACCACACTCGGACCCTGCTCGGGGCCGGCCCGGCCCCAAACCTCGGTGAGGATACATGAAAAGTGTATAGTACTCTTAGTGTACAGTCTTCAACACTTTAACACATGAAAACAGGCTCCACAACCTAACAATCTCCCACTTAGAGACTAGTTTTCCTCTAAGCAAGCTTCTCAACCCTTCACTAGTTTCTGTAAAGACCAACCAAAGCTGAACACAACTTTAGTTTTTCCCTTATGACTACCTTGGTCATCATATCTGCAGGATTCTGACTGGTATGAATCTTCTCCAACTTCAACTTCTCTTCCTCCAAAGTTGTTCTAATGAAATGGTACCTTAATTGTATATGCTTCATCCTGGAGTGGAAAGCAGAGTTATTAGCTAGGTGTATAACACTCTGACTATCACTATGTAGCTTACATTCCTCCTGCTTATGCTCCAACTCCTCAAGAAATTTTTGTAACCAAATCATCTCTTTGCTTGCCTCTGTTGTAGCAACATACTCAGCCTCTATGGTTGACAAAGCCACCAGCTTCTATAGTCATGAAATCCAAATCACTACTATACCACCTACAGTGTAAATATAACCTGTCATGCTCCTCCTGTTGTCTACATCTCCAGCCATGTCTGAATCTACATAACCACGTAAAGTGGTGTCTGATCCACTGTAGCAAAAAACTGCCCCCATGGTTCCTCTCAAATACCGAAGGATCCACTTTACTGCTTTCCAATGCTCTTTACCTGGATCACTCATAAATCTACTCACAGCTCCCACTGCATGGGCGATATCAGGCCTAGTGCACACCTTAGTATGCATCAAACTTCCAACTACTGATGAGTAAGGTACCTTGGACATCTGGTTTCTTACCTGCTCTGTCTTGGGACACTGCTCCTTTGATAACTTAAAATGGCCTACCAAAGGAGTCCCAACCGGTTTAGCATCCTGCATGTTAAACCTATCCAATACCTTCTTAATGTACTCTTCCTGAGATAAAGTCAGCTTTCGTTCCTTCCTATCCCAAGTTATCCTCATACCAAGGATTTGTCTGGCTACCCCCAAATCCTTCATATCAAAGGATTCACTTAGCTATTTCTTGAGTACTTTTATTTCTGCATGTTTTTACCTGCAACCAACATATCATCTACATACAAACACAGGATAATATAACTTCCATCCTCAAATTTCTTTGTATACACGCAATGGTCAGAATGACATCTAATATAACCTTGCTCCATTATGAAGCTATCAAACTTCTTATACCATTGACGTGGAGCTTGTTTCAGGCCATACAAGTTCTTCTTCAGTTTGCACACCATCTCCTCTTTACCTTTGACTTCATATCCTTCTAGCTGCTGCATAGATAGCTCCTCCAAATCACCATGGAGAAATGCAGTCTTTACATCTAATTGTTCTAAGTGCAAGTCTTCTGCTACCACTATTCCAAGAACAATTCTGATATAAGTCATTTTTACTACAGGAGAAAAAATCTCATCAAAATCTATACCTTGTTTCTGTGCAAACCCCTTGACCATCAATAGGGGCTTATATCCTTTCTTTCCTCCTTCATCTTTAACTCTGTACACCCACTTGTTCTGCAATGCTCTTTAGCCTTCCGGTAGCTTCACCAAATCCCAAGTCTAGTTCTCCATGAGAGACTTATGCTCCTCATCCATGGCTTGCTCCCACTTCTTACTAGCATCTACCTGCATTGCTTCATCAAAGCTCTCTGGTTCTCCACTATCAGTGAGTAATAAATAATCAAGAGAAGGAGAAAAATGTTCATGTTATTTTCTTACCCTAGAAGACCTCCTCACTGTAGGATTTTGGGGTTCCTGTTGAGTAGGTTCCTAAACTGATTCATGGGTCACTTTCCCATCCGGAAGATCCTCTACCACTACATATTATTTCTTGGATTCTTCCTATTTTCCTGCAACTATTGCTTATACATGACTTTCTCATTAAAGACCACATCCCTAGACCGAATGATTTTCTTGTCCTTAATACTCCAACATTTAAATCCAAAGTCATCACCGCCATAACCAATGAAAGTACATTTTTCTGATTTAGCCTCTAGCTTGGTCCTATCATCCTTGTCTATATGAACAAACACCTCACATCCAAAGACTCTAAGAAGTGAATAATCAACTTTCTTACCATACCAAGCCTCCTCAGGTATGCCTCCATCCAAGGCACTTAAGGGTCCTCTGTTTATCAAGTACACAATTGTGCTCACCGCTTCTACCCAAAAAGAAAGAGGTAGTCCTGCATGTATCCTCATGCTCCTAGCATGTTCCATTATTGTTTTGTTCATCCTTTCTAATACCCCATTTTGCTGCGGAGTTCTTGGAACCGTCTTTTGCCTGTGGATTCCATTCTTAGAACAGTAATCATCAAATTTATTGCTGCAATACTCCCCTCCATTATCTGACATGAGACATTTTAACTTAAGACCTGTTTGATTCTCTACCAAGGCTTTCCATTTAATAAAATATCAAATACATCATATTTGTTTCTAATACAATAAACCCAAACTTTCCTTGTTGCATCATCAATAAAAGTCACATAATAACTTAAACCCCCAAGAGATGATACCTGAGCCAGCCCCCACACATCAGAATGTACCAGCTCTAACTTAATCTCTTTCTTCATAGGTCCAACCTTGAGAAATCTTACTTGCTTCTGTTTCCCATATATTCAGTTCTCACAGAAATACAAACCTATTTCTGTATATCCAGGAAAATTCTTCTTTATGATATTCATGCCCTTATGGCTCATATGACCGAGCCTATAGTGCCATAATGTTGTATCTGCATCTGAAGCCACAAGATTACAATCATTAGTACTATCAGTGGTTAAATACAAGGTTCTAACCTTCTTACCTCTTACCACCACAAGAGCACCCTTGGTAACCTTCCAAGAGTCCGCTGTAAATATCACAGTACAACCATCACTTCCCAACTGCCCTGCCAATATCAAATTTCATCTTAATGTAGGCACATGTCTAACATTCTTCAATAGCCAAGTATTCCCATTCTGCATCTTAACCTGAAATGAACCTTTTCCAACTATGCTGCAAGGCTCATCATCACCAAGAAAAACATGCCCAAAATCTCCTTGAACATAATCAACAAAATAATGCCTATGTGGAGAAGCATGGAAAGAAGCCCCTGAATCTAAAACCCAAGATTCATAATATTGTGCAAAGAAAGAATCAAAGCATCTTGACATACATTATTACTGTTGCCACATTTTCCTCCTTGTCTTCTTCCGTTGTTTCTTCTTATCCCGAAGCTCCAAACAGTCCTCCTTTGCATGCCTAGGCTTTCCATAATTCCAGCATACAATCTTGTTCTTGGATTTTGACCTTGCCCGATCTTTTGATTTTCCACAGTTTCCTCTATTCTTGTCTCCCTCTAGTTTCCTTTGTCAAGCATTCCCTAAAGTAGAAGATTCCTCGAGCTTTTTCTTCGCATTTCCTTGCTTAGAATCACCCCTACAACATCCTCAAACTTCAACTTGAGTTAGCTGGAACCGAGTTACTTATCACCATTACAGTGCTATTCCAACTCTCGGAAAAGAGCACAAAATTAATAAAGCCCTAACTTCTTCATCAAATTCTATTGTAACCGAAGCTAGCATATTCACAACCGTATTGAAATCATTTAAATGATCTGCTACTAAACTATTCTTAGACATCTTCATATTAAACAACTTTTTCATTAAAAATATCTTGTTAGAGGCAAGAGGGTTTTTCATACAACTTCCTAATGCATCCATTAGATCTTTTGTAGTCTTTTCCTTTGAAACATTAAATAATATCGAAGATGCAAGACACATCTGGATTGTTCCAAGTGCCTTCGATCCAACAAATCCCATTCTCGCATCTGTCATACTCGAGGGTTTGTTCACCTTCTCAAACAGTGGAGTATAAAGATCCTTCTGATAAAGGTAATCTTCCATCTGCATCTTCCAAAGATTGAAATTTGCCCGTTGAATTTAACAACCCTAGATCTTTCCATCATCTGCCATAGCTCCCACTCAAGATAAAACTTTCCCTATGATTCAACACTTCAGCAAACCAAACCAAAGCTCTGATACTAATTGTTAGGAAATAAGGGATAAAATAAGCGGAATAATCCCTCACAGAATCACAACAATAGAAACTAATATGCAGAAATTATTACAGATCTGAAATAAAATTGTAGAATAGAATAACACAACACAAGGAGACAATATTTAACATGGTTCACCCAATTTGGGCTACGTCCACCAAGAATCACTTGCTCAGATTTTATTGCAAGCCACCACTCTCTCAATACAATATCCAGATCTGTTTGGAGCTATGCTCAACAAACTCTCTGAGAATTCACACCCGAATTCAAAACACATCTGCAATACATTTGCTTGTACACATCTATCATATGCATAAGACCATATAAATAGACAACTACTTAAGCAATTTTACAAAACCAAAACCATGGAAAAACCCGTCCCATAAACCTATGGGTCAAAAACTCACCCATATGAGAAGAGCACGTTTCGATATGTCGGGTGCATTTTTCGAGGCCAAAAAAATTTACGCGTAAATTTTTTTTTTTGGGGTCAGTGCCCCAACCCCAGATGAGGATACATAAAAAGTGTATAGTACTCTTAGTGTACATTTTTCAACACTTTCACACATGAAAACAGCTCCACAACCTAACAACAAGAAAGCTAAAGCCAAGACATTCCAAGTTGGAGACTTAGTCTTTGAAGTGGGACGCTGATCATGCAAAGCTAGGCAAGCATTCCAAGTTTGATGCCATATAGAGTGGCCCATATATGATCACCGAATGCAAGGTATAAATGTCTTCCGGCTAGCTAAGATGGATGGTGAAAAATTACATATTCCAGTCAATGGAATCTATCTCAAACATTGCTACTAGAAGGAGAACTTCTCAACCTTGTACATATTAGTTTATAATTTCTGATTCCTCCAAGTGCTTGTGCACATTGTTGCTTTTGTTAGAATAGGTTTCATTTCCCTAAGTGTCGGTGTATATGCTCTATTGCTTCTAGTGTATGCTTGTATACAGTTCATCTCACCCCATAAGAGAATTACAACCATAAGAGGATCGAATCAATAGGGTATCAATATTGGGGTAGGTCCAAGTGTTGTCATTGCACTCCAATAGACCATATTTGTAAGAATTCATGTAAGGTAAAATATTATCAGTTTCAAACAATTTTCTACTCTAACGAACCTTGACTTCAAGATTTTCTTGCAAATCCTGAGAATGCAAGAAGCGAAAGGCAGTACCAGGTCCAAAACAACAGTGCTTCAATGACTCAAGGGTGTGGGTCTTCAATTTATAGATTAGATTTGAGAGTACCAAGTAGACTCCATGCCTAATGGATTGTTATAGGAAGCTAGCCATACTTAATCTAGCAAGTAGATAACCCTACTGAGTCGCCAAATTGTTAACCCAATTCACCCCTTAACGTAAATTTGGATAACCTTCATAATTCCATTAGGTTTGAGCAAGTAGAATTGGTGAAAAGACAAAAATAAATTTTTGAGGTCCCTTTGGCTCTTTTTTATATCCCCATCTAAGAAAAAAATCCAAGTTAGAAAAATTTGAGAAAATCGAAAAAATGGCTTCAAACAACAGGTGTATTGCGGAAAACGTGGAAGTTTGTGTCCTGTGCTACACAAGTTCAATAGGGACAGTTGGGACCCAAAAAGTTGAAATGGCGAAACTTAGTTCAAATTGGAAAATTCAGAAAAAATCATCCCAGATAGTCTGTAGGACATCAGGATAGCTAGGATGTGCATCACCAAAATCACCGCAGGCAAAGGAATGTGGATAAGTGAGATATTTTTAGCCTAGGCCGCACAGGTTCACACAAGATAGTTGGGCTCTGAAATGCCAAAAAATCACATCACAGTAGTACTACGGGTAATGCAGAGGTCAAAATCCCCAATGGCCCCGGTCAACGGTGGGACATTTGGGAAAGGGAAGCCTGAATCGAGTGATGCGGAGAATGGAGGCTCGGATAGTCCAAGTACGCGTGGGACATGAGTTCCCCGAAAAGCTGACTTGTCCAATTTGCAAAGCGAGTCAAGAGTGGTGTGGATGAAGTGGAGGTTTTCAGACCAAGTCGCACAAGGGACATCCGGGACACCAAGACTCGATTTCACCGAAATAGCCGCATACAAAGGAAAATTCAATGTCTGACCCTCCTAAACTTCAAACGGCCATAACTTTTGACCCCGAGCTCCGATTTTCATGAAATTTGACTTTCTGGAATGAGCATGATGTCCTTTACACCAAAAAAATTTTATTTACTAATTTTTATGAGGGTAGATATGTTAAAATAAAGTAAATATATTCAACTCCATTATATCAAATGCTCATTCCCGTTAAATGATAGATATGCCTGCCATACCCAAAATAGATGCCCACACTTAGAAGGCCATAAATTTCACAATTCTCAACAAAAATGCACAAAATTAATACCATTGAATTGTGTTTGAGCCCGATTCACGAAATCAAGAAATCCAATTTGATGAGGAGTTGGTAATTTTGTAGAAAATGTGTGCAATTCGTAACAATGATTTTAGTGGTGGTTGGGATCCATTCAATGAAGCGTAGGTGACATATTTCATCGATGCAAGTTATGGGCCAATATGGGGGCATTTTTCAAGTAACATACCATCATTTCACTCCATTTATGACATCTTGCAAGTGGTGAGAGGACAGATTTCAAGACTTCTATTTTCCCTCTCTCTTTCTCCTCTCGAATTCTATAAATTGGAGTGCTCGGCTCATTATAAAGGGATATAGTTTTTATGTAGCAAAACTCTATAAAAATTGTTTTGTGAAGCCAATGTATTATAGGCCCTTATAGTGGAATCCTTGCATGATGATCCAGGCCCTTATTTTGTAACATTCGAACTATGCATATCAATGAAGCAATAGATACAAGTTTGTGGATACTTCTTTCCGATGTGTTTATTTTATTTCTTCTTGCCCTTCAACCTCATGCAAATATATTTTTTATATCTTATGCTATTACAGGATTCATTATCATTGTGTATGCTTGAAACATTCTTGTGAATACATTTTTTAACTATGGAGAACTATTATCACCCCTTCTAAGTATGCACTTCACTTATACTTTTCACACATTGGAAGACTATCCTCATTCACTCCCTTTCGGTGTATCACCACCTTCTTGTAGGCTCCGCTTTTATGACCTTGGTCCATTGGAAGGTTATATTAGGATGGATAGTTTTGCCTACATTAGAATAGATTGTGGCAAGTAGTTTAGGAGAAAGAACCAACTTTCTTTGGAAGTCTATCTCAAGTAGCAAGTTCCACAACTTGGAGATAGCACCCATGTTATCCAATCACACTATGAGATCAAGCATACCCACTTGTGCAAACCAAAGGTTGTTATGATTCTGAGATAACAGAACCCTCATCACCCTCTTATGAGAGTGCACCAGCAGAGACAACTTGGGCTGCGGGTGTGCATCTGAATCTACCTGGCAACCTAGCCCTTTTGTTTGGTTTTCTAGTTTCTAGTACAACCAATAGTCAGTAAGCTAGTTTGGACAGTAGAGTAGAAAGAGGTAGAGTTGACTTATCAGCAATTTTAGGAGTAAATCATATAGCAAGTGAATTTATGGTTGGGAAAACATCTTCCCTATTATTTGAAGGACTGGTTAGAGGAACCTTGTTAGGCACATCATTGGCACAAAACACAGGCATGCAGAACTTTGGACTCATATTGGGGATTAGCAAAACTTCACAGACTATAGGAGTTCAATTTAGCAGCATTGTTAGTGACACAAGGTAGTACATCCTCTGGTCTGATTCCTTCTAAAGGTGGAGAATCATGAGGAATATGTCACTTAGGATTTGGCGGATTTGGTGGATCAAGAGGCAAAGGTCACACAAGAGGTTTTGGATCTAGTGGGCATGGTCCTCACCAGCCCCAAAATATTTACATGGAGATGTCACTTTGTCTCCCATATTATAGAGGAATAGAATATGTTGTTGAGCATGTGCATATGTGTGAGATATTGTGGTGTGTGAAAGGAATTACAGCTTTAGAGTGCAAGGCCAGTCACTTTGCAACTATGTCGCAGAGACACACGCACAGGTGGTACAAAAATTTTGAACTTGATCAGACATGTGTGGATTATACATCATTACAGGATACTTTCATTAAGGAGTTTTATATACCTAAGTTTGAGTAGAAAAGTATAAGCACACTCAAGGACATCAAGCAAGGCACTATTAAGAGTGTATGAGAATATGATGCTCATTTCAAAACACTCTTAACTAAACTATCATATTATATCCATGTCAATCAGCATGCACAGTGGTTCTTCGGAGGCATGATTAGGCCTTTTAGGAGGGAGCTCTCACATAAGACTTATAGATACCTACACAAGGCACTTGAAGTAGCTATATGCATTGAGGCTATCAGTAGCATAGACACTACAGTGATCCCATTCTTGGAAGCTCAAATTACAACAATGGAAAAGTAGTTGGAGAAATTATCAGCCAATACAACACATGAGACATGTAGTGGAATTTGGTGCACAAATTGTGAAGTAGAGGGGCATACTAAGGATAGTTTCCCTCGTAGATCGGTGTGCTCCTTGTTACTAGAATGTGAGATATGTCATTTGGACCATGATGTAAGCTATTTTCCATTATTGCAATGCGCAAGAAGAAAGAACGTGTCTTGCTACTATAGAATTTTCTAGTCCACGACTCACAATATTAAATATTGTATGTTGATTGACCAGATCCATGATGTCATTGATATTGGTGTACGATAAACAAGGGTTTCGAATAACTCTAAGGATAAATGTGAGAGACATGACCATGATCACACTCAAGGGTGCTTTGAGGGAGGCCATGTTATAGGTCGAGGATACCATGGTAGATTCAAAGACCGAGGCCGCGGAGGTTGACAAAGTGAGTTCCCTCATGGAACATACTATACATGCATATCCCCCGACGTTACAGTGCGAATGTCCCTTAACATTACTTATTCTTTTGCGGGAAGAATCACAATTATGAAGAGTTTCGGACTTATATGAACATCCGAGAAAGAAGAAAAAATGGGAGAACAAAGACATAAGGATGGTTAGGATACAATGTGCCGTGGAAAACCAATGGATGCCAAATTTAGCACCAGATCCTGAGGTAGTACCTATGAAGATTACTTCATGCACTAAGGTCATGCGCACTAGAGAAATGCTACAATAGAATCCTACCATAACTAAGGAGGAGGTTTTACATGCAAAATACCCAGACCCTACACATCAGAAGGAGGTTTATCAGGAAACCATGGAGGTACTTAGAAATCAGTAGGGTGAAATATAGTGTTTTAAGGAATAGTCAGGGAAGTTGGAAAAAAATAAGGCAATTGAGACTTTCTAGTCGACGTTGATGATATGATGGAGGTATGCAAGATGATGTGTTAGGAGAACATTATTCCACTACTAGGGACTGGTTGAAGGGAAACGCTCGTGAGCTGCTATTGAGACCAGATAACATATTTTGCATGCTAATCTCCCTCCCCATAGCTTGGATTATGACAAGAAGATCATTCTAAATATTGTTGTAGATATATGGATTTTGAGCAATATTTTGATTGACACAGAACGATAAATTTTGAAAATGATATCCTTCAAAAATATCATGATATCATTCTCTTTCAACTTCAATATTTCGATAAATTTACTATCCAGGCTATTCCTCGCACTGCAAACCAATTTACATATACAATGGCTTCTTTAGGCTCACTTATTCCTCCATTCACTGAAGACTCGTGAATTTATGTGGTTGTTCAGTGTTTAGATAAACCATCTCATCTCAGAAAGTTGACTTTGATCAATGTTACCACAACTGACACTCAAGATGAGTAGTATCAACACATTTTTGATTATTTATCCTACTCAGTGCTTCCTCCAGATTTGACTTCTAATGGTAGAAGATCTTTTATCCAACATGCAAACCGATATACTATTCTGTGCAGAATCCTTTACAAATGTGTTTTTGAGGGTATTTTTCTTCGGTGCCTCAAAACCCCTGAATCATCTAAGGCCATTCAGGAGGTCCATGATGGTATCTATGGTGGACACTTTAGTGGTTTGGCCGTGGCTAAGAACATCCTATGTTTTAGTTACTATTGGCCTACTCTTAATGAAGACTACTCCGAATATGTCACGAAATGTGTCAAGTGTCAACAACACGCTAATCTTACACATATCCCTAGTTAGGATTTGCAACCTGCAGTAGATTTGTTGTCTTTTTCACAATGGGGTCTTGATCTCATTGGTCTCATCAATCCATGCTCTTCACAACGACATCACTCTATCATTACTGCCACAGAATACTTCAAAAAATGGGTGGAGGCTATTCCTCTTTCATCGACCAAAGCTAAACCTATTGTTGATTTTGTCTATCAACAAATCATTTGTTGCTTTGGTGTTCCTCACAAAAACTCGTTACAGACAATGGAAAGTCTTTCAAAAACAAAGATTTACAGAAACTTTGTGACACCTTCAATATTAAACTCAGCTTTTCTTCTCCATACTATCCACAAGCTAATGGCCAAGCTGAGGCTTCTAATAAAACTTTGCGTAATATCCTCGCAAAGGTAACTAGTCGAGCTAGTAGGGATTGACACTTACACATTCCTTTTACTCTCTGGGCTTATCGGACTAGCATTCGTACCCCTACCGGTGCTACTCCCTTCTCTCTCGTCTATGGGTCTAAGGCTATCCTTCCTTTGGAAGTCCGATTCCCTCTCTTTGTGTCTCTTTCAGAGAGTTTGTCTCGATGAAGACTATCATCAAACCTGTCAAAGACAACTTGAGTTGTTAGATGAACATCGTCTCAATGCTCTTGAACATCATCAAGTCTATCTTGAGTGTGTCAAGTGTTCTTATAACAAGAATTTGTAGTAGCGTGACTTCCAAGTTGGTGATCTTGTTCTTAAAGAAAACCAAAATGTCACTACTCTGGAATGGAGTCAACGTGGTAAGTTGCTCCTAACTGGATGGGAACGACGTTGTCACTCATAAGTATGGGTCTGGGGCTTATCGCCTGTCTTCCATAGATGGTATACCTGAAATGGAACCTCTTAATGCTTTGCATCTAAGGCCCTTCTACTATTAAAATCTATCTTACATGATCTTAGTCGAAAAACAGATCTTTCATCCATTTGCAACCAGTCATGCATTTCGTAGTGATTTAGAACTATGTGGTTCTCCACATTATTTCTTTTATACCTTAAATATGAGTACCGTGGCTCTACTCATGGCATTTTCCTTACGGATTTGTTCCTTCTCATGGTAGGAATACCTTAATCATTACTTCATCTACCCTAGGTATTCATCTTGATCAAATCCACTTGGGGGCATGAGTATGTTCTTATATACATTTTCTTCCCCTCTATTTGATCTATCTGGTCTAAACTCAGTTTCTTCCAAAGCATAAAAAAAAAGAGATGTTACCTTAGTCCCAAAAGATAGACTGATCCCTTGAAGGACAACTATCCATGCCTTATCAAATAAATAAAAAAGTAGACCATTCCTCGAAGAATGGCTACCATCAAATTCAAAATATAGACCGCTCCCTTGAAGGATGACTATTTGTTTTATGGAATTTTGAGCCTTTGCAGTAACAAACTTCCTCTCTCGGCCAGTTTGTTCACTTGTTAACATCTTTGAAAGACTTCCTGTATTGATCAATCTTTCCATATCTAGCAAACTACCCGCATTGATTAGTTTGCTTTTCTATCAAAAGAAAAATCATGAAGCTATGATATGAGACATTTTCGATCATATGGAGACTTTGTTTTCCCCATATGGGCACATATTTAATCCTTCATGTGTTCTGATGAGATGCATACTTATCTCTCGTCCTTATCTACCTCCTAGATTTGGTTTGCAACTAACTAGTGTCAAGTGTATATTATCCGTGTCTATGGCTTTGTGTGCATCATCTTTCGATTTACCATCAAGGTCTATATTTATGGTTGGTTAGGGGACTAACTTATCATTTCTTTTCCTGTCTAGGTGTAGTAATTTTTATTTCTAAGGGATAGGATCATTACATCACTTTCTTTTCATCCAATCAAATAGACATTACCCATGTTCATTTGTTATTTATCCAGTTAAATTGACATTTGACATGTTAATTTAATCAATCAAATCTATCATCTATCTATGCTCATCTTATCTACTTCATCTAAAAACATCAAAGCAACATATATTATGTGGATCCATCTATCTATAACATGTTAATTTAATCAATTATTCATCCATGACAAATCAAAATTAAATCACATCTATCTATCTGTATCTATCAAAATTAAAAGCATGAGTACAATCACATGACACAAACATGCATATATATATATATATATATATGAGTGGATTCAAATTGAGTCGTGTACATCGTATCAAAAATGCCTTCAAATCGAGACTACATCAGTATATCTCTACAAATCATATCTCTATATAGTAAAATCTGACAAGTGGAACATGTTGTCTCCTCCACCCTCCTCGGGCACGGGCACTCTCTCTGACTAGCACCTATAGAGCTGGAGGTTCCCATGGTCATGACCTTACGACCTCCTTGATCTCCCCCGATGCTCACACCCTCTGATGCTCCGTCGGAAGTGGCTATCGCTATCCTCCTCCTCGCTCCATAACGAGGCACATCTAGGGCATGTTATGTCAAGGCATCCTCATAATATCTCACCTCGGTAAGGATATCCTAATAGGTACTCAGATTCACCATGTTGGGTGCCCTCAATGGCACTGTTGCTGGTGGTGGTCCTCCTACTACGACACCCTATGCCCCTAACTCTGATGTGGTGCCTGTATCACCATATTTGGCCCTAAGGGCCTCTCTGTGTTTGTGATATCGATCCCTCTGCTAGACCAATATATCCCGCTCCTAGTGAGCGGTGTCTCTCTCCTATATCACGGTGTCCCTCTCCTCTCTTAGAGTCCTAATCTCCTTAAGAGTAGTCTAGGGTGTGTCTGTACCAGGGTAGCATGCTCTCCCTACAGGCTCTCTAGCTCCACCACTGTATCCTCCTCGTTTGACTTCACAGACACTGTGAGATGCCTTGGTAGCTCCTCATGATACCATGCCTCGTAGCCCTCATATAATCCTACATCATCATCATCATCTGTGGGAGGTAGGGCCTCCATGAGTGGATTTGATGGGACCAATATCGACATATCTATCTCTCTGATATCCCGTCTGTATGGCATATATACAGTTGGAATAATCTATGTCAATCCGAACTATCTCATCACCCGTAAAAATGGGACCTTCTCTAAAATCTCTGGCCTGCGGCCCCTAACCACTCTACTACGTCTCAGCTCCACTAAATTGGCATCCTGTTCGGCCCATGTAGAATAGACCCTGTATGGCCTCCATATCACCTGTGATGGTGTCAGAGTCCTGAATCTCTGGGCATACCACTCTGATGATCTCCCTATATCTCTAGGGGTCATGTCTGCCCGCCATCATTGAAATCCATAATCAAGGGCTCCCTCTACTCCTAACATCCATGGAAGTCTGGATGGTCTAATCACCAATATATGCTTGTAATCCCAACAGTGGAGTACAAAACTGACATCTATCCCAGTCCTCCGCCCTGTGGTATACATCCACAACTCATGATATATTTGTGTCAGTAACACGTCAACAAATGTAAATACCTACATGAACTCTAAGATATCACAAACATAGTCAAGCAAGAGTAGTGGAAACCAACCACCTCTAGAAATCTGGTAGTGCATAGTATGATATCACCATCTGGATCAAGGCTATCAATCTGCTCCTGGGGTCATCCTGTCGGTACTATGAGGCTATCCTCACAGCCCCGATCACTATCTTTACATCATCTGCCCGATCCCCATATAACCATACCAGGGCCCTCCTCTGCTACTTTTGGGGAGTAATCTCTATTAGGTTCCCTGTAATTAACAACCTGGTGATCCTATAGATGTCCTCATGGGTTATAGTCATCTCACTCGTCTAAAACCAAAATGTGCATGTTTGGCTATCCCACCGCTACACCAATGCTCGCATAAGCTCCATGTCTCAGGGTACTCGTCGATAATAACAGAAACCCCCTAGTCCGGCTTACTCCAGATGGCACCACTCAACATCTGTCACATCTAGCAGTATAGTCTCTAGTAGCTTGGGAATAGCATCTCGCATGTGTAGGACCTCTCGTGCCTACATCACATCAAACATCGTCATTAGATTCATACTTTTCAAAATCAACATCATTAAAATTTCATCAAAATCTTTCTCAAAAGCTTCCAAATGTCTCATCTTTCCCATTGGCACCGACTATTGTCCATTGGCATTGTTTACTTGACAGTCAACACAGATTGTATACCAATCGATGCCGATCACATACCAATCGACACCGATCGCATGCTAGTTGGCGCCGATTTTTTCAATCGACTCCGACTGAGAGGTAGAGTGCTAAAAAATATCTCTTGCCTCCTACTACAAAAAAACACAAAAACACAAATGTACAAAGCTAAGGAAGGACCACTTACCCTGGCCATGTCCTCTTCCTCTTCTGACCACTCCCGGAAGCTTCCATGTCGCTCAAATTAAATTTTTGAATTTTTCTAAATCAATCACCACAATGCAAATGAATTGTTACCATTCACATTTTCTTTATAGGTTTTTAGAGTGGTCAGCGCTGATAATTTTGGTCGGCGTCGCTTCTTTTGGTCGACATCGATTAGGTATGAGTTGACACTGATTGGATCCCATTGGGGCCGATCAAGTAGATTTTGATATATTTTCTCATCTCATCATATCAGGACGTGCTTCATTCTCGTCTAATTATCCTATCTTGCACATGTGTCACCCGTAACACATTGTAGCCATAATTGAGCCTTTAGTTTGGGTACTTGTACCTTGTCACCTTACATTGCCCCACACGTGTGTCACTCGTAGCACGGCTTTGCTTGTTGTTCCCCGCTTGGGGCATCTCATCATTATATGTTTCGCATGTGCCACCCATAACACACATGTTATGCCTAGTCTGGAAGTATTTCTATTGCAAAGTCCACTATAGTGGTCATATGTTGATTTCCGAGGTGGTTTTCCTCTTGAGGCCATTGCTACATCCTTCTTGTCTAAGCGTTGATTCTTGGCTTGTTTATTTGATTGATGTTATGACATTATTTTTTCCTTTCGATGCATCTATTCAGTGTTATCACCCATTCTGCGTTTTCTCCCTATACATGGGTAACTCACATTTTTTTGCAACCTAAAGATAGTAGGTGCAGAGGTACTAATGTAAATCTCATTCAAAGGCCGTCTAGTTGTTCCTACCAATGTGTAACTCGTTGGTTCTTACTATTTTGTAGTCACCTTTACCTCACAAGTTTGTAGCCACTAACGTCATCTCATACAAAGACTGTCTAGTCTGCCCTACCAATGTGAGTTCCTTAGGTCGCTGCCTTTTTGGATTTTTTTACGTGCATCATCAATGATCAAATCTACTCCACACATCTAGTTGGGGCATCATATCTTCTACTCTTTCTCATCTATCTCTTTCAAACTCGGGATCGGTTGGCTCTTTTGGGGCCACCCCATCCCTAGTTTGAGGGGGAGCACATCATTAATGTTCTTCCTCTTCTTCCAACTCCTTGTTTTTGTCTCATAGCATTGCTTATCGCAAGTTACTTGACAAAAAAGGGAAAATGTAGACACATAAAATTAGTTCCTCAATTTAGTGTCCCCTGTGTTCGCACTGTTTCTATTCTCTGGTAACGATGCACTTTTGTATCACTAATTCTCTCTTAGGTATTAATTAAATATCTAATTAAAATGCCTATCCTAAGTTTGTTCCACCCCCATTGTATTTCACCCATGGATAATTAAACATTAACCATGTAATTCTATCTTCTACATTTATTCCATTTCTAATTATTCACCCCATATCACTTCCCAACCTCCTGTGCTATTATTATCCATCCATCCCACCTATTTCTCCTCTCTTGGAACTGTGTAGTGGGATTTTTTCCGTATTTGAGTTAGAGGGATAATATTCTTATCCTCACAACTCGTCCCTTTTCACCACTTTGGGAGTCTGTTCCCTGATCGGCGCCAACCATTTCTTGAGCAACGCCAATTTTTTAGAGCGGCACCGATTTTACCTTGGTCGGCACCGACTATAAATACATGACCTACACTTAGTTTTGGTTAGATGGTAGAGACTTGAGAAATAGTGATAAAGCTTGAGCGAATCTTGAAACTATCAATTGAGATAAGGTGAATTGTCCAGATCAATCCCAGAGAGGTGCACCGTTATTTTGCCCACATAATATCGATATTGTTTAGGTTCTTCAACCTCTGGGTGACTCCATTTCTCCCTCCATCCAAGGTGGAACTTTGTTCACATCTCTGCAGCTCCTGCAGGTCTCCACAATCTGATCATCATCAATCACCAATCAAGTTGTCTGTGATTTTTTCCTAGTCGATGATGACCCAACATCAATTGACGTCAATTTTTATAAATCGGCGCCATTCAAAACCATCGACGCCGATCACTGTCTAATCGATGCTGACCAGTTTGCAGAAATGTACATAATCCAGGTGATATAATTTCATCTTTATTTTTACACTTTCCTACTTTCTTTTAGTTTATGCTGCTATTTTTTATATTCTATCTGCAACTTAAAATCAGAAAATCTAAACATTTTCTTACATATTTTATCATGTACACCTTTATTCTTAATTTAAAATGTGAACTAACATCCACCGAGGAAGCTAATCGCTTCCTAGACCTACTTTCTGAGTAGTTCACCCTTATATCTGCTAACGCCATCTTTTTCTGTCAAGTATACATGCATCACAGGTTTCTTGGATCTACTCCGTAGGATTTCTCGTGTGCGCCCATCTTAATTCCATCATGCTTTCTCTCCATCTACGTCTTTGAATCTTGTCCAATTAATCAAGTATCAACTTTATTTGAATTTTTCAGGGTTTTTGTGTTTAGTTTGGTGCATTAACTTGGACAGGTAATAAGCGCAGAAATTCTTGATCTACATTGCCTTTGACTCTATTTGCCCAATGGATAAAGTACTGGTCTTCTTTGTATACATAAATGACAAATAGGGGTAGTGTGGGTATGATTAGTTGTTTATAAGTGAATTTTTTGAGGGAAGTGATGCAGGATAAAGTTGATTATACTAGAAATTTTGAGGGACTTCACAATAATGAGAAAATTCACAACAGAAAGGTTCAGAACAATCAAGATGTTCCTTCAACTAGAAGGTGTGCTTGAATGGAGGCCCGATCAACACATTTTCACATAACCTTTATGACTCCAATACGAAGGCTCGAATTAGAAGACTCAATTAAACACTATAGTTTCGATTAACCACGCCTAAGGTACACCCAAAGACTTATAGACAATCTTTATCAATAAATGACAAGTGAGTTGATTTTAAATTTTTTTCTCTTCCAAGATGAAGGCTCCTCTTGAGATGAGATTGTAAATCTTGTTAAACCGTCACAAGGATGAGATCTGTGTGATTTCACAAAAAAATTGGTATAATATTGTAATAGGAACGAATGAAATATTTGCATACATTCGAACAAAGAAGACACTAATTTCTCGATTCAACATAGAATAACTCAAATTTGATTAAACTTATCGGCAGGGAAAGTTCCTAGAATAGTCTAGAGCTTGTCAATGGTCAGACACTCACAACCAACTTGACACAATCAAGTTTAACACAAAAGAGACATACAAGTTTCTCAAATAGTCCCTCAAAAAGACAGGCTCTATCAAGCTTTTTAGAAAATTAGTTATGACCTCTAACACTCCAACATTCAACCTCTCACCTTTTACCAAGAGCAGAGCTCTTGTATTTATATCAGAAGTGACCAAAATAGAGGAAAAAAGGAAAAACGATGACAGCTTGACCACCAGTCATTAATGCTCCTGCAAATCTATCCACAATCTGGAATTGTTTTATATATCCTCCATGCTTGCCTTGGCATATTAGAGGAGGAAGAATGGCAAATAATATCAAAAATGGATAGTGGAAGCAACCAGATCCACCTTAATGGCGTGAAAGCCATTTTTTAGTTTTTTGCTTAGAAAGGTCTATTGAAAGTAATATTTTATGCTCCCATGGTGTATTGGAGGTCCGAGCTTTCCAACGGTGTCGATTTGCAATATTTTGAGCTCTGAGTCGAAAGATATGCCCCCTCGCAACTTGTATCGAATCCATACAAATGGGCGGGAAAATAGTTTGAAAAATGGGTCCCATTTTCTTATTACAACTTTTGAAAAGTTGTAGAAATTTCACATTTTTCTCCACACCTCCACCCTTGAGAAATGAGCTTGACACATGTCCTAAGGTGGGGCCCAAAAGAACTGAGGCCAAATTCTGCTATTTCACCTTATTTTTGGAAAAGGGGAAAATTTTCCAAATTTCCCCCAGAAGTTCGCACCTTTGCCGTTGACCGGGGAAATTTTTTTACTATTTTCCGTCGGGTCTGCATGGGCCATTTTGATGTTTTAATCCTTTTGGCAACAAGAGGAAAAAATCCAAGTTTCCTCCAATCGTCCGCTTCCGCCCTTTGACCTTTCAAACTACCACGCATCACAATGGCGCATCTTCAACATAGGGACCCAAATCATGACCCTTTCCGATAAACAGAGAAACAAGGAAACAACTATGGATCATGACGTGATCCCCGACCCAGAAGGACTAGTTATGGCAACAAAAGAAAGGCAAGAGACTTCACGGGCATAACACGGGGGATGGAATATGGCAGAGGCCATAAATTTATATATTTTTATGGCAAAATAGGGTGAGACTATTTTGAGAACCAACACAAGGTATGGGTAATCAAAGTGCAGCTCTTAATGTGCAAAGTCATCCCAAGCCACCTCCTAGACCAAATCAAGTGTCGGTTGTAACAGACCATGTGCAAGAAAATAATGTGTAAGGAAAGAGGCAGCAGAGAGATAGTTCATCTCTGTTCAATATCGTTGAACAGATGAAGAAAACAAATGTAAACATATCAATTTGGGAGTCATTAGCTATCCCAAGACAAAGAGACTTATTGCAAACTGCTATGGCAAATTGGTCAACATCAAATCAACCACCCAATCAAAAAGAAAAGGTGTTTACCAATGCAGCTCAATAAGAAGGAAGTCATAGAGGCCACCAAGGTAAAAATTTGAAGCCACCACCATTCTATATCTCATTGATCATAGGAGATAAGTTGGTCCATAATTGCATGATTGATTTGGAAGCAAGTAGCTAAGTCATGCCAAAATAGATAGCTGATCAATTAGGCCTTCAATATGAAGTCATCTCTAAAGGTGTGGTGTAACTCGATGGGAAAATAGTACTAATGATTGGATTAATCAAGGATTTGAGCCTAACATTGGATGCATGTCCCAATGTAACGGTGTTACAAGATGTATCAGTCAGAGACTTGCCACCACTCTTTGCATTATACTTGTCAAGAGACTTCATTGCTAAAATTGGAGGCTTTGTCATCTGATTGGTCATATATGTTATTTAGAACAAGGTATAGAGCTAAGGCTACAATCAGATCTGATCCCAATGCAAACTTTCACATAGAGCCTCATATGCCAAAGCCAATCAATTCAAACTGTTTAGCATTTGATCAAGAGGATCATCAAAGCACTCATGAAGCAAATACCAAATTCGGATACATCCTAGACTTGACTCTTGATGAATGGGAAAACAAGAGGCATACTTTTGACCCTTATAAAGAAATGGAGTAATTTGAGCTAGTAGTTTATTGTTTGCATGAAGAGAATCATCCTCTCCCTAACATCACCAAGCTAGACCACAAGGATGATAATGAGGTATGGCAATTATTCTTTGATGGCTCAAGAAGTAAACAAGGTGCAGGAGGAGGAGCTATGCTTGTTTCACCTAAAGGTACAAAATATTACTCAACTTTCAGTTTCTAGTTTTCTTGCTCAAATAACACAACTGAGTATGAGGCCTTAATTCATGGATTTCACTGGGAAAGGAAGAGAGGCATTTAGAATTTTCAAGTATTTCATGATAGTGAGTTGATTGTGAACCAAGTTAGAGGACAAAGTGCCGACAAGAACGACCTCTTAAAAAACTACAAGAACTGGGTATGGGATCTCATTGAATATTTCAAATCTTTTAGCATCAATTCCATCACAAGAAATAAGAATGAAGAAACAAATAGACTGGCAGCAATTGGGGCAGAAATTTACGTTGTAGAAAGTCTCAAAAGTGAGAAATTTCAGCCTCATATCAAGATGATTGTAAGACCAGCTGTCCTAGATAACAACACAAGTTGGTATGTCTTCGAGAATGACCAACAAATTGTCAATGTTTTACAAGAAGAAGATGAGTTCTCTGCTATAAACCAAGACAAGTTAGAACAATAGTATGGCGACCAAGTGATGCAGCTGAGGACTAACAAATTACCAAAAGGTATTGTAACTTTGGAGTAAATCTTTAACCCAAATGAATAGTTCTGAAAGGAGAAATAAAACATTTAGGTGAAGGGTGAAGATTCAGAACCCATTTCAATAGATGAAGGCAAGACATTGCAAATTGGCAAGGTAAGTACCCATCAAGAGAAATCTGAATTTTTCAACTTTTTCAAGAATTCCCAGATGTCTTTTCTTAGACTGATAAGGATTTAAGAGGTTTCAACCCAAATTTAGCACATCATACTATTGAGTTAGTTCCGGGATCCAAACCTATCTGACATAAGCAAATGCCGATAAATCCACACATTGAACCTCTCATGAGAAAAGAATTGAACAAGCTAATTAAAGCTAGCATCATCTTCCCCATCAAACATTCAAGTTGGGTTGAAAACTTGGTGCCAGTGAGAAAGAGAAATGGAGAAATCAGATTGTGTGTAGACTTTCATGATCTGAATAGAGCATCACTCAAAGATCATTATCCACTTCCATCAATAGAGTAAATATTGCAAGTTGTAGCTGGTTGTGAAAGGTTTTCATTGCTAGATGGATACTTAGGATATAATCAGATAATGGTGAAAGAAGAAGATCATTTCAAGACAGTCTTCATTATGAAATGGGGGACATATGCTTATAAGAAGATGTCATTTGGACTATCAAACTCTGGAGAAACATTTCAGCGAGCTATGGATATGGCATTTAAAGGCTTAATCAACAAGGTAGTGCTGGTATATCTAGATGATATCACCATCTTCTCAAAGAATGCAACAGACCACCTCCTCCACCTCAGGAAAGTATTTCAAAGGTGTAGAAGGTTTGGAGTGTCACTTGAATCCAAAAAGTGTGTATTCTTGGCACACGAGGGAAAATTTTGGGCCACATTGTCTCAAGAGAAGGGTTGACAATTGATCCTGAAAGAGTTGAAGCCATCCGAACACTTCCATTTCCACACCATAAGAAATCTCTCCAAATCATCTTGGGAAGGATAAACTTTGTCCGTAGATTTGTACTTGATTTTTCCACTCTCATGAAGCCTTTTCTAACACCTTTGACAAACAATTATGTTCCTCTTTTGCATTACAAGCATTGACATGTGATTTTATTGAATGAGGTGTCTTTCCTTGATTGTTGAAAATCATGCTTGCTATGGATAAATCATCTCTTCTCTTGGATTCATTGGACTGAAATGATATGGCTTACAAGAATCCATCTTTCACTTCTTGTTAGTAAGTTGAAATCTGGTTTTGAGAGTTGCAAACTTATCTCTTCTACTAACTCATCCTTGGATCAATTCCAGTGATCTAAGGAATGTTTTAAATCTCCTTACCAGACTAAATGGTAAAATTGACATTCATAGGTGGAGAGCCATAGCGAACTGAACTTTGTATGTTACAAATTCTTTGGTCTTGTATGGACGTGCCTTTATTCAGTTGTACATTTTTTCTTGGGTCTTTGGGATTGATCTCTTTAGGAAAGTAATGGCGTAAACTAAATATAATCTACTTGGGACTATGAAGGGAATCTAAATCCTAAAACTAAAGGATTGCCCTAACGGTATCCTAAACTAGGTAAAAGCACCTACTTCCTAGCTATGTCTACTTATTTGGGTTTCAATCGACCTAAGCTTCTTACTCTATTTTGTTTGGATGTCATCCTAACCTAAGTTCTTGTGCTAAAAGAATAAGGAAAAATTACTAAAGTAATGCTAGCCTATTTTACCCTAATACTTTATGGTTTTGAATTTGATCTAACCTAAGGTGGAAATTACCTATGGCAATGTTTTTAAGACCTAAGGTAATTATTTTAGACTAACCTAAGTTTTGGGAAATCTATCCTAAACTATTTAAAGGGAACCTAGGGTGGCATGGCATTGTGGCGATAGTTTCAATGGCATTTATTTGATTTGATTGGGTTAAATGTATGGAGGTACATACGTGGAGGCTTCACTAAAGATGGAAATGCATGTTGAATTGGAATTGGAATTCACCAGTTTTGGGAGGTAGTGGCAAGGAGAGATACGTGGGAGATTTGGGAGTAATTGCATTAATGAACCTTGGTCTTTGTGTTCAAACCTTCTTGGAAACAAGGAAGGCGGGTTTGTTGGAGTTTTTTTCATCTTGCATGCATTGCAATTTTTTCTCTACATGGAGCTATCTGGTTCTTCGAACCAGCAGTTTGACATCTACTTTATGGCTATTTTTGGTTTCTTTGGTTTAATTTCTATCAAGGGAGAGTATACGAGGCATTGGAAGAAAATATGTTTGGTTGTTGATCTTTCGTGGAGAAGAAAAATAGTTGGAAGCTCGACTGGAAGTCTCCTTCGAATTGGCAGAAACAATGTCAAGCATAATAGGCTCTACCCGTTAAGATTTCTTGCTTTCTTCTAAATGATTCATTAAAATAATTTTGTTGTCTTGAGATAAATTCTTTCATGATTTTTTGGTTATTTACTTTCATGGTTTTATGAATCTCTGTGGTTTTTGGATATAAATCCATTTCTAAATAATGTTAGCCTTTGGAAACTTTCTCTGTGCAAGTTCAGTGGTGACATGCATGTGAAACTTGTATTTTGAAGCTTGTGTTTCATTATGAACTTGTGTTCGAAGGCTGGTGTGATTCTAAACTTGTATAAGATGGTTGTTTCTTGTTTTGAACTTATATTGGAGCTTCGTGATGTTTTGAACTTGTGTTTGAAGTTTCATGTTTAGCACTGAACTCGTATTCAATACTTGTGTGATCTAAACTTGTATTCAAGACATTGTGTTTGGTTCTATACTTTTATTCTGAGGTTGAGTTTTACTCATTTTCAAGGTTTTGAAATGCTTAGAACTCATTTATGGGAATTTTTGCTCGAAAATTCTTGGGGAAAATAGTTTTGGTTTGAGTTTTTTTGGCTATCTCTTTTGAGATCTTCTTGTTGTAGCTTCTTGAGTTGAAATGCTTGACGTACTTTATTTTTGATCTTTGTACCACCTTCTTTGAACTTGTAAGGATGTGTAGATATGAGGGATATTCTTCTCTCCTCTACTCTAAGAAAACCCATGTTTTGTTGAAGGCTTGATTGTTTTGTTTAAATGTTATCTGACTGGAACTAAAACTTGTTTAGAGACTAAGGAACCTTTGGTTAGTTACTTTACTATTATTTACTCTTTGGTTTATCCTTGAGTTCATTTGAAATATTCGTTATCAGTTTTTGAATTTTTTGGAAATGTAGTATTCATACTCTTTCTTATGATCGATGTTTGAAATGAATACCATCTTTGTCGTGATCTTTATAGATGAAACTATGAGAGTCTTGTTGTGACTTCTGTTTCAGTCGCATTTGAGGTAAAGTTGAGACATTTCTTAACTCAAACATTTACTGGGTTTTCTTACTCACTTTCAGATCCTCTTAAATTGAATTTTGGGTTTTTAAGGAAAGAAGACTTGAATACTCTCTCATTCTGAATCTTATTGATAGGATTATCACCTTTGGTTCGGGGTTGTTTCACTTAATTGCCTTCATGATGACTGCAAACTTTATGTCTGTTATATGGAGTCATGTAAGACCTTGAAGTTGGGAATTAGGTTTCTATTGAGTTTGAGAGTTTTATTGAATCTTGTTTATCTTATATTGTTTGGGGTTTTCTATTCTTTGTTTGATTCATTGAATGAATCTCTGGGTATTTAAAAAGAGAAAGGAATATGTTCTCTTGTGGATAGTATACTATTTTTGGAACTGTACTGTGTAGTCCTTTCTGAGAATTGAATTCAAACTTTTGTTTAATGAATTGGAATAGATAAACTAGGTTGTATTGATTTGTAGGGAAACTTGAAGTGTGCTTTCTTTAAACGGTGGGTTTGGTTTTGTGCTCTCCCTTGGGAACTGGTTAAAGAACTTCTAAATTTGAAATGGGAATGGGAATTCATTTGATAGTATGATCAAATGAGTTATTGATTGGAAATTTTCTATTTGAGATCCTTTTACTTTATTAAAGATAAGTTCATTTGATTGAACTTCTCTTTATCTCGAATCTCTTCTTGGTTGTAGAGTGGCGGTTATCTTAGGCTTGCTCGACTATTTGGGTTCAGCTTTTGTCCTTTCTGTCTTATAGGAATTAATGAGAAACCACTCTTCTGAGATGGAAATTTCTTTGTGGAATGTTTAGTCTACTCTGTACTAGTCATTTGTTGTAAGGATGTGGAAAGAGAATAACTAAGTCGTTCGGTTGAAAAGAAAATATAAACATGCTTAGACCGACTACTTTATTTGACTGAGTCATACTTCATTTGGATTTGATATTGGAAGGTTTTATCTTTTTACACTCTAAATTATTATGAATCCTTCTTGGATGGACACAAGAAGATATTAACCTTGTGTGAGTCTTGCTTGGTTTTTGGAACGTCTGGTTTCAGATCTTTGAATGATATCTTCTAACATGTAGAAGTTAGCTAAGACTTACAGGTAGACTATTTGAATCTCTACCCCTTCTTGGATTGATTTAGGATTCTTGTTAGATGTTGTCTCTTTAATGTTGAATCCTTATATTATTATCCCAGAACTGAAGCAGTTATGTGTGTTCTGAACCTATTTCTTTCTTTCAGTTGATTAGTGTATGGGGAATAGTATGTTTTGCTTCTTCTTCTTGCTTAATTTGTAGGATGAATCATCCTAATATGAGCAATGTTGTAAATAACTTCTTTTGCTATATAGTAAATATAAATGTTGTATTTCTATTCTGCTAGAATTATGAAACAATTGGATGACAAGATCTATTTTTTGTTTAAAAGGTAATTGATAGGATCAATTAAACTATATGTTGTAATGCAGATGTTGCGGATCATTATTATGCTATTTTCTTAAAAGTGATTATAGAATCTTTATTTGTACTTCTTTTCTGGTTGTTATTACTTATGCTTATTTGTATGATATATTAATTTTTTCATTAAAGAAGAGTTGTTTTAATGGAACAATTAGTGGAATGCACTTCATTTTAATGCTTAGTGCTTATCATGCTCAGTTCATTGAATTGGCCCATGCTAGCAATTTTTGCATATGGATATCGTAAGTGATAAAAGAAGGAAAAATTTTTATGATGCATTGGCTTATTTAAATATGGATCTTATGTAAAGAATGTCGATTCATTCTTTAGTGTTATTGGAAAAGAGAAGTGATATTATTTTATGATCTTAGTGATGATTGACATGCAGTCTGTTTGAAATGGATAGTCTTGTAAATGTATGTTTTATCATGATGAATTGAAAGGTTTAGAGAATGACTCCAATTTGTTGTGTAAATTCTCTTGTACTTTATATGATAGAAATAGTAGTGATATCTTGTCGATATTCTTTATATTTTTTTGTATACTATTGTTGTTATCAATTAATAAGATGGATTAAGGGGATAGTGCAATCTCCCTTATTATAATGAAACTTGGTAAATTGAAAAAGACGTCATTCTCTAACTACACAACTATAGTTTAATAATGAAATATGCATTGGTCATACAATTAAACTATATGAGTAAAGAATGATAAAAAGGTTATATTAACCCTAACATCTAACCATGTAGAGGAAGACTCTTCCTCTCTCAAAAGAATGAAAAATAATAATTTAATGGTGGTTATGATCTTTAATCCTTGTGCTTTGTTTATAAAAGTAAACACTAGCTAAATCTAGGTGAATGATACACCTTCTTGGATAGCTAGGTTACATTAAAAATTAACCATTTGATGTTTATGCCCTGTTTTTAGGGATAACTACTTGTTAAACCAAGTTAATAAACATCAATGCAAGCATGGGATAATGAAGTTCTTAATATCAAATCAGATTAATTATGGTTAAAGAACTTAATGAATGTTGGAATTAGGGTTAGGCATGGTTGCTACAATCTGAATCTTAATCCAACTAAATTATGAATTTAATGACCTCTAAGGGGTATGTACATCATGATGAATTAGTTTTAACAGATGTTGGAACACGCCAACTGTAGGACTATACCTTCAAGAAGTCCGGGGTTTCTCGAGGATACAATGTTGCAGTCGACATGTGGCAACACCCTTCCATATTTTTTCATCTAGATCTACACACATCTAGACTTGAACTTAGTTTCTATCTAGGTAAAGTTAGTAGAATTTTCGGATAGGGAATAGCTTTCTATGACTCAAGGTGCCTTGGCACATTTGGTTGACTTAGGTTGGCCAGAGTATGAGCATATCTTGTAAGTCATTGTGAGCATCTTCCTATAAAAATTATATCGCTAACTTTGGGCTAGGGTCAAACCTTGGGCAAGTGGACTAATGTGAAGTTAGTAAAGACCATTCTAGATAATAGAAGAGTGAGGTGAAGGATGTATTCGAAATGATGAGTATGTCATCTAATAATAGTAACATGAACAGTATGTTGAAAATCTTTGGCCAAATTATCACAAGTTTCTGGTTGTGTTGTCCTATGTCACCTATTTCAAAGCAACGTGATGTTAGATGAATATTGGTAATAAATATTTAGATAGGTTCTTTAAAAGATCTCTCAGTTCCCAGAATAGGGTAGGAAAAACTGAGTATACATAGTATACATAAAGTATTCTATACTTTAAGAACAACATGAGAGATCGGTTAGTAACCGAGTCATGGAATGAGATATCGGTAACATACTGAGTCATTACAGCTGCATATGGTTATCTTTTATGAGATTGATTGGCATGGAATGTGTATTCTAAATGATGTTTTATTTAGAACAGAGAACATTGTGTTTCAAAAAAAAAAAAATCCCTTGTTTCTAAAGTCTTAAAATGGGAATGTTACACCTTTAACAATGTTGTTGAGGAAGAGTCTTGCATTCAAATGGACAGCAAAATGAAAATAGAGTTTTGAGGCCATCAAGCACGCAATATCACAAGCTCCAACTCTTATCAACCAAAAATTTTCAAAGTAATTCATGTTGTATGCTTTTGGAGGATCAGACACAATCTCAGCTATCTTGGTGCAACTAAATAGAGAAGGTTTAGAACAGCCCATAGCGTTCTTCAGTAAGATCCTGGAAGATTATGAAGTAAATTATTATTTCATTAAGAACCACATCCTTATTATCATCAGGAGTTTGAAGAAGTTCAGACATTTGGTCTCGAACAACAAAATTCAACTACTAGTGTCTCATGTCGGTGTCAAGGATTTTCTCCTAAACAAGGATTTGAACGAGAAGAGAGAAAGTTGGGTCACTTAGGAAATGGAATATGATATCAAAATCAAAGTGACCAAGTTGGTTCTTGGCAAAGGTTTTTGTGAGCAGCTTGCTTCCAAAAAACAAGTTAATTCAATAGATGAAGAAGAATTTGTCCTGATACTACAGAATGAGCAAGAGTAGCCAACTGAAGACACTCCCATTCCATGTTGGACTCAAGACTTGATACACTATCTCTAAATAGGTTTGTGCCCTCCAAAATGGAACAAATCTAAGAGAAGGTATTTCAGATTGCAATCCATCCCATATGTGCTCATTGATGGCATCCTATTCAAGAAGGATGGGAACGGGGTGTTGTTGAGATGTGTCCCAAAAATTCAGGTTGGGAAGATATTACATGAGTTCCATGAGGGAGAAGCAGGAGGTCACTTTGCTCCACGAGTAACATCTCACAAGATCATGAAGGATGGTTACTATTGGCCTACGATGTTTAGTGATTACTACTCATGGATCAAGAAATGCAATAAGTGTGCATTATTCACAGGGAAAGAAAGGGTGGTAGCCCTACCCCTTCATCCAATTTTAGTAAAATAGCCATTCATGCAATGGGGATTGGACTTCATTGGAGTGATGAAACCAAATTCATGTCAAGGCCACAAGTGTATCCTTACGACAACAGACTATTTCACCAAGTAGACTGAAGTAGTGGCACTTAAGGAGGCAAATGAATCCAACATCTTGGACTTCTATGAAGGGATAGTCACAAGGTTTGGTGTCCCTACTATTATCATATCAGATAATGCATTGGAATTTCTTAGCAGAAAAATCACTGAATGGGATGTCAAGAATAGCATATACCTTAGCACCTCTTCAAACTATTACCCCGGGGTAATGGCCAAGTAGATTCTACAAACAAAAACTTATTGAGAATCATCGGAAGGAATCTTGATGAGAATCAGAGAACTTGGAACACAAAGCTCAAATCATCTCTATGGGCTGATAGGATCACACCCAAGAGGTCTACAAGAATCTCTCCATACAAGCTTGCATATGGAAAAGAAGCAGTACTTCCTATATCACTTGAGTTGTCAGCATTGGAACTCATAAAATAGTTAGAACTAGCAGAGTTTGAGCCCATGGAAATCACGTATGCAGAGCTAATAGAACTAGAAGAAGCAAGAGAACATGTAGTGTAGACCATGGAGAAGGATCAAGCATTGACCAAGAAGATATTTGAAAAGTGTTAGGAAATAAGGGATAAAATAAGTGGAATAGTCCCTCACAGAATCGCAACTGTAGAAACTAATATGTAGAAATTATTACAGATCTAAAATAAAATTACAGAATAGAATAACACAACACAAGGAGACAATATTTAACATGGTTCACCCAATTTGGGTTATGTCCACCAATAATCACTTGCTCAGATTTTATTACAAGCCACCGCTCTCTCAATACAATACCCAGATCCGTTTGGAGCTATGCTCAACAAACTCTATAGAATTCACACCCAAATTCAAAACACATCTGCAATACATTTGCTTGTACATCTATCATATGCATAAGACCATATAAATAGACAACTGCTTAAGCAGTTTTACAAAACCGTGGGTATCAAAACCATGGGAAAAACCCGTCCCATAAACCTATGGGTCAAAAAACTCGCCCATATGAGAAAAGCACATTTCCGATATGTCGGGTGTAATTTTTTGAGGCCAAAAAAATTTACGCCTAATTTTTTTTTTTTTTTTTTTGGCTACGCCCTGAACCCCCTACTATCGGAGGCTACCACACTCGGACCCTGCTCGGGGCCCGGCCCGCCCCAAACCCCGGTGAGGATACATGAAAAGTGTATAGTACTCTTAGTGTACAGTCTTCAACACTTTCACACATGAAAACAGGCTCCACAACCTAACAATCTCCCACTTGGAGACTAGTTTTCCTCTAAGCAAGCTTCTCAACCCTTCACTAGTTTCTGTAAAGACCAACCAAAGCTGAACACAACTTTAGTTTTTCCCTTATGACTACCTTGGTCATCATATCTGCAGGATTTCGAGTGGTATGAATCTTCCAACTTCAACTTCTCTTCCTCCAAAGTTGTTCTAATGAAATGGTACCTTAATTGTATATGCTTCATCCTGGAGTGGAAAGCGAGTTATTAGCTAGGTGTATAGCACTCGACTATCACTATGTAGCTTACATTCCCCGCTTATGCTCCAACTCCTCAAGAAATTGTTGTAACCAAATCATCTCTTTGCTTGCCTCTGTTGTAGCAACATACTCGGCCTCTATGGTTGACAAAGCCACCAAACTTCTATAGTCATGAAATCCAACTCACTACTATACCACCTACGGTGTAAATATAACTTGTCATGCTCCTCCTGTTGTCTACATCTCCAGCCATGTCGAATCTACATAACCACGTAAAGTGGTGTCGATCCACTTGTAGCACAAAAAGCGCCCCCATGGTTCCTCTCAAATACCGAAGGATCCACTTTCTTGCTTTCAATGCTCTTTACGGATCACTCATAAATCTACTCACGGCTCCCCCTTTGCATGGGCGATATCGAGCCTAGTGCACACCTTAGTATACATCAAACTTCCAACTACTGATGAGTAAGGTACCTTGGACATCTGGTTTCTTACCTGCTCTGTCTTGGGACACTGCTCCTTTGATAACTTAAAATGGCCTACCAAAGGAGTCCCAACCGGTTTAGCATCCTGCATGTTAAACCTATCCAATACCTTCTTAATGTACTCTTCCTGAGATAAAGTCAGCTTTCGTTCCTTCCTATCCCAAGTTATCCTCATACCAAGGATTTGTCTGGCTACCCCCAAATCCTTCATATCAAAGGATTCACTTAGCTATTTCTTGAGTACTTTTATTTCCTACATGTTTTTACCTGCAACCAACATGTCATCTACATACAAACACAGGATAATATAACTTCCATCCTCAAATTTCTTTGTATACACGCAATGGTCAGAATGACATCTAATATAACCTTGCTCCATCATGAAGCTATCAAACTTCTTATACCATTGACGTGGAGCTTGTTTTAGGCCATACAAGCTCTTCTTCAGTTTGCACACCATCTCCTCTTTACCTTTGACTTCATATCCTTCTATTGCTTGCATGCATAGATAGCTCCTCCAAATCACCATGGAGAAATGTAGTCTTTACATCTAATTGTTCTAAGTGCAAGTCTTACTGCTACCACTATTCCAAGAACAATTTGATATAAGTCATTTTTACTACGGAGAAAAAAATCTCATCAAAATCTATACCTTGTTTTCATGCAAACCCCTTGACCATCAATAGGGGCTTATATCCTTTCTTTCCTCCTTCATCTTTAACTCTGTACACCCACTTGTTCTGCAATGCTCTTTTGCCTTCCGGTAGCTTCACCAAATCCCAAGTCTAGTTCTCCATGAGAGACTTATGCTCCTCATCCATGGCTTGCTCCCACTTCTTACTAGCATCTACCTGCATTGCTTCATCAAAGCTCTCTGGCTCTCCACTATCAGTGAGTAATAAATAATAAAGAGAAGGAGAAAAATGTTCAGGTTATTTTCTTACCCTAGAAGACCTCCTCACTGTAGGAGTTTGGGGTTCCTGTTGAGTAGGTTCCTAAACTGATTCATGGGTCACTTTCCCATCCGGAAGATCCTCTACCACTGCATATTATTTCTTGGATTCTTCCTATTTCCTGCAACTATTGCTTATACATGACTTTCTCATTAAAGACCACATCCCTAGACCGAATGATTTTCTTGTCCTTAATACTCCAACATTTAAATCCAAAGTCATCACCGCCATAACCAATGAAAGTACATTTTTCTGATTTAGCCTCTAGCTTGGTCCTATCATCCTTGTCTATATGAACAAACACCTCACATCCAAAGACTCTAAGAAATGAATAATCAACTTTCTTACCATACCAAGCCTCCTCAGGTATGCCTCCATCCAAGGCACTTAAGGGTCCTCTGTTTATCAAGTACACAATTGTGCTCACCGCTTCTACCCAAAAAGAAAGAGGTAGTCCTGCATGTATCCTCATGCTCCTAGCATGTTCCATTATTGTTCGGTTCATCCTTTCTGATACCCCATTTCTGCTGCGGAGTTCTTGGAACCGTCTTTTTCCTGCGGATTCCATTCTTAGAACATTAATCATCAAATTTATTGCTGCAATACTCCCCTCCATTATCTGGCCTGAGACATTTTAACTTAAGACCTGTTTGATTCTCTACCAAGGCTTTCCATTTAATAAAAGTATCAAATACATCATATTTGTTTCTAATACAATAAACCCAAACTTTCCTTGTTGCATCATCAATAAAAGTAACATAATAACTTGAACCCCCAAGAGATGATACCTGAGCCACCCCACACATCAGAATGTACCAGCTCTAACTTAATCTCTTTCTTCGTAGGTCCAACCTTGAGAAATCTTACTTGCTTCTATTTCCCATATATTCGGTTCTCACGAAATACAAACCTATTTTTACGTATATCCAGAAAATTCTTCTTTATGATATTCATGCCCTTATGGCTCATATGGTGAGCCTATAGTGCCATAATGTTGTATATCGCATCGAAGCCACAAGATTACAATCATTAGTACTATCGTGGTTAAATACAAGGTTCTAACCTTCTTACCTCTTGCCACCACAAGAGCACCCTTGGTAACCTTCCAAGAGTCCGTTGTAAATATCACAATACAACCATCACTTCCCAACTGCCCTGCCAATATCAAATTTCATCTTAATGTAGGCACATGTCTAACATCCTTCAATAGCCAAGTATTCCCATTCTGCATCTTAACCTGAAAAGAACCTTTTCCAACTATGCGTTGCAAGGCTCATCATCACCAAGAAAAACATGCCCAAAATCTCCTTGAACATAATCAACAAAATAATGCCTATGTGGAGAAGCATGGAAAGAAGCCCCTGAATCTAAAACCCAAGATTCAGTAATATTGTGCAAAGAAAGAATCAAAGCATCTTGACATACATTACCTGTTGCCACATTTTCCTCCTTGTCTTCTTCCTGTTGTTTCTTCTTATCCGAAGCTCCCAATAGTCCTCCTTTGCATGCCCAGGCTTTCCACAATTCCAACATACAATCTTGTTCTTGGATTTTGACCTTGCCCGATCTTTTGATTTTCCACGGTTTCCTCTATTCTTCTGTCTCCCTCTAGTTTCCACTGTCAAAGCATTCCCTAAAGTAGAAGATTCCTCAGAGCTTTTTCTTCGCATTTCCTTGCTTAGAATCACCCCTACAACATCCTCAAACTTCAACTTCGAGTTAGCTGGAACCGAGTTACTTATCACCATTACCAGGCTATTCCAACTCTCAGGTAAAGAGCACAAAATTAATAAAGCCCTAACTTCTTCATCAAATTCTATTGTAACTGAAGCTAGCATATTCACAACCATATTGAAATCATTTAAATGATCTGCTACTAAACTATTCTCAGACATCTTCATATTAAACAACTTTTTCATTAAAAATATCTTGTTAGAGGCAGAGGGTTTTTCATACAACTTCCCTAATGCATCCATTAGATCTTTTGTAGTCTTTTCCTTTGAAACATTAAATAATACCGAAGATGCAAGACACAATTTGGATTGTTCCAAGTGCCTTTCGATCCAACAAATCCCATTTCGCATCTGTCATACTCGAGGGTTTGTTCACCTTCTCAAACAAGTGGAGTATAAAGATCCTTCTGATAAAGGTAATCTTCCATCTGCATCTTCCAAAGATTGAAATTCTGCCCGTTGAATTTATCAACCCTAGATCTTCCATCATCTGCCATAGCTCCCACTCAAGATAAAACTTTCCCTATGATTCAACACTTCAGCAAACCAAACCAGGCTCTGATACTAATTGTTAGGAAATAAGGGATAAAATAAGCGGAATAATCCCTCACAGAATCGCAACAATAGAAACTAATATGCAGAAATTATTACAGATCTGAAATAAAATTGTAGAATAAAATAACACAACACAAGGAGACAATATTTAACATGGTTCACCCAATTTGGGCTACGTCCACCAAGAATCACTTGCTCAGATTTTATTGCAAGCCACCGCTCTCTCAATACAATATCCAGATCTGTTTGGAGCTATGCTCAACAAACTCTACAGAATTCACACCCGAATTCAAAACACATCTGCAATACATTTGCTTGTACATCTATCATATGCATAAGACCATATAAATAGACAACTACTTAAGCAATTTTACAAAACCAAAAACCATGGGAAAAACCCGTCCCATAAACCTATGGGTCAAAAAACTCACCCATATGAGAAGAGCACGTTTCCTGATATGTCGGGTGCATTTTTCGAGGCCAAAAAAAATTTACGCCTAAATTTTTTTTTTTCGGGGGGTGCGCCCCGAACCCCAGTGAGGATACATAAAAAGTGTATAGTACTCTTAGTGTACATTTTTCAACACTTTCACACATGAAAACAGGCTCCACAACCTAACAACAAGAAAGCTAAAGCCAAGACATTCCAAGTTGGAGACTTAGTGCTGAAGTGGGACGCTGATCGTGCAAAGCTAGGCAAGCATTCCAAGTTTGATGCCATATAGAGTGGCCCATATATGATCACTGAATGCAAAGGTATAAATGTCTTCGGCTAGCTAAGATGGATGGTGAAAAATTACATATTCCAGTCAATGGAATCTATCTCAAACATTGCTACTAGAAGGAGAACTTCTCAACCTTGTACATATTAGTTTATAATTTCTGATTCCTCCAAGTGCTTGTGCACATTGTTGATTTTGTTAGAATAGGTTTCATTTCCCTAAGTTTCGGTGCAAATATTCTATTACATCTAGTGTATGCTTGTATATAGTTCATCTCACCCCGGAAGAGAATTAAATCCATAAGAGGATCGAATCAATAGGGTATCAATATTGGGGTAGGTCCAAGTGTTGTCATTGCACTCCAATAGACCATATTTGTAAGAATTCATGTAAGGTAAAATATTATCAGTTTCAAACAATTTTCTACTCTAACAAACCTTGACTTCAAGATTTTCTTGCAAAGGATGAGAATGCAAGAAGCGGAAGGCAGTACCAGGTCCAAAACAACAGTGCTTCAATGACTCAAGGGTGTGGGTCTTCAAGTTCTAGATTAGATTTGAGATTACCAAGTAGACTCCATGCCTAATGGATTGTTATAGGAAGCTAGCCATACTTAATCTAGCAAGTAGATAACCCCACTGAGTCGCCAAATTGTTAACCCAATTCACCCCTTAACGTAAATTTGGATAACCTTCATAATTCCATTAGGCTTGAGCAAGTAGAATTGGTGAAAAGACAAAAATAAATTTTGAGGTCCCTTTGGCTCTTTTTTATATCCCCCATCTAAGAAAAAAAATCCAAGTTAGAAAAATTTGAGAAAATCTGAAAAAATGGCTTCAAACAGTGTATTGCGGAAAACGTGGAAGTTTGTGTCCCAGGCTACACAAGTTCAATAGGGACAGTTGGGACCCAAAAAGTTGAAATGGCGAAACTTAGTTCAAATTGGAAAATTCAGAAAAAATCATCCCAGATAGTCTGTAGGACATCAGGACAGCCAGGATGTGCATCACCAAAATCGCCGCAGGCAAAGGAATGTGGATAAGTCGGATATTTTTAGCCTAGGCCGCACAAGTTCACACAAGATAGTTGGGCTCCGAAATGCCAAAAAATCACATCACAGAGTACTACGGGTAATGCAGAGGTCAAAATCCCCAATGGCCCAGCCAACGGTGGGACATTTGGGAAAGGGAAGCCTGAATCGAGTGATGCGGAGAATGGAGGCTCGGATAGTCCAAGTACGCGTGGGACATGAGTTCCCCGAAAAGCTGACTTGTCCAATTTGCAAAGCGAGTCAAGAGTGGTGTGGATGAAGTGGAGGTTTTCGGACCAAGTCGCACAAGGGACATCCGGGACACCAAGACTCGATTTCACCGAAATAGCCGCATACAAAGGAAAATTCAATGTCTGACCCTCCTAAACTTCAAACGGCCATAACTTTTGACCCCGAGCTCCGATTTTCATGAAATTTGACTTTCTAGAATGAGCATGATGTCCTTTACACCACAAAAATTGTATTTATTAATTTTTATGAGGGTAGATATGTTAAAATAAAGGAAATATATTCAACTCCATTATATCAAATGCTCATTCCCGTTAAATGATAGATATGCCTGCCATACCCAAAATAGATGCCCACACTTAGAAGGCCATAAATTTCACAATTCTCAACAAAAATGCACAAAATTAATACCATTGAAATGTGTTTCTGAGCCTGATTCACAGAAATCAAGAAATCCATAATTTGATGAGGAGTTGTTGGTAATTTTGTAGAAAATGTGTGCAATTCAGAACAATGATTTTAGTGGTGGTTGGGATCCATTCAATGAAGCGTAGGCTGACATATTTCACTGATGCAAGTTATGGGCCAATATGGGGGGCATTTTTCAAGTAACATACCATCATTTCACTCCATTTATGACATCTTGCAAGTGGTGAGAGGACAGATTTCAAGACTTCTATTTTCCCTCTCTCTTTCTCCTCTCAGAATTCTATAAATTGGAGTGCTCGGCTCATTATAAAGGGATATAGTTTTTATGTAGCAAAACTCTATAAAAATTGTTTTGTGAAGCCAATGTATTATAGGCCCTTATAGTGGAATCCTTGCATGATGATCCAGGCCCTTATTTTGTAACATTCGAACTATGCATATCAATGAAGCAATAGATACAAGTTTGTGGATACTTCTTTCCTGATGTGTTTATTTTATTTCTTCTTGCCCCTTCAACCTCATGCAAATATATTTTTTATATCTTATGCTATTACAGGGATTCATTATCATTGTGTATGCTTGAAACATTCTTGTGAATACATCTTTTAACTATGGAGAACTATTATCACCCCTTCTAGTATGCACTTCACTTATACTTTTCACACATTGGAAGACTATCCTCATTCACTCCCTTTCTGGTGTATCACCACCTTACTGTAGGCTCCGCTTTTATGACCTTGGTCCATTGGAAGGTTATATTAGGATGGATAGTTTTGCCTACATTAGAATAGATTGTGGCAAGTAGTTTAGGAGAAAGAACCAACTTTCTTTGGAAGTCTATCTCAAGTAGCAAGTTCCACAACTTGGAGATAGCACCCATGTTATCCAATCACACTATGAGATCAAGCATACCCACTTGTGCAAACCAAAGGTTGTTATGATTACGAGATAACAGAACCCTCATCACCCTCTTATGAGAGTGCACCAGCGAGAGACAACTTGGGCTGCGGGTGTGCATCTACGAATCTACCCGGCAACCTAGCCCTTTTGTTTGGTTTTCTAGTTTCTAGTACAACCAATAGTCAAGCAAGCTAGTTTGGGCAATAGAGTAGAAAGAGGTAGAGTTGACTTATCAGCAATTTTAGGAGTGAATCATATAGCAAGTGAATTTATGGTTGGGAAAACATCTTCCTATTATTTGAAGGATTAGTTAGAGGAACCTTGTTAGGCACATCATTGGCACAAAAACACGGGCATGCAGAACTTTGGACTCATATTGGGGATTAGCAAAACTTCACACGGACTATAGGAGTTCAATTTAGCAGCATTGTTGGTGACACAAGGTAGTACATCCTGCAGTCCGATTCCTTCTAAAGGTGGAGAATCATGAGGAATATGTCACTTAGGATCTAGTGGATTTGGTGGATCAAGAGGCGAAGGTCACACAAGAGGTTTTGGATCTAGTGGGCATGGTCCTCACCAGCCCCAAAATATTTACATGGAGATGTCACTTTGTCTCCCATAGTATAGGGGAATAGAATATGTTGTTGAGCATGTGCATATGTGTGAGATATTGTGGTGTGTGAAAGGAATTACAGCTTTAGAGTGCAAGGCGGTCACTTTGCAACTACGTCGCAGACACACACACAGTTGGTACAAAAATTTTGAACTTGATCAGACTCGTGTGGATTATACATCATTACAGGATGCTTTCATTAAGGAATTTTATATACCTAAGTTTGAGTAGAAAAGTATAAGCACACTCAAGGACATCAAGCAGGGCACTATTAAGAGTGTCTGAGAATATGATGCTCATTTCAAAACACTCTTATCTAAACTATCATATGATATCCATGTCAATCAGCATGCACAGTGGTTCATCGGAGGCATGATTAGGCCTTTTAGGAGGGAGCTCTCACATAAGACTTATATATACCGACACAAGGCACTTGAAGTAGCTATATGCACTGAGGCTATCAGTAGCATAGACACTACAGTGATCCCATTCTTGGAAGCTCAAATTACAACAATGGAAAAGTAGTTGGAGAAATTATCAGCCAATACAACACATGAGACACGTAGTGGAATTTGGTGCACAAATTGTGAAGTAGAGGGGCATACTAAGGATAGTTTTCCTCGTAGATCGGTGTGCTCCTTGTTACTGGAATGTGAGATATGTCATTTGGACCATGATGTAAGCTATTTTCCATTATTGCAATGCGCGTAAGAAAGAACGTGTCTTGCTACTATAAAATTTTCTATTCCACGACTCACAATATTAAATATTGTATGTTGATTGACCAGATCCATGATGTCATTGATATTGGTGTACGATAAACAAGGGTTTCGAATAACTCTAAGGATAAATGTGAGAGACATGACCATGATCACACTCAAGGGTGCTTTGAGGGAGGCCATGTTATAGGTCGAGGATACCATGGTAGATTCAAAGACCGAGGCCGCGGAGGTTGACAAAGTGAGTTCCCTCATGGAACATACTATACATGCATATCCCCTGACCATTACAGGTGCGAATGTCCTCAGAACATTACTTATTCTTTTTGCAGGAAGAATCACAATTATGAAGAGTTTCTGGACTTATATGAACATCTGAGAAAGAAGAAAAAATGGGAGAACAAAGACACAAGGATGGTTAGGATACAACGTGTTGTGGAAAACCAATGGATGCCAAATTTAGCACCAGATCCTGAGGTAGTACCTATGAAGATTACTTCATGCACTGAGGCTGTGCGCACTAGAGAAATGCTACAATAGAATCCTACCATAACTAAGGAGGAGGTTTTACATGCAAAATACCCAGACCCTACACATCAGAAGGAGGTTTATCAGGAAACCATGGAGGTACTTAGAAATCTATAGGGTGAAATATAGTGTTTTAAGGAATAGTCGCGGAAGTTGGAAAAAATAAGGCGATTGAGACTTTCTAGTCAGACGTTGATGATATGAGGGAGGTATGCAAGATGTTGTGTTAGGAGAACATTATTCCACTACTAGGGACCTGGTTGAAGGGAAACACTCTGTGAGCTGCTATTGAGACCAGATAACATATTTTGCATGCTAATCTCCCTCCCCATAGCTTGGATTATGACAAGAAGATCATTCTAAATATTGTTGTAGATATATGGATTTTGAGCAATATTTTGATTGACACAGGAACGAAAGTAAATGTACTTACCTTAGATGCATGGGTTTAGATGGGCAAGACCTCCATTGCATCCATCTTCTAATGTATTGTATATGGCTAATTGGAATAAGGCCATGCCAATTGGAGTATTAAAGGATGCATCTATTACTATACAGGGGGAAAGTTCACTAGGGACTTTGAGGTATTAGTGCTTGCATAAGTAGACAACTTCCTAGCTCTACTTGGGCACCCTTGGTGTTATGCAAATAATGTTGATCTATGGTTCAATAAGGGATATATTAGTTTCAAGAACAAGGAAGAATGGGTTATTATCCCTTTGATAGACATGAAATATACACCTTATGTTGAGCCCTTAAGTGAAGAAGACCTGAACAAAATTTATGTGTGCACCATTCGAGATCCGGAACTCTTGAGCCATCTAAGGAAGGAATCCTCCAGTGGGATGATGCTTAGTTCATCAATGATACTATAAGTATTTCCTATCATAATTGGTCACATGACACTTATGAGATAGTTGGGAGTGAAGTAAGAAGTGAAGCTACATGTGTAAGTAGGCCACGTTGTGTTAGGAGTTTAGGCAACAACCCTGTACCTCGGTACACTAGTGAAGGAAACCCTAAGGTATTCTTGTGACCCATGAAAGTACATTAAAAGGATCAAGTGGATAGAAGGAATATGTTAGTGTATACCATGTGCGGGACAACAATGCGTTGGTGGAAAATTCATATGGATAATCTTATAGAATGGAGAGAATTGATAATTACTCTATTATCCCAATTTTTCAGGAGTAATGCACCTACTCAAATATGTAAATATCATGGTAGTAATCATGTTCAGCACCATGTTTAGAAGTGAGAGAGACTCTGGACAGAGAGGTAGGAAGATTTACCACCTTCATTTTGGTGCACAAACTTTATTTCACCTTGCAAGGTTGCACACACACTTGGTATGTTTATGTGGATCTGCATAGGGATACTGGAAATTAACAAGACATGACTGCAAGGATGATCCATAATTTTGACTACTTCTCCACTAAACCTCTAGTGAAAGAGTCATTACAAGTTATGAAGTGATTGACTATGGGAGATAGTGGAAAGGTTGAAGAACTCATTCAGAAGTTATTTGGTGAGTCATATTTAGAAGTGTGTTTTGATGAAGTAGATGAGACAGATGCAGAATTGCTTGTGTGCACTTTCCTAGAGAAGGAGAAAGGAAAGATGGTCTATATGGTGGATGTTGAAGAAGTGGAATAGTTGGACATAGATGATTCGGTGAAGTGTACAAGTGAGGTCTTAGATAGTATGGATGAGAAAACTTTTTCCTACCATGAACTAATGAAAATAAAGAAAGTGAACATTGGCATGGATGCTGAACCTAAGGAGGCCATAATTGGAGATTATTGGTCTAACTCTAAAGTGGCTAAGATAATTGATCTACTACGTGATTTCCAAGACTTTTTCTTAGGGGCTACCATGAGTTGAAAGGGGTGCATGAATCTTTAGGCAAGATGAAAATCAAGTTAAAGGAAGGTTCGAGCCCGGTTAGGAAAAAATCTTATAGGATGAACCTTAACCTAGGCGTCAAAGTTAAACAAGAAATAGACAAGATGTTAGAATATGGAATTATTGAGCCCATAGAGGAATCAGAGTGGGTCAGCCCTATTGTAATCAACATAAAGAAATGTGGAATAATTAGGATTTGTGTGTACTACAGGGAGCTGAATGTTGCATGTGTGATTGATCCTTTCCCTACACCATTCACTGAGGAAATATTAGGTGTTGCAGGGTGCAAAATTTACTCTTTTATAGATGGATTCTCTATGTATCATCAAGTAAGAACTGCTAAAGAGGATCAAGAGAAACAAATTTCACCACTGAATGGGGAAGTTTTGCATACACAATGATTCCCTTTGGATTGAAAAATGCGCCTGCAGTATTTTCGTGCATTGTAGTTCAAGCATTGTAGGATTTTATTCACAAATTCTTACAGGTTTACTTGGATTATTAGACCGTGTATGGGCTTATCAAGGATCATTGTGACAATTTTTGGTTAATGTTTGAGAGGTGTAGATAATTAAGAATCTCTTTAAATATCAAGAAGTGCATGTTTACTACACCTTTTGGAACTCTACTCGGGCATATCATCAACAAGGAGGGTTTGTTAGTAGACCTGGCTAAGGTTGCAGTTAATTTAGGCTTAGAGGAACCCACTAGTAAAAGTGAGGTGCCTAGATTCTTGGTCCACATAGGGTATTATAGAAAATTTATGAAAGGATATGCTAAGATTGTTCGTGCCCTTGGATGATTTATTGATAGGTAAAGGGAAGTTCTATTGGGGATAATCGTAGCAGCGTGCATTTGAAGTGCTGAAGGAGAGGCTTACTACGGTGCCTATTTTACATTTCCCTTCATGGAATCTACTCTTTCACGTACATGTGGATACCTCTGGCATGGCCATTGGTGTAGTTATAGCTCAGTCTGGAGATGGTATTATATATCATCCTATCTATTTTGCTAGTAGAAAGTTGAATCCTGCATAATGAATTATACAACTACAGAGCGTTGCATAAGTTCAGATAGTGCTTGTTAGCAACACCTTTTGTGTTCTATACAGATCATATGGCATTGAAATAATTTGTAAATAAGCTTGTTTTACAGGGCGTATATGCCGATGGGTTTTATTATTTCATGAGTTTGACTTTACAGTTGTGGTAAAGCCAGGTAAAAGAAATTCTGGCCCAGACCACTTATCAAGGATTCAATCAAGAGAGGACACACAAAGTATTGAAGATACAATGTCATATACAAAGTTATACAAGTTAAACTGCGTGCCCTTGGAATTAGAGGATATAGTTGTCTTTTTATGCATAGGTATAGCACCAGAAGGAATCAAAGCCTTGGAAAAGAAACAACTTGTAACTCGTGCCACACCTTTCATGTTGATAAGTGGTGACTTATACAAACTAGGATGAGATGAAGTATTGTGTTGGTGTGTATTGGAGCATGATCGCATATCAATCATGGAGGAGGCTCATGGAGGTATTGTAAGTGGACACTATGCAGGTGATGCCACCACACACAAGATTATACTTGTTGGTTTATGGTGGGAAACCTTATATAAGGATTGCAAGGAGTATTATAAGGCATGTGATTACTGTTAGTGCCTTGGAAAACATGAGTAGATAGATGAAACTCCTTTGAGGCCTATTACTAGTGCAAAAATTTTTGAAAAATGGGCAATAGAATTTGTGGGCCCTATTTCCCTGGCTGCATGCTAAATTGGATCGTGCTACATCATCAGTTGTACATATTACCTTACAAGGTGGGTGGAGGCAGCACCTACAAAGGATTATACAATGGCTACAGTAGCAAGGTTCTTATGGAAAAATATTCTTACCAGGTATGAAAGCCCTTTGAGTTTGACAAGTCATAGGGGAACTCACTTTGAATGCAACAGTCAGGATATGATTAGATGAATTTATGGTCACACACCACAAGACAACACCTTATCACCCTTCGCAAAATGGGATGGCTGAGGCATTCAATAAGATATTGAGCTAGACTTTGACAATGATTTGTGATGTTGGAAGGACAAAATAGGATGATAAAGTTTCTATTGTACTTTGGGTATATCAAACAACCTACAAATGGATGAATAGGAAACACCCTTTCAATTGGTGTATAGCGCAGAAGCAGTTCTTCCAATGGAATTCATGTTACCTTATTTGCATATTGTGCGGTGGGAGGTCTAGCTGATGAGCAAGCATTGTAAGAAATAATTGACAAGATGATATAGCTAGATGAGAGGAGTGTCATAGCACATTGGAGTCATAAACAAGAGAAATCTAGATAGAAGGCATGACACGATAGACATATCAAGGAAAAGAAGCTTGAGGTTGGGAAGATGGTATTTATTTATGATTCAAATTTTATGCACCACCCAGGGAAGCTTAAGGTGCATTGGTTGGGACCGTATGTTATCACTCACATACTTGAATCAGGCGATTGACAATTAGAGGTTTTTGATGGAACACGGTTACTCGATTACTTCAATGGGAGTACAATGAAGCCTTACTATAAATAAGCCTTCTTGGTGTTTGTAATAAGGCATTATTTCCATTTAGAGTAGATTTCCCTCACTGTATTTCCTTTAATTTTTTTCCTTCCTCATCACGATGCTTTATCAATTTAGTTCGGTGTCATATGTAACAAGCACGTTTGTGTGCCAAAAGCTGATTACTATCTCAAGTGTTTTTATGTGTAGATTACTACACATACCCTTAGTGTGGGGTGGATAAAATAAGGTTACTCTGGTATAGAAAAGAAAAAAACTCATGGGTGTCCATAAAGGGAACATGTTTTGAAAGGTGATGAAAAATTCAAGAGGATTTCTCAAAGGTAAAGACCATGTATAGGGTAGAAAGCTCTTAGTATAACTCAAGGAGGCTACAACATTTGAGACTACATATATTTCACATTGGATAACTAATTTGGCATTAGGAAGCACGGGTAGAGAAGATCTGTGACAAATAAGTACAGATGCACCAGAAATTTATGACTGAGGCACTAAAGTTTGAGGCGTGAGATATTGGGACGTGGGATAAGGAGGCGTGACACTCGCTCAATAGTAGTTAATACCATATATGGTGGTAGGTGGAGCAATTAATGAAGGGAATTTTTGAAATTTGTTTTAAAGCTGACATTTGCAATGGCATTTGTTAGCTTACAAGTTCAAAGAAAATTGAGAAGGGTGAAGAAGAGTTGAAGATGACAAGTACTCTGCAGAGTGATTAAACCTGTCACATTTTAAGCACGCTATTGATCATCTAGGTATGAAAGAAGGATTCAAGTGGTGGTGCATGTGTGCAATGAGAGGGTGAATTATGTTTTGTTTGTACAGAAGCTAGGGTTTTCATTTTACCATCTAGGGTTTTCATTTTGCACTTGCAAAATCGAGAGGAGCAATGGCACCATGGAGGGCTCCCATTGTAGCAAAGGAGGTTGAAGACCCAATAGAGGAATGACTAGTAGAGATGTTATATCTGTAAGAATTTATTAAGGGGTGGCCTTGGACAACAAAGATTACAAAGTGTAGGATTTCAAAGATCAACCACCGCATTGAGAAATGCCTGAAGGACGTCATAACAGAAGTTTACAAGAGGATAAATCGGTGATTAGTGGATGCCACTATGGTCTTGGATGACTTTGTGAAGAAATTACTAGAAAATGTGTGGGTCATGCAAATTCTGTAGTTTCCCTATTTTGGGAAGCCCAAGAAATTATACTTGTGGCTTATGTCATGTGTCCATGAAGACCTTTTCTACTTCATGGGCAGAAGAATGAGGATCACTACCAAGTTGATTGGGAAGGTGATGGGGCTGTATGACTCAGGATCAAAGATCGTAAGAGACCTATTAGGTGAGGAGGGCACTGATGCCACAGTAGCCCTAAATCAGTATAAGAAAGGGGGTCGAGCCTTCAAAGTAACCAATATTATAAACATGGCCACCAGAGTTGCAGCATATTTAATAGGGAGAAATCTAGGTGCCACTGAGTGGTGGAATGAGGTAAATATGCCTTGGTTGCATATAACACACAAAATGGTCAATAAGACATACTACAACATTATCAAGTATGTTGCAGAAAGCTTGGTGAATGAGGCGTGCTTTCAAGAAGATAAAGGTGAGAAGATTACCTAGGGAACAATTTAATTATTGATTATATTTAGTGAAATTGGAGTACCCAACGGACCTAGGGAGAACATCATGGAGTTTTTGTTAGAGAATCAATCCCTAGCAAAAAATATGCCAAGAGCACTCTGCAGGGAACTACTTCAATACATAGAAGGAGCTCCTAGACAAGTGGTTTAGGAGACTGCGCAGGGAATTTGAGGGAGAATGGTACATTTCACGTGAATTTCCAAAGGTGTTGGAAGGAGAAGATGAATTTTTGTTTTACTAGCATTTCAGCTTGGGGTGCTTCCATATGAAGTCTGGAGAGAAGATCCCTGGTGTAAGTTGCCCTTTGCATTTACCACAAGATACTTTAAAGATTCTGTAAACAGATTCCATGACTCATGCCAACTCTAGTTTGACGTAGACAAAGTGAATGCAGATGTTCACATTCTACACAAAACATATGTATGGTCAGGGAAAGAGGCCTATGTGGAAACCATAGAATTAGGAAATTTGGACATCACACTGGAGATTTTGGTCATAGGGCAGATTGAACTAGCAATAAAAAGATTCCATGATGTGCTCCAACCCCAGTTTGAAGCAGATAAGGTGGATGCAAATGTTCACATTCTACACAAAACATATGTATGGTCGAGGAAAGAGGCCTATGTGGAAACCATAGAATTAGGAAATGTGTACATCACATCGAGAGTTTGAGGGTAGATTAAACCAACACGTGGGTATATTAAACACAACACGTGTATGTATATGTATATATATACACACACACACACACACACATATATATGAGGCCAAGGTTCAAGGATGGAAAATTTGTGAAGGGCACAGATATGGTAGTACCATCACATCCAAAGAAGGGGTAGACATTAGGGACTTTAAGGCATGTTACATCTACACCCCTACTTAAGATGTCCCAGTGCCTGCAGGACTAGAAAACATCCTCAAGCAAGAAGAACCAGAAGACAACATCAGACTGTATACCAAGAGAGTTCTATGGGAAAGGCACACATCCAAAGACACTGACATAGGGACTTCATAGAAGTAAGGAGATCACCACATGTGACTCCTGTGAAGGACGTGGGGAAAGAAAGGAGAAAGTGTAGGAAGTATGTTCCTATTAAATATAGTGAGGAGGAATCCCCACAACCAAGCGCGTAGGAAGAAGAGGAAACTCCAAGTATGGGTGGGCATAGAGTAGAGGCCACCCCCAGTGTGGAAATGCAGGAAGATGAAAATATTAGTGTGTGTGTAGTCTACGAGACTATAGACCCAAGCATAAGTATTTATGAACCACGCTCTAGTGAAGGAGAGAGTAGTTCTAATAGAGACACAGAGGTCATAGTATGCCCCACAGAGAAGGAAGGAGAGGATGAAGGGGAAGTGAATCAGATTTCAGAGGCAATATATAGAAGGATTTAGGCATGGAAATACCACAATATGAGGGTGCATCTGCTCGCGTCTGCTCATGAAGATGTTGGCGAGCATGTAGGTGGGCACGATGAGGAAGAGGTAGTAGGTACTCGAAACTTAGGTTATATGAATGACCCTTTCAAAATTATTTGTGCCCACTTCAAGATTAATCTTCTAGACAAGCAATTATATGGCTAGGATTGGATGGACTGAAAAATGGAAAACACGCACACTCACAAACAACTATCCTAGAGTATGCAGACTCACATGGATGAGCTTGATTTTGATGTCTAGGAGGAAGTGTGAAGTTTGAAGAAGATGAGGAAGGCACCTTACACACGTCATATGACTATTAAGCCAATATATGTTTAGACAAATAGGTGGGTAACGCATTGGTCAAAGTGTTAATAGAAGTAGTGCACCAAAATATTGATAAGGCAGAAAAAATATGGGTTTTATTAGAAGATAAGGAGGATAAGGAAAACGAGATCAAGCAGCTTGCTTAGGAGTGAGACAATGCAATATCAGAGGCCCAAAATATTAAAAAGATGGTGGAGCAGATCGTAGATGATATTTTGTAGAAGAGACCCAATTTTCAAGAGAAGGTTCCTCACGACGTCAAGTTTGAGTTACACTATCTGCACACATAAATTCACCCACTTCTCGAGGAAGGATCAACGTGCCTCCCTAAGAAAAATGGTGTTGTGTAAGAATCATCAAGGGTCCATGATGAAATTGTAAGAAATATATCCAACTACGAGGTAGTTTTACAAGCCTTAAAAGTGGAAATGAATAAAGTAGATACAATATTGGCCATGTGTACAGCGCCTGATAACTTAATTCGGGAAAGAAAAAAGGTAGATGAGAATGAAGTTCTACAGGTGGCAAAGGATGAAACACTCATGTGTATAGAACATGTTACCCTTGTAGAAATAAAGTGTGACGTGCTAGATGCTGTGAGGAAACAACATATGGATCAGATCAAGGGCATCAGGAAGCTCATTTCCGCAAAGGTGGATGTTATAGAAGGGATTATCTCAGGTATGGCAAACATCCTTAGAACTTTGAAAAGATAAGGTGGAATCATGACTATGGATGAGTTATATGACATAGTTGTGGACATCCCTGAAAAGACCAATGCAACACTTAAGGACTAGTATGAGTTTAAAGGAGGAATACAAAGTGAATATCCAGAATTCAACCTACCAGAAGATGAGAAGGGTACACAATAAAATGGATCACCATATTCTTTATTTCTTGATTCTTTCTTTAATTTATCCTATATTATTTGGAGAGACAAGGTGATTACCCACTGCCGGGATGACAATGTACTCTAGTGTGGGGTAATGTCGAGCAGAAAAATATGGCCTAAGTAATAAGCACACAAATTTAGGGCACTAGAAGAGTGTGCGGAGCTATGATAGGATTGGAGCACCCAAGATCAAGACTTAGTCATTTTTTGGATAAGGGATATTTTGGAGATAGCGTGTGGAGCACACAAAGACAAGAAGACTTGTGATCCACACAATGATATTTTGGGAACAAGAAACATCTGAGCGACATGCATAGTTTAGGCTAATAATAGGATTTCTACTCAGAGTTAACTATAAGAAGCCTATTGTTTGAGCACTTGCATGTTTTGCATCCTTTGTAAAGGTGGATGGCTATTATTTAGCATGTGACCTATTCTTAGAAGTGCATGGGGGTGAAGGGAAAGTCCCCACCCCTATATATATGTATTGATTTGTATGATTTGGAGTGTGGAAACTATGGTATAGTTATGCTACTAGTTTTGTCGAGCGCATGCTCATGGAGATATGTAATGTAAGAAGCTTATGTGTTTTATAGTACTTAATACAATGGTTCATATTGGCTAGATAATGGTGTTGAACATGACTGAATCTAGTTCTTGCATGGTAAATCTTGTTATAGTCATTGTTTAGTTCATTCTAGATCTATTCTAAGAACTAGATTTGGTTTATGGACTATGTGTTGTTTACTATTGATAATAAATTTGGATATCTATATGCACCATCATGTTAACATTCTATACAAGCAACTCTAAAGAGGGACCTGGTGCCTTTGTGTGCTTTGGGTGAGCACTCAGATCTCACTGAGTGATGTGCCAATGCACCTGGGTTATTCACAGTAAGTTCTAGGCTACATCAATAAGATATTTTGGCCGACGAAGCACATACTTTCATTTGCCATTCAAGTGAAAGGCAATGGTTGGAGAGTGACTGTGATGCGGGAGCATAACTTGCAGAGACCATAACTTTTGATCCAATTGTTGGATCATCTTAAAATTTTAAAGGGTGGTATATATACATTATTATTATACTAGGGTCAATTTTGCGTGTAAGGTTGTGTTCATTACGACACATTTTCAGGCTCAGATTCCTTCATCTAGTAGCCTAAAATTTTCTCCGAACGTTTTTTTTGCTTTTGACTAGGTCTTAGAACTTTAATAACTTTTTTTTTATATAATAAGTCTAAATTCTGTTTGAGCCTTAATTTATGAAGGCATATTTGGCACACAAATTTTGGGGCCCATCCGAGTTGTTTTACTAGTAGGTAATTTTTGGCATTTTAGAGTTTTTGGCATTTTAGGGTTTTTAGAGTAGACGTGAAATAAAAGGAGGATTGTAATGATGCAAACAATTACTGTGGATTCCATGATGAGAAGATATCTATTTTGAAACTTCTTTTTTAATTTGTAAAGTTGTTTATGTGTGTTTTGGAGGTATTTCAACCTCTTGCAGCTGGATTCACATCAATTGGTATTAGAGCTAGATTTTGATCTTGTGGAAATAGTTAAGGTAACATATTACATTTTTCTGTGTAAAGTTTTCCTCTATTTTATATAATTATGGGTAGATGCGAGAGAGGAGGTTATGCCCAGATGAATAGGCATATGTAGGAGCTACATAGACAAGTTGTTGAGCTCATTGGATAAGTTACCCACCTTAGAAGGAGACATGCAAATGGGGATATTGACCCAAATAATGATATTGAAGAAGTACCTCCATTAATGAATGAAGGAGGATATGAAGAAGAAAATGAGAGAGATGAAGAAACCTTAAATGAGAAACCATTTGAGGGGAGATTGATTCAGGATTTAGAGGGAAAGAATGATGACATCAAGATTAATGTTCCTTATTATGGTGGAGGGTTATGACTAGAGGATTTGATTGACTGGTTGAATCATATGGAAAACTTCTTTGAGTGGAAAACCCTTTCAGAGGATAATAAGGTTAAGTTTGCATGCACTAAGTTGGTTGGACATACATTGATCTGGTAGGATCACCTACGAAATGAAAGACAAAGGAATGGAAAGGGAAAGATCCGAAACTAGAATAAAATGGTAAAGAAGATGAAAGAAAAGTTTCTATTAGGAATTAGAGAACAAATATACGGAAAAAATTCCTCAAACCACAGCAGTAGGAAACTATATAGCATAATTATACTTGTAGAAATATAATAGCATAAATGAATAATGCACAAAGAAAGACAAGACAAGATTTAACGTGGTTCACCCAATGTGGGCTACGTCCACCAAGAACTTTCTCAGATTTTACTATCAACAAGATTAAAACAACTCTCACAGTCTTCTCCCAGTTATGAACTCACAACAGAATTCTAAAGATGTTAAACCACATCTAAACCACAATTGACAATCAATTGCATAACCTTGATCACTCTTGATCACCTCTTAATCATTAAGACTCAAGACCTCTTGAACACTCAAGATATATTTAAGATACCCTAACACCTCTATTTATATGATTACAATCCTTCTAAGAATCCATAAACTGACCCTAGAAGATTGAAAGTAACGATCTTTCAACTTCCCACAGCTGGAAAAAACAGTCCCAACGTTGACAGCCATGTTAACAACAACGTCACAACAAACGACTGTAGAATGCTCCTAAAGTCTCCAAACTTAACTATTCGAGCTCCAGCACTTCAAAACTGATTCAAGAAGACCAAAAATAGGCTCCACACCCCAACAATCTCTAACTTGGAGACTGTTTCCACTTAGCAAAGTTCTTAAACCTTCATTATCAACCATGAAGGCCAATAAAAGTTGAACACAACTTCAATTTCTCCCTTGTGACTGCCTTGGTCATCATATCCACAGGATTCTAACTGGTATGAATATTTTCTAGCTTCAACTTATCTTCTTCCAAAGTTGTCTGATGATATGATATATCAAGCTGAATGTGTTTCATCCTAGAGTGGAAAGTGGAGTTCTTCGCTAAATGAATAGTGCTCTGATTATCACTGTGTAGTCTCCCAACTTCTTGCTTATGACCCAACTCATCAAGCAATGGTTGTAGCCAAATCATCTCCTTGCTTGCCTCTGTGGCAGTAACATACTCAGCCTCTGTGGTTGACAAAGCCACAACCTTTTGTAACCATGAAATCCAACTCACCGTTGTATCACTAACCGTAAATACATAACTTGTTGTGCTCCTCCTGTTGTCCAAATCTCCTTGCCATGTCCGAATCTACATATCCACGTAATGTAGTGTCTGATCCACCAAAACACAATGCTTCTCCCATGGTCCCTCTCAAATACTGAAGGATCCACTTTACTGCCTGTCAGTGCTCTCTACCTGGATCACTCATAAACCTACTCACTGCTCCCACTGCATGGGAAATGTCAGGCCTAGTGCATACCATAGCATACATCAAGCTACTAACTACTGATGAGTACGATACCTTGGACATCTGGATTCTATCCTCCTCAATCTTAGGACTCTACTCCTTTGATAATTTAAAGTGACCTACCAAAGGAGAACCAACTGGTTTAGCATCTTGCATACTAAACCTCTCCAAGACCTTCTTTATGTACTCTTCTTAAGATAATACCAGCTTCCTCTCCTTCCTATTCTGAGTTATTCTCATACCAAGGATTTGTTTTACTACCCCCAAATCCTTCATATCAAAGGAATCACCTAGTTGTTTCTTGAGTACCTTTATTTCCTGCATATTCTTCCCTGCAACAAGCATATCTTCTACATACAGGCATAGAATAATATAACTACCATCAAGAAACTTCTTGATGTACACGCAATTGTTTGAGTGACACTTGGAGTAACCCTTCTCCTGCATAAAACTATCAAACTTCATGTACCATTGTTGTGGAGCTTGTTTCAGGCCCTACAAGCTCTTCTTCAACTTGCACACTAACCTCTCCTTCCCTTTGACCTCATAACCTTGTGGCTGCTACATGTACAATTCCTCCTCCAACTCACCATGAAGGAATGCAGTCTTCACATCCAACTATTCTAAGTGCAGGTCTTCTACTGCAACTAAACCAAGAACAATCCTAATAGAAGTCATTTTAACAACTGGAGAAAAAATTTCATCAAAGTCTATACCTTTCTTCTATGTAAATCCTTTGACCACCAACTAGGCTTGTATATCGTTTCCTACCTCCATCTTCCTCTTTGATTCTATACACCCACTTGTTCTGCAATGCTCTCTTGCCCTCGGGTAGCTCCACCAGATCCCAAGTCTAGTTTTCCATAAGAGATCTATGCTCTTCATCCATGGCCTACTCCCACTTCTTCCTAGCATCCACCTGCACTGCTTCCTTAAAGCACTCTAGCTCTCCACTATCAGTGAGCAATAAATAATTCAAAGATGGAGTAAATTGCTCAGGTTCCCTTCTTACCCTAAAAGACCTTCTCACCTCAAGAGTTTGGGGTTCCTGATGAGTAGGTACTTGAACTGGTTGTGCTGGAACATGCTGAACCTGAACTAGCCCCTTGGACATGTTGTTGTCTGCAATGTCCTCTAACATTGTGTATTCTTTCTTTGATTCCTCTTTCTGTTCCTACAACTAATCTTTATACATGACTTTTTCATTAAATACAATATCTCTAGACCGAAATATTTTCTTGTCTTTAAGACTCCAAACACGGAAACCAAAATCATCTTCACCATATCCAACAAAGGTGCATTTCTCAGACTTAGCCTCTAACTTGGTCCTATCATCTTTATCAATGTGAACAAATACCTCACATCCAAATACTCTAAGAAATGAGTAATCAATTTTCTTACCAGACCAAGCCTCCTCAGGTATACCTCCATCCAAGGCCATAAAGGGTCCTCTGTTAATTAGATAAATAGTTGTGCTACCACTTCCACCCAAAACATGAGTGGCAGCCCCGCATGTAACCTCATGCACCTAGCACGCTCCATGATTTTCCTATTCATTCTCTCTGACACTCCATTTTCCTATGGAGTATTTGGAACCGTTCTTTGCCTGCGGATCCCATTTACCAAACAATAATCAAGAAATTCATTACTGCAATATTCCCCTCCATTATCCAACCTGAGACATTTCAACTTGAGACTTGTTTCATTCTCAACCAAGGCTTTCCATCTTTTGAAAGTTTCAAACACATCAGATTTCTTTCTAATGCAATATACCCAAACTTTTCTAGTTGCATCATCAATGAAAGTGACGTAATAACATGAACCACTAATAGAGTTTACCTTAGCTGGCCCCCATACATCTGTATGCACTAACTCCAACTTACCCTCCTTCCTGGTAGGTCCAACCTTGAGGAATCTCACCCACTTCTATTTCCCATAAACATAGTCCTCACAAAAGTCCAAATCTAACTCCTTTAATCCGGGCAACCTGTCCTTTATAATCTGCATGCCCTTATGACTCATATGACCAAGTATCTGGTGCCACAAAGTTGCATCTCCATCTGCAGCAACTAAATTGCAATAATCAGCACCACTGGTTAAATACAAAGTACCATTGTTCTTACCTCTTGCAACCACAAGAGCTCCTTTGGTAACCTTCCAAGAGTCTGATGTAAAACTAACCGTACAACCATCACTTCCCAGTTATCCCACTGATATCAAGTTTCACCTCAACTTAGGCACATGCCTGACGTCCTTAAGCAACCATGTGTTCACATTCTGCATCTTCACCCGAACACAACCTTTCCCTACTATGTTGTATGGTTCATCATCACCAAGATATACATGTCCAAAATCACCTTGAACAAAATCAGTAAAGTAATGTCTATGTGGGGTGGCATGGAAAGAAGCCCCTAAATCTAACACCCAAGATTCAACAATATTATCTAAAGAAAGAATTAAGGTATCTTGACAAACATCACCTGCTGCCACATTTACCTCTTTAGTTTCCTCCTTGTTCTTCTTATCCCGAAGAGCCCAACAATATTTCTTAGCATGACCAACCTTCCCACAGTGCTAACATTCTAACTTACTCTTCGAATTTGACCTTCCATGATCATTCGACTTCCGACGGTTACCTTTCCCTTTGTTCTTTTGTCTCCCTCTGCTCTCCACCGTCAAAGAGTTTCCAAAAGTAGAAGAATCTCCGGTGCTCTTCCTTCACATTTCCTCACTTAGGATCACACCTATTACATCCTCAAACTTCAGCTTTGAGATATTAGAGACTGAATTACTTACAGCCATAACCAAGTTGTCCCAGCTATCTGGTAAGGAGCAAAAATCAGCAAAGCCCTGACCTCATCATCAAAGTCAATTTTTACCGAGTTTAGCATACTCACAACCGTATTAAATTCATTCAAATGATCAGCAACATAACCATTCTCAGAAATCTTCATATTAAATAACTTTTTCATCAAAAATATTTTATTAGAGGTAGAGGGTTTTTCATATAACTTCCCCAATGCACTCATGAGACCTTCCATGGTCTTCTCCTGTGATATGTTGAAAGCAACCAAAGATGCAAGGGATAAACGAATTGCCCCGAGCACCTTTCTATCCAATAACTCCTAATATTCATCGACATGGCTATAGGTTTCTTTGCTTTTCCAGCCAAAGGAACATGGAGGTCCTTCTGATATAAGTAATCCTCCATTTGCATCTTCCACAAACCAAAGTTCTACCCATTGAACTTCTCAACCCTCGATCTACCCTCATCCGCCATAGCTCCCACTCAAGATAAACTTTCCTTGTGATTTACAACTTCAGAAAAAAACCACCAAAGCTCTGATACCAATTGTTAGGAATTAGAGAACAAATATGCAGAAACAATTCCTCAAACCACAACAGTAGGAAACTATATAGCAAAATTATACTTGCATAAATATAACAACATAAATGAATAATGCACAAAAGAAAACAAGACAAGATTTAACGTGGTTCACCTAATGTGGGCTACGTCCACCAAGAACTTGCTCAGATTTTATTATCAATAAGAGTAAAACAACTCTCACAATATTCTCTCAGTTATGAACTCACAATAGAATTCCAAAGATGCTAAACCACATCTAAACAACAATTGACACCCAATTGCATAACCTTGATCACTCTTGATCATTAAGACTCAAGACCTCTTGAACACTCAATATATCTTCAAGATACCCTAACACCTCTATTTATAGGATTACAATCCTTCTAAGAATCCATAAAGCCGACCCTAGAAGATTGAAAGTCATGATCTTTCAACTTCCCATGGCTGGAAAAAATAGTCCCGACATTGACAATCAGTTCACAGTATGTTAACAGCAATGTCGCAACAACGTCACAACAAACGACTATAGAATGCTCCTAAAGTCTCCAAACTAAACAATTTGAGCTCCAGCACTTCAACACTAATTTAAGAAGATCAAAAATAGGATCCACACCCCAACAGTTCTTCCTGTAGATTATGCTCATAAACTCTTTCAAAGGGTCCAAAACCTAAGATAGAAGGATCTCAGCATTGAGGAGTATACCAATGAATTTTACAAGTTATCAATTAGGGTGGAATAGGGAGAGTCTGAAGAATAAAAGGCTACACGATATATAAATGGGTTGAGTTACGCCATACAAGATGAGTTGTGTATGCTTAGGATCCATAGCCTATATGATGTTTATCAACTCACATTAAGGGTAGAATAAAAGAACAAGAGGAATAATTTTAGAAGAGGTTTGAAGAGAGGGCCATCATCAACTCCAATGAGAGGTAGGGGTAGATTTGAATCTACAAAAGGTGAATCCTCTAATGTAGAAGGGCATGAATATTTTGGTCAAAGTGCTGTGGTAATTACCAAAGAGGCAGGGGATTTCATAGGGGAAGAAGTTCTAATGGATGACGAGTCTGGAATGTCCCCCAAAGGCCATATACATGTTATAGATGTGGTAAAGATGGGCACAGGGTATTTGAGTGTCGTACTATCCTACACAAGATATATGGCAAGGAGAATAACCACAAGTAAATCTGGTTGAAGATGAAGAGGAAGAAGAAATGAAAGTTTCTACATACTTGGCTGAAACCCTCATGATAAGGAGAACGATGATTACCCCAAGGAAGGAGAAAGAACAAGATGATGCTAGTGTTGATTTGTGGCTATGAAGAAATATATTTGGAACAAGATGCACCTCTTGAGGAAAGGTATGTAACATTATTATTGATGGTGGTAGTTGTGAAAATATGGTTTCAACTGTCATGGTTGATAAACTCAATCTGAAATGTGAGAAGCACCCATATCCCTATCGTATATCATGGTTCAAGAAAGGGAATGAGGTAACCATAGATAAAATATGCCTTATAAAGTTTTTGATTGGGAATACCTACAAGGATGACGTGTGGTGTGATTTTATCCCAATGGATGCATGTCATATATTACTAGGGAGGCATTGGCAATACAATATAAAGGTTACACATGATGGAGGGAAAAATACATAGGAAAATCTTTATCCTTAGCCCTTGTTCATATGGTATGGTCATATGAGAGCTTAAATCTTGTGATTCCTACTAGCATGTGCTTAACTCTAGCCCCCTTTCATTTTATTTGTGTGGGGAAGACAAGAGCATTTTATTTTGTTTTAGTGGCACCTAAAATAAATAGCATAGTATAAATTTGTAAAGCTTGTCTCCATAGGGGAGCAAATTTTTGTGTCCCCCATGTCCCAAGATGTTGGTAAAAAGGGACAAAGGCACATTAGACCTCCAAAAGTCCTCAGTTGACATGAACAATTGGTCAAAATTCAAGTTATTGTGAATTTATAACATGTTTCTAACACATTAAGTTGTCACTTAAGTGAAAAAACATAACACTCAGTAGAGGAGAATGCTTTGGTATCCCCCATGTCCCCTTTCACCAAGAGAAAAAGGAAAAGGGGACCAAAAAACTATGATAATTCTTTGAACTGTGTTCCAAACTCACTAATCAACATAACACAAAAAGACCATGGAGTAAGATGGCTGAAATATCATGATTTGATTGTGTTGTTGCAAGTGTTATTGACTTCACATCAAACTCACACGTGAAATAGACCCACTTCCTTCTATGCTAAATGAAAACACAAGCTTCTCATTTATAGATCTTATTTTTTCCTAAATCGAGAGAAAGACATAGGAGTTTAAGATAGAGATAAACCTTATCATTTTATGACATTTTTAGACCAAATAAAATACACAAATATGACCTTGACTCCTTGTCTTTATTACCAATATAATATTTCTAATTCCTAATCATGTAGACCCTACTTCTCTAATTACCCAAACTTTGACATTTTAACATGACCACTTACTTACATTACAACATTCCTATTTTTTAATGTACTCCACATTTTAATAGCAGGTATGTTAATCAAACCTAATTTACTGAAATTTTCCATTTTGAAAAATTCGGAGGAAAATTTTTTTACATGCTGATTGATAAAATTTACCATTTTCAAGAGTGGATTTTTTGATTTGAGAGAAAGACATGGAGTTCAATGGAGAAACCTTATATGATTTTGACTAACCGCATTCATTCCCACTATTTTTAAGATATGAATCCACTTGAAATTTTCTTTTGAGGAGCTAATAAGTTTGAGTTTTCACCGGATTCCGAATGGGTATGAAAAAATAAAACACAAGGAACATGATGAGGTTCTAATGTAATCCAATTTGACATTTGGTAAGGCTCCTAAATCTTCCTAAGGTGTCTGAAAGCCTTATAGAAAATTTCAGCTTGTAGAAAGACTTTTATGTTGCACTAATGCATATGTTTCTACATTTTTTATATTCCCTAAATTTTATCTTGATTATTGCACCATGAATTAGACTTTATCATATTTCTAGTGCCTATGATATGGATTCAAAATACCTCTCGAGTCTACTAAAACAATTTTAATAAGGTGACTAGTTGCTTTGAAACATGTTATTCCCAAAAAGACCTAATTTCAGGGATTTGTTTTGTGGTGAATATTTGTAATTTGGAAAATATTCCATTTTAGGAAAATTTGAAAAGGTGAATTTTTCAAAATAGGTCAATGACATGTTCACCTAAAATTTACAATATATATATTTTTAGGGTTCACTTTGCCTACATTTGAAAAAATCTCCTATAAAAACCTAGGTGATTTGTCGGGTACTATATTACTAACTTACTACTATTTTATTGACGTATTAGTATACAAAGTAATATGAACTTGCAGGGTAGGTTTTTGATGCATGACAAGACGTTTTCTATGCATGGAAGGAATTTTTTGACGCACGACATGAGGTTGTTGATGTGTAAAATTCCTATGTTGTTAATGCACGATAGGAGGGCGGAGGCTATAGATGCACAATAGGAAATTTACAATCATATGACAACAAGGTTGTTGTTATGCGACAATAAATCTCCTATCGTGTAAAAGTAAGTTTTTTTTGCATGAAAAAAAATGTGCTATTGCGCAACAACAACCTTACCATCGTGCATCAATGAGAATGTTGTGACACATAATAGGAGGGTGAAGGCTGCAGATGTAGACAACACCCTCATTGATGCGCAACAACAAGTTTATTTTCACATGAAAACAAGTTTTTTATCACGTGACATAAACCTTACTATCACATGACATGAGGTTTTATGTCACATGACAACAACCTTGTTGTCGTACAACTTCAAATCTCCTATCATGCGTCTGCAGCCTTTCTATCGCACAAATTGAAAATGAAAGCTTCTTTCGGGAAAAAAATTGTACACAAACCCCATAAAATTTTCCATGTTCACAAAAGTGGTTTGGGGATATTCGCTAGAATATTCCACCTTCGATTTCCCATAGGTTTCTTAAAATGAACCCTTCCTAACTTTTCTTGAAAGTTTTTCAAACTCTCAATAATCGAAAAAAAATACTTGGATAATATAACTACTCTCCTTTATAACCTCTATAATTTTTGTTCCCTTTCAGTTAGCTTATGGGGAATGTCTTCCCGTGATAAAAAGACCAAAAAATAGCCATTTTGAAGCCTTTGAGAGCATTGTTCTTTTTTAGATATCACTGCGCTCATGAATCAAGATAGGTACAATTATATGCATGTAAAATGCACTTGAAAATCATGTTAGAATGCTCCTCTCATCCAAAATGAGGATGACATATAGTCAAAATGTTAGCTGGAAGAAAGGTTAATATTTACCTAGAAAAGGGATTTACAAGTGTGGGTTTGATTTTCATGCAAAATTTTTAAATTTCACATGCTATAAATTTAGCATGAAAACATGTGGCTCTTACTCGAGGACATGTTTTGGATTGGATAAAGGAAAATTGGAGCAAGCATATACCTCATCTATCTCATGGGGGAGCAGACTATTGCCTTATCCATTGAGAAATTAGAGTCACATAACACATAAACAAGAACAACCAAATCAAACACATGACAGAATGGAAAAACACAATAGAAATGGAAACACACCACACAATAAGGAAAAGAAAAAATGAAAGGGAAACACAACCTAAATCACCTATGGTACATGTATGGGACAACCCACTTTTAGTGTATTACTTTTTATTTTTTGGATGTTACCCGTGTATGACCCCTATCTTAAATTCTTGAGAAATACAAGTGTTGCAGGAGGTCTTGGGTACTTGAAAATAAGAATATTGCATGATTATTCTTGATAAAGTCAATGACTCCTCTTGCAACCAAATATTAATATGGATAGCTCACTTTTCTCACTGCCCTGAAATTCCATTTCAAGTTTCCAATCCATTTTTACATTCACTTGTGCTTGTGGTTTCACATTCTTCATTTTCGCATTACCATGATATCTATTCTTGATCATACCAGGATCTCCATGTTAATAACTAGCCCTGTGCTCTCTGACAAGAGATTTATCCTTACTTGTCATGTTCTTCATGACCATTATTTTTGTAGAACTATTCTTTGTATATATTTTGAAATTTTCAACATCATCATATACCTCTTGTTGATTTGTGTTCAATAGTTTCTCCAGATGTTTATCTTTCACACATACTAACTCATTATTGACCTCGATATCACTCTTTATGATGGATGTACTATCCTCTTGAATGAAGACATCTATAGGAGATTCAAGCATTTCATTTTCATTGCATTCAACATGAATATAATATTCTTCACAAAACGGGAAAGAGAAGGACTCATATTCACATTCATACTCATCAACAAATGTTTCAAGAGGGACATTGAGCTCTTTCATTTGTTCTATTTCATTATTGAACATTTGTGCATCAAATGAAAAATCAAAATTAGAATCATACTTATCTTGCATAGGTCAAGATTTCAAGACTGAGTTAAGGGTCTTCAGTTCCTTTTACAACCTTTAAAATATTTTTCACATATTCCTTCTTTAAAGCTGCCCCATACTCACCTTCACATTCATTTGAAAACCTTCACATTGGGTTTCGGGGAGATGATTGGAAACCTAGAAATCATATGGCCAGAACTCATTTAAAGCATCCTCTTTATCGTGATCCACATTTCTTATCTTTACGAGGTTTCCTTCTTGCAAGTCAAGACATACTTGATCTTCATAATTTTCAAATAGGGAAACAATATCCATTTTGAATGGGAAGGCCACATTATCCAGTCTAGGATCTACCATATCATCCTCGTTGGTTCCATCACCTTCGGAAATTCTTCCATCAAGATAGGAAGTTTAGCATTTTCTTCTAAAGTTATGAAATAGTTACAACCTCTTGAATATTGATAAACAATGTCCGCCCTCGGGTCATTTTCCCTTTGAACAATATATTTCATCTTTCTTATCGGAAGAAAATTCTTCATGGTACCTTTGATTGGTATGGTGACATAGGACCAATCCATATTTATATCTCCACCAATGTCTCTGCAGAAACTTTGTCTCAATAACATCATGTATGCAATTGTAATTTTTGACACTAGTATTTTGGCATTGACCTTCTTATCAGGAAAGTCCAAAGTTCTACGTGAGCATTATTAACTTGACCAACGATAGGTACTTATTTGATCTCCATGGAATAACAGTGACCAACCATATGGACAAGGGTAAGACCAAGAGTGTGTGCAACTTTTGCAGGCATGATGTTATCCAAGGCACCATAGTCAACTATAAAGTTATTCAGTTTGTATCCATTGACTAGCAACGAGAGGTAGAAGAGTTCAATTTTTCTAGAAGAGGAAGATGTGGATGCAAGAAGGTTCTCAGATGTAACATTGTCAAGAGCGAGGAGTGACTCTTTTTAGCAAGGTTTGTAGAACATGAATTTTAATTACTTACTTTGATAAACTATAAAATTCAATCAAATTTCATGGGATGAGTTCTCAAATACTCAAAATTGGAAATATGGAACTTGGACTTCTTAACATGTTCAATTATGTCAAAATGAGACTCAGAGGAGGGTGAAGGTGTAGATGTAGTAGCAAGAGGTTGACTACTTCTTAGAATGGCATTGATACTATTTTTATTCATATCATTACATTTGAATGTATAAATGGGGGAAAGCTTTGACAAGGAGAGGTAGACTTATCCGCATTGGAATATGTAGAGACAATTGTGAATACTTTGGGATTCTTTTTCATTGATTGCATGGGAGAGGGAAGCAATGATGATTCTTTTGCTATTATTTTTTTTAGTTGCCAATTGAGGATATTTAATTTTACACGAATTATCCTTCTCTTGAGCCTTCGAATGGTTGAACACCATATAAGAATGACTATTCATATCAACAACTATTTAGAAAACTATAGTTAGTGTTCCACATGTGTGTATTGGTAAATAATAATTACATGAATAATTATTATTATGTAATTAGAAGTTAGTAATTTGTTATAAGTTATTTTATATAAAACAACTATAACAAATATATTTGTTGGGTGAGTTTCAACAACTCACGTAAATAGTTTGAGGGAGCTAGAGTAATTGTAGCTACTTCCTAAAATATAGGAATTCCATTTCCTATATATTTGTAAGCTTCATATTCCGGTTAATGATGCATATTGAATATTATTCATTGTCATTTTGTTTCTTATCTTCATCTGATCTCTCTGCAAATCTGTTGTATACTTTTGATTTGGTATCAGAGCAATATCTTCATCTGATCTCATCCAAAATTTTATTGAATCTTAATTAATTAATCGGGGAAAGGATATTGTTATTTTCCCCTGTGCATGTTATTGAATGTTATAAAGTAATTGAAGGATAATTACGTGTACTCGGTTTTCTATCCAATCCAGTCAGCACCATCATCATCAGGCCCGTGTTGTCACCATCCAATTCAAATCCATCACTTGTGGAAGAGTGCTATTAGGTGGGAGATTAGATTTTGCAAAGAATTTATGGTTTTGAATCTGAGTGTGTATTTGATTCAAGCGAGCAGGCTATTTTTCTAATGCATGTTATTCACAACTCCTTCACATTTCTAGATCTGATATTCTTATGCTTTCCCAAGTCTTGAGCTACCACTGTGCCACCTGGTTTGATTCGTGCTTTGCATGCTTTGATTGGTATGTGTTTTTGACCTGAACGTGGGATTGATCATCCAATTTTGAAGGCATTTTCGCATCCATTTTGAGGAGAAATATGTCATCGTAATCCAGTTGTCATTAAGCCCACATTCCATTATTTTAAGTGTAGGAGAAATATGTCATACCGTAATTCGACTCCATGTTTTAGTTGTCATTAAGCATTACATTCCATTAAGAGATGTTTATCTTTCACACATACTAACTCATTATTGACCGCATTCCATTATGTGTATAGTTGTAATACTGAAAGTAGCCATGTGTCAAGAGATTTTTATACCATATTTTTGAGAATATATTTCTTGTTGATTTATGTCACAGATTTCTCTAAAGTTTATCTTTCACACATTAACTCATTATTGACCTCGATATCACTCTTTATGATGGATGTACTATCCTCTTGAATGAATACATCCATAGGAGATTAAAGCATTTCATTTTCATTGCATTCAACATGAATATAATATTCTTCACAAAACAAGGAATCATATTCACATTCATACTCCAACAAATGGTTCAAGAGGGACATTGCTCTTTCCTCTCCACCGAACATTTTGCATCAAATGAAAAATCAAAATTAGACTCATAATTATTGATAGTCACTGAAAGGTCTGTTTTTTAAAATATTTTTCACATATTTATTTACTACATCTTAGATTTTAAATACATTAACTCCTTTGGGATCAACAAGAGATTTTCATGGAAGTAGTGAAAAGTGGTGTCTTCAATTATTACATAATTTGATGTCAAAACCGTGTTTTAGTTTTTATATATTTATTTATTTTAAATAAAGGGAAAAGACATCATATGAAATTCAATTATTACATGATATTGGAGAAATATGTCAATGTGGATGACTCATTTCCATGCAATTATTTTTTGCCCCATAAAACAAAGTCTAAATTTGAAATGTGTGGTCTTTTATTTTATTCTAGTAGCTTTTGGGAATTGATAATAAAATATCGTCTCAAATCTCCCACCATAGTATTTAGACTTTAGAAGTTTACTCAAATTAGTTTTATTAAGTAGTGTGTTACCAAGGAGTCAAAATCTAAAATGATTCATTGTGTCAAGTGTCATCATTGTAAAAGTTTCGTCATCAATGTAAAATTTGTGAAAATAAAAAAATTTGCCTCACTTTTAGCCGGATGCACTATCGGTAGAATCTGATGTCTGAGTTGTAATTGACCTCCATAATCAAATGAAGCTGAGTTAGTATCCTTTCACCGGAGGATGGAGGAAAATTGAGGTTGGAGGTCAATCAGTGACATCTCATTTGTCACCAACGATGGGGCCACACAATGGTTTAGTAAAATGTGTGTTTGCAGTTTGCTTTCAGTTTGAGTAGTGTGCTTTCCAATGTGTTTTTCAGAGTTACCATTTCAGTGTGCTTCATATTTCAGTGTTCTTGTTGTTCCTATGTGATGTGAATAAGTGGAAATTTCACATTGAGGGGGAACATGATCCAATGTTCCATTTCCCATTTTTTAGTTTGTGTGAATGAGAAGAAGAATTTCCTATGTTATTCCCTACGGTGAAATGTGATGAGGGATGATAATAGTACTTGGCACATCATGATGTGGTTGTAGGTAAACAACTTGAAAACCTTCATTTGTGGTTTGTGGTAAACCAATTGTAAATACACCATTTTCGGTTTGTGGTCAACCGTTTGCAAAACCATCCTTGAGGTTTGTGATCATCCTGTGAAAATCACTGATCATGAGTAGGTTCAAGTACAAAGGCATGTTTTCCCCATGTTCACACTAAGGGTGGGAATGTTAGGAAAACTATAGTTAGTGCTCCACATGTGTGTATTCATAAATAATAAGTACACGAGTAATTATTATTATGTAATTAGAAGTTAGTAATTTGTTATTAGTTGTTTTATATAAAACACCTATAACAAATATAGTTTTTGGGTGAGTTTCAACAACTCACGTAATAGTTTGAGGGAGTTAGAGGAGTTGTAGCTATTTCCTAAAATATAAGAAGTCCATTTCCTATATATTTGTAAGCTTCATATTTAGATTAATGATCAAAGCATATTGAATATTATTCATTTTCATTTTGTTTCTTCTCTACATTGATCTCTCTGCAAATCTGTTTTATACTTTTGAGCAATGGTTTCATCATCTGAAGAAGGGGTATATCCACAAAAACTATTTTTTCCATTAGCATCAATCTCATCAATGGAAAAAATTACCTCATCATTTTCATATTCAATTTGAACTTCATCATACTCTTCTTCGATTCTTGCTTCACATGTGGCATTAATAGATCTCAAACCAGGGCACCCACAGGCACCCTGAACCTTTCCAGGCACCCCAGTCCAATCAAAGAACTCGTATATGTACTTTCTCATGCTTCTGTGTGGTCATTTTCTCCTCCTATTCACCTGGTTCACACTGCAACACAATCCGGCACCTTCATCGAATCAGCTAAGGACTTCTTAACCCTCTCTTTCACATTAGGGTTTCACATTTTTATTTACTTAGTTGTTTGGTTCATTTCCTTCATTTATTCAACTATTATTTACTTTTTTGCATATCATCTAAATTACATTAGGATATCACATTTTAGTTTAATCACTCATCTTGGCTTCAAAATTCACCTCTGTGACACATATGTTTCCTTTTTGAATGGAATCAACCCCAAGATTCTCAAACACTTTCTTTCTCATCTATTATTCATTAGAAAATGTCCTTTCCTCCAAATAGAATAATTTATCCTTGATTCAATTGAGAATACGTAGTGTGGAATCATGAATCTAGAAATTCACTCAGGTGTTATGCATTGTTTCAAACTTATCCAAGTTCTCTTTCTTTAGCATGAGAGGCTCAACATCCTTGTTTATTTATCAATATGCTGAAAACTTGCTATTTTTAGTAATCCTAATTTTGAGAAGTTCTTTTTAATTTCCAATTACTAAATTTGGACCTTTTGAGTTTCCCTAATTTGTAAGTGGCAATGGTAACTCTGATAATGAACTATTTGTAGCACTTACTATTTTATAGACAATGATGCTTAGGAAGGCTTACTATTTTTATAAGTGGGTCTTCCCAGTTTTGGAATAGAATAAAATTGGTATCAAAATTTTTCTTAATTCACAAGGATGCTTTGCTCTAAGTTTTGAAGGATTTCAATCGCCAGAACTTCGTAGATCTAAAAATGAGTTTTTATTTAGGTAAAAATTGCTCGAATGTTAAAAATGATTTATAAAACCAATACATACAATGTTGGTTTCATTTGAAAGGCATTTTTGCAAGGAAGCTACGGTCAAATTTTCATGGCAAATGGACATGGGCTTTGGAAGATATGAGCAAAAAGGGTTTTTCAGCATGGACGATGTCTATTGAAATTTTGGCAGCATAAAAGTATACTTGTAGCAATGGATGAGATAAAATAACACAAATGATGCTCAACATGGTTAAGTGTTGTATTTAAATGATTTTCCATCATTCAAATTTGTTTTACCTCTCATTTACACACCTTAACTTACATTAAACTCGAACAAGCTCAACCTAGTCAGGTGAAGGTTAGAGGTGTAGTTGCACCATAAACTCTCTAAAATGTTTTGTGGGTGAGGTTCTCATGAGGAGGGGGCCATATTTTATGAAAAGAGTGAGTTGTTAACACCTTTATAACACCCATGTTGTCACTTTTAAGTGACGAAAAGAGCACACTTTTGTGTCCCACATGTCCCCTTAACTATTTGGACAAAGGATAAATGGGACATAAGACCTCCAAAAGGCCACCATGGGTACATTTGTCATGAAAAAGTGGTCAAAATCCAACTTATGGTGAGTTTATAACATGTTTCTAACACCTTAAGTTGTCACTTAAGTGAAGAAACATAACACTCAATGGGGGAGAGAACTTTGTTGTCCCCCATGTCCCCTTACACCAAGGGAAAAGGTACAAGGGATATCCATGCTCCAAAACTCCACTCAAAGTTGATTGGTTGTGTTGATGTCATCAAACTCAACATGCAAATAGACCAAGGACTTGGAGTGGATTTTTAGGCCTGAGATCAAGACATGGATTTCAAGGAGCCAACCTTATATGATTTTGAATCCAAATAACCCAATTCATTCATTCCCACTATTTTTAATACATGATGCAACTTGAAATTTTCCTTTTGGTCCATTTTCCACTTTTTCCTATGCGTGTGTGCCAGTGAGCTGAGTTGTCACTAGAGTCCAGAATGGGAATTAAAAAATCCAACACATGGACCATAAGGAAGGTGAACTTTAATCCAATTTTGACCTTTATTAGGATCCTAAATCTTCCTAAGGTATCTGAAACCCTTTGAACAAGTTCCACCTTGTAGAAAGACTCTTGTGTTGCATTGATTGACAAGTTCCCACTTTTTTACACTCCCATAATTATATCTTGATTATCACAACAAGAAGTAAAATATTTCATTTTTTCAAATCACGTGATATGGCTTCCAAAGACCTTCCAAGGCTTACAAAACCTTCAAAAAAGGTGACTAGATCCTTTAAAACATGTTTTTCCCAGTACCTTGTGAAAAAGACCCGGTTTTTCTAGAATTTTTTTACCTCTCATGACTCCACATAAACTTCCTAAACTACCTTGGAGCATCTCATTACTCTCCTTCAAAACCTCCAAATGGGTTTTTCCCTTGTATTTAGCTTCCAAGCGATGTCCTCCCATGACAAAAACACCAAAAATAGCTATTTTGAAGCCTTTGGGAGCACTATTCTTTCTAACATCTCATTACCCTCATGAATCAAGCTAGGTTCACTTATCTTCAAAGGAAACACACTTAAAAATCATTTTATCACGTTCCTTTCATCTAAAATTAGGATGAAACAATCAAAATTCTAGTCGAAGCAAAGATTTAAATTGGCCACATAAGGGAATTTCAAGTGTGGGTTTGGTTGTCATGACCAAAATTTTAAAATTTTCATGCTAGAAATTTATCATGACAATAAGAACCCTTCACCCACATTTTCTATATCAAACATATGTAGAGGTTGGGATTCAAATATATCCAAGTTTTCCTTAGAGGTATTCATCGAATATGACTTTGTTTCTGAGATATCTCCAATGTATGTAGCCTCAATGATCTAAACACCACACCCCTTTCTCTTTATTTGAAAAAATGATATGTGTTTCATATGCTTCTCGTCGTAAGAAATAAGAGATTTACATTGGTTCCCCCGACATTTTTTGCACTCACGGACTTCTCCTCCCTCCAACCCCTTCTTCATTACCCTTCTTCCTCCTCTGATGTTCTACTCCCTCAAGTTTAACTTCTTTAATACATCCCCTTCAGCATTTCCATCGCAAATTTCACATGTTATTTCTAGTGAAGTAGTAGATTTCACATATCTCTTTTAAACATTAAAATTTTGAAATGGTTTGATTATCCTATCTAGCCATTAAAGACTCTTGACTAAAAATATGATTGCACAATTCACGTGCATATGTCCCCAACAAAAGATATTTAATTATCTTCCTGAATAATAGGAAACATTGATTAGAATTAGAAATATAATTATCATATACTCTATCCTCTAGAATTTGTGTCAATATTGATAACTACTGCAAATTTTAGGCACAATTTTTTGTCCCATGGGGTACCGATTTTTCATGATTTTAACTATAAAATACTTTCAAATATCTAAAATAACCATCTCAAATAACTTGTGTGTGTGTGTGTGTGTGTGTGTATGTATGTATGTATGTATAGACACACACACACATTAAAAACTAGTTATATAAACATAGAATATTCATGTATATTTGATTAGAAATGTATAAATAATTTTTTTACAATTTTGAAAGATAACATTGAAAAAATACAATTATATAAAAATTGTTTGATAAACATAAGTGACTGTCAAATTTAAATCCTAATATTAAGTAATGGACAATAACTTTTTTTCATAGTTTATTCATATAATATTGAGAAATCGATATTTGTGACCATGCTTCATTTCTACACTTTGAGTCCACTCATCCATGAGGATGGACAAAAGGGTCAATCTCCTAATTGTTTGTGAAAATGTTATTATTAAATATTTTGTTTAGTTGATATCAAATAATGTTAATAGGTTATGAATATTCATTTTTGATATAAAGCTAGTATAAATTCTAAATATATTAACAATCTAGTTAAGTTGTTTATAAAAACGTACCAACCTAAATATAAATATATAATGGGTGGTATTTGGGTTATTCTTATATTAATAATATTTTAATAAATTTTAGTTTTAGTGTATTTCCGTAGTGGTAGGCATTACACCTATTATACGAGTTATACATGTTAATTTATTTGTTTTCTTTATATTTTTTTTTTTTTTTTTCTTAATTCGCCATTTCACAATATTTGTGGTATCATGTGATTCTCCAACATTTATTAAGAAAATAATTTTTATCATTCACATTTTTAATATAAATAAAAATCACACATGAATTATGCAATCGAGACGTCAAAGGGGTTACATCGAAGTATTTAAAATTGAGGGAGTGAAACATTGATTGAGTGAGAGGGGTGATGATGAAGGGGTTTGAGGGAGGATAAAGTCCATGTAGCATACCAATACAATATTTTTTTCTCACAACAATGAGCCATTTTTGCTAATCATTTGAAGTAGGAAGGTGGTGTATTTTTTTAGTTGTATAGGCAATGTACTATGGAGATATCTCAAAACGCGTTAAGAGGTCAATCAACACTACTATAGGTGTTGTTTGCAATGCCAACTCTTATGATTTATGGATTGTTAGAACACATGTCAATTAAAGGGGAATTGGATTGCAAGTTGCACGAGACATTAAAGGAATGGATATGTGGAGTGGACATGATGTCTCACGGTGGTGATTTCATGCACATTTATGAAAATGGTTTATCTCTAGCTATTAGGGTAGTGATTAGAGTTTCCCTCATCAACAGTCTCCGATGATTGCATGTAGTCCATTAATGACCAATGACATAAAATGATATTTGTTATTTTTATATTTTACTTTTTAATGCCATCAAGGTTTTCAATTGGATGACGTTTAATTTGTTATCTAAGATGAAGAAATGAATGAAAAGTTGGAAATAAAAAGGTAAGAAATTAAATTCCTGCATGTCCCACACTTATTCCATGGCTGAGATTTTTCCTACTCAAATAATATATGTTATATGTGTGTCACTTTATCATCTCAATAACTCTCGCATTATTTATGTGAGGGAAATTGAGCACCTATAGTAGTTGGTCATATGAGGGACATGTAGTTTTTATCTGCCAATCAAGATTTTTCATTTTAGTTTTTATTTTCTAATGGCATCAAGGTTTTTGATTGGACTTCATTTAATTTTTTAGATAAGATGAGGACATGAACAAAAATTTGGAGATTAAAAAGTGGGAATTAAATTTCTACATGTCCCACACCTATTCCATGGCTCAGATTGTTTTTACCCAAATAATATCTTCTATCTGTGCTCCACTTTATTGTCTCGATATCACTCACATTATTCAAATGAGTGTAATTTGAGCTTAAAGGTGCCAAAATAGAAAAACAAGAAAAAATCAATATGTTCCAACTGTGAAACCCAATTGTATTACTTGCTTCTTGTAGTACCTTATAGTCTCCTTTCCAATTTTAAGTTTGAGTAATTGCAAGAAAATAGGAGCCCCTCCCATGGTTGGTTGTATGAGCGACATGTGGATTTTATCATCTAATGGATCTTTGCTAGGTCTATTTTATTTTATAGCATCATTTTTTTCAATTAGATGACATTTAATTTGTTAGATAAGTCAAAGACACAAACACAAACACAAAAATAAAAAAGGTGGAATCAAAGACTTGCATTTCCCACACCTATTCCGTAGCTCAAATTGTTTCTTCCTAAATCATATGTTTTGTATGTGCTCCACTTTCTCATCTTGATCTTGTTCACATTTTCCAAGTGAGTAAAATTTGCAATTAAACTAGTGAAAATAAAAAAAATGGGGAAAATTCAATAGGATCTGAATTGAAAACCCATACAAAATGCTTTCTTCTTGTATCACTTTGTAGCCTCTCAGTCCAGTTGTAACCTCAAGTATTTTTCAGGAAAATAGGCGATGTGCGAACAATCATCATTAAGACCCTCAAGTGGTTGGTCATATGTGTGACATGTAGATTTTATCTACCAATCAAGATTTGCTAATTTATTATTGCAAGGTATCAAGAGTTTCTATTGGATGATTTTTAATTTGATACATAATAAACATACATGAATATAATTTGGAATAACAAGGTAGGTATTAAATACATCTATGTCCCACAACTATTCTATAGATCATAATATTCTTACCTAAATAATATTTGTTATGTGTGCTCCACTTTATCATCTCAATGTTGTGCACACTATTCACATAAGTGCAATTTGAGATTTTAATGGATCAAAATAAATAATGGTGAAAATTCAATAGATTCAAAGTTCAAAATCCAACAACACTTGTTGATTCTTGTATTACTTTGTAGGATTGAATTTTAGTTTTAAGCTTTAGTAATTGTAGCAAAACAAGAAATGCAAGAATAATTATTTATAGTTGAGCCCCTCTAGTGGATGGTCATATAAGAGAAAGTAGTTTGTATCTTCCAATGGAGATTTAATATTTTTCTATCTTACTTTTTATAGTTTCAAGGTTTTTGGTTAGGTGGAATTTAACTTGTTAGATAAGATGAAGACGTGAATGGAAAGTTGTAAAAAAACCCATGGGAATCAAAATGATGCATGTCTCGCACCTATTCCACATATGAGATTGTTCCTAACAAAATAATATTTGTTATCTATGCTCCACTTTATCATCTCCATCTTGCTCACATTATTCCCATGAGTGAAACTTGTGCTTAAAGGGGCCAAAATATTTTTTTTAAAAATCAAACGGGTTCCATGTTTGAAACAAAATCATAATTATTGTTTCTTGTAGAATTTTTGTAGCCCCACTTTTCAATTTTGAGCTCAAATAGATGTGGGAAAACATAAATGGAAATTTGGAAATAAAGAAGTGAAAATTAAACACGTACATTTTTAACACCTTTTTGTGGCACTAATTATAAAGAACGATGTCTCAAAGAGATGAAAAATAGAGAAATGTGGCAAGTTGAAATCAAATAGATTGTCTTGATTAATTTTATCAACGACCATATAGATGATCAACTCACAATCATTGATCTCCACTACATTTTAAATATTCAAGAGGCTTCGTCTCACATATAAAAATGTCTTTAGTGTAATGATGATACATCCCTTTTCTTCATTTCACATGATAAGGTTTGAGTCATGAAATTACATCAAGTCACTTGTACATTTTTTTATTAGGATCCCAGAAAAAAAAATGTAGTGGGAAAACCATCACCACCAGTACAACTTGTGAGTGTTTATAACTTAGTAAGATAATTAGGTTATGTTTGATCGACTACGATTATAATTATAGTTAAATTTAGTGCCTGAAGTATGATATGATTTTGGTTTTAGATTATAGTTATGGGTGGGAGCTCAAACATTGAGGAAATATTTTCATATTAGAGGTTCAATGCAAAGATTAACGCCTTTTGGTCCCAAAACCATATGCAAATGTAATACATATCAAAATCTAGGGAATAAGTTGAGCTTGGGGAAAGTACAATCTTTGATGCTAGCTTTAAAGTAAGATAAACATAAGGGGGAGATGGGAAATTGAATTTACAAGGGTCTAAGGAAGAGAATGAGTTAGGGAAGATAATTATAAGTGAATACCAAGATGGAAGGAGGAATGTGGGACCATTTCATGGGACCTCCTATCTTAAATGACAAGCTCTCTAAACTCGCTAATGAAAAATCTTCAATAATGACCGCTCATTGCATTGGAACACAAAGTGACACATATCAAACATGGAAATTAAAATAAGAAAGTTTCTTCTTATGTTTGACATGTTTTTGGCTAGGCATATAATTTGACACAATCTTTGATACCTTTCACATGCCACATGTATTTTAAATTTTAAATCTTCACGACTCTGTAGAGGGGTACATGTATCCTCTTCCTTAATTCAATCATTTAACAACCAATTATTAGATAAAAAGTGGGGCAAGATGACCTATGTTGTTTGAGTGGTAGACCCCACCTTCCTTGACTTGTTTTTCCTTCAAAATATTGGATGAGCATGTTATGTTCACATCAATACTTTTGATTGTATTTCATTGCTTTGTTAATAACAATATGTAATGAAATTACTTGTATAATTCATATTAAGAGAAACAATAGAACACCAAATAACACAATATTTGTAATAATGATCTCAAATGCAATTAGAATACTTTTCGAGGGGGCAATAAACATAAGAAATTCAAATTAATGAAACACTACCTATAATCCCCATATATATACTATTCATATGTTATCATCACCAAGGCTGACCTATTAAGCATGAGAAAGTATAAATGATATAATATGATATGGTAAGCCCACAAGTCGGCTACTCATATCCTAATACAAGCAATAGGTTAAGAGCGTAGCATGCCCTTCCCCTTCAAACCAATGTTGTCCTAACATTCAATAATCCTAGATGTTATTTTAGAAAACCTTCATCTTCCCAGTGTGGCGTCTTCTATGCTCAAAAGATATTCCTTAATGTCTCTAGTTCTCACCTCTTAGTATGTGTTTCAGAAGATATCAAGTTTAGTAACTCTGTTTGGGCTTCAAATTTCTATCCAATAACCTTCTTCGGGCATGAAACATGGAATATTGGGTGTATGTGTGAAGATGGAGGCAACTCTAGTTTATAAGCAACACTACCAATTTTTGTAGAACCCGATAAGGGCCATAATATTTAGGAGCAAGGTTTTTTTCCTTTTACTTGTTGCTTTAGGACATTTGTAATGAGATACATGTACAATTATCAAAAAAAATATGTTGTTTCATCTCGTTTTTTGCTAATTCTAAATTCTCCTTCAAACTAGCCAAAACTCGTTGTTGATGTTGAATGTGTTCCTCAACATCTCTCGACCTTAGTTTACCCTCAAGGAGGAAGTGATAGAAGGTGGATGGTAACCATATAATGCTAAAATGGGGTCATTTGAGAAGAGGTATGAAAAGATGTGTTATACCACCATTACGTGTGGTAGCCATTTAATCCACCTTTTTGCTTATCGATACAAAACAACGTAAATACCCCTCTAAGCATTTGTTGACCACTTATTTTTTCCCATCAAGTTGAGGATGATTGAACTGTGAGCTAGTTGAGTACCCAAACATGAAAATAATTCCGTCTAAAAATTACTTGTGAAAATAGGATCATGATCACTTACAATCATCTTTGGAGTTCCATGTAGCCTTTGAATCTGTCTCCAAAAAAAAAAATTTATGATGCAATGCTAAAATGGATGTGATAGGGCACAAAATGGGAATATTTTGTGAGCCTATCCACAATCACAAAAATAAAATTCTTACCCTCGAACAAGGCAATCTGGTGATGAAATCCATGGAGACCTCCTCCCATCTCTAGCTAGGAATTGGTAAGGGTTTGCAATGACAATTTGGTGTCTTAATTGTTTCCCTTTTTTGTTGGCACACTAAACACTCGATACAAAATTTTGTACATCCCGCTTGAGTCCTTCCCAAAATAATTCTCTTTTTATTCTATGATATGTCTTGGAGTGTCCTCCAACAGTGAGGCATGTAGCTCTGCAAGAATCTTATGCTTTAACTTAGAATCTTTACTCAAGTATTACCTATCCTTGTACCATAGGGCATTACCTTTCCACTCAAATTTGTTAGATGTCATAGATCCCCGGATTTATAATCTGTATTAGAGATTTTGTATCCTTATCTTGATTCAATTTGCTTCATCCACCCAATCGGTCAACATGGACATTCCACATAGTAAGACATGCAAATGTATCCCTTCTAGACAACGCATCAACTACTACATTTTCTTTAACCTTTTTGTATATGATTTCAAAATCATAACCCAACTAGATGACAATCTAAATTTTTTTGAGACTATCGTGATCAGTTTTACCTTGAAGTGTCTACCCATGAGATAGGGCCTCCATTTCTTGACCGCATGAAGAATAGCCATCAATTTCTCATAGACAGTTTAAGCAGATCTTTTCCTTTGAATTGGTGACTCTCAAATGTAATTGTTCTTCCTTCTTGCATTAGAACTGCTCCCAATCTTGATCCTAAAGCATCACATTCAACAATGAAGGTTTTTGAGAAGTTACAAGTAGCAAAAAGTCTTGCACATGGCTTCCTTGTTGCTCAAAGGATTTAGTGGCTACAACTATCAATGGAAGGCATCCTTCTTTAGTAATGTAGTGAGTGGGGTTGCTTTATTCTACCATATCCCCACACAAATATTCTCGAGTACCCTGTTAGTCCTAGGAACCCACGAAGATTTTTGAGATTTTTAGGCCTTGGCCATTCCACCATAGCTTTGATCTTTCGAGGATCAACTTTGATGCCTTCATGGGATATAATATTACCCAAGTACTCTACCTCTTGTACACCAAAAGAAAATTTGGATGGATTTGCATATAGAGTATGTTTCTCCAAAACTTCCAACACATTATTTACATGTTGAAGTGTTCTTCCCATGTCTTCTTTTGTAAATCAATATGTCATCAAAGAAAACTAATACAAATTTCCTTTAAAAAGGCCTAAAAATAGTGTTCATCAAGCTTTGAAAGGTTGAGGTGCATTTGTAATACCAAAAGGCATTACAAAAACTCATTATAGCCCTCATGAGTCCTGAAAGCCGTTTTATGAACATCTTCCTCTTTTATCCTAATTTAATGGGAAACGAAGATCTAATTTTGTGAAATAAACAACACCATGCAATTCATCAAGTAAATCATAAATTATTGGAATAGGAAACTTATCTTTGATGGTGTACTTGTTGAGTTCTCAATAATGGACACATCCTCCAGTACCATGACCACTAGTGAAGAATATGCACTCTGGTATGCCCGATGATACCCGCTTCAACATTTCCTCCACCATTTTCTCGAACTTTTCTAGGAATATGGGTATTATGTATGGTCCGATGTTAGGTGTCGGCTCCTTGGAATCAAATGAAACATGATCATGATCACTAACTGGTGGTAGTCCCTTTGGAATTGCATCAAAAATAGATGAGTGAGCATCCACAATCTTTCGAAGATCGGGTGGCATCAAGGTATTTTGTACTTCTATGGAAAATAGCTTTCTTTATAAAGCCATCCACTCCTTTTTAAGAACCTTCTACATCGATGAGAAATAACTGTGGAAACTTAGCTACCATCCCATTCAATTTGAATGAAATCGCATGAACAATTCTTGAAATTCATCTCTATAGTAATGAGCCATTGGACCCACAAACAATATCTACCCCCCATGAAATAACAAACATAGTGAGTCTAACATGTAGTATCCCATGAAAATCTTAATACTATGGCACTTTCCTGTGCACTTGGCGTCCCACCATCCACAATCATAACTTGCATTTCTGGAGCTGGGTAAATAAAACAATTGATGCGGGTAGCTAACTTACTATTTATGAAGTTATGATACTCCCCAAGTCAATCAACATGTCACCTTCTATTTTTGAGATAGCCAATAACCTTGAGTGTTTGTGGAGTACTAATATGACAATGCATGGCAAGAAATTGTAGGTTGGTGATCCTCTACTTCATCTTCTCTTGGTTCCTCAACCTCTCTTATAATTTCAGCTTCCTCATCATCCTATTACCTCGCTCAATATAGAACAACTTCTTCTCAAAGACATTTATGTCCCGGTCCATATTTGCTATCACAGTTAAAACATAATCCTTTTGCTCTCTTTTCTTCCATTTGTTGAGGAGTCATTCTAATTGGCCTAGGAAATAAAGGGGAAGAGATACTATAGTTCGGTGTTAATGAAATGTGGCCTCTACTATAAAGAACTTTTTCCTCTACACGACGTGCCATGATAATAGAATCGAAAGCTTGATTGGATTAAAAATCCATACCTCATGCTCGATGTGGTCCTTAAGACCCCTAAGAAACAAGTCAAGATCTCTCTGGAATATTCTCCACCCTTAAGGATAAGTTTTGGAATTGATGCACATAATCTTTGGTGATCCTCATTTACAGTAACTTTTCTAATGGGACTAAAGTATTTTCGAAACAATCTTACGCCTTTGAGCACATAACCAAAGATACCAAACAAATTGGTGAGTTCAAGATATAGGGATGCCAATGTCACCTTTTGTCCTAATGGTGTTTGATGTAACTAAAATAAGTTCTCCATTTGATTTATCTAATTCAGGGGATCCTTACCATCAAATTTGCACATATCCACTTTCGACATCATGTTCCGTGGTTGCGAATAAGTTTGATTCTAATGGGACTGGAAAAGTGATCCAATATGGTTAGTTTGTCCATGATTTTGAACTGAAGGTCCTCCTTGGTTGATATGGGCCGGAGTTGGGCCATACTAGTTACCCTTTACATGTTGCATGATATCATCCAATCGATGATTGATTTGGGCTATGTCTCCTTTAGAGGCCATCTCAAATTGTACATTTCACAACTCATACTCAAGTTGGCTCACCTTATGATCAAATGAGGTAAACCCTAGTGCTAAGGAATCTGTATTTACCCCTTCTGACTCCATCTCTTCAATCACTACCCCATATTTATCTGGGGTTTTACTTGGAGTAACCGGATTCTTTTTTGCTCTTGTGGAAGGCCTCGCCATGATGTCAAATCTTAGGGTTTAGGGTTTTGATACAATTTCTACTGAACAGGAAAAAATAAAAACAAGATATTAATATTATTTTTTTGAGAGCTTTCTGAAAATGTAAAGAACTTGAAAATTTTCCACAATTTGCACCCTAGGGAGCGATTTTATGGAAAAACCTAAATTTGTAATAAATTTTGCAAAATATATCAAAAAAGTCTGAAATTTTCAGGGAACCGTACCTGAAATCATTCACAACTCGGTAAAAATATCTCCCACCACCAATTCTCTGTTTTGCAATATGTGGTGGAAACAAAAATTAGGTTTTTGCCTAATTTCGGCCTAGATCGTGACTCTAATACCACTTGTAATGAAATTACTTGTATAATTCAGATTAAGAGCAACAATAGAACAACAAATAACACAATATTTTAGAGTAATGATCTCAATATGCAATTATAATAGCTTTTCCACTTCGAGGGGGCAACCTCCAAACCATATAATAAGACTCAAATGCTCAAATGATAATGAAATACTACCTATAATCCCCTATATATACTATTCATATGCTATGGCCATCACCAAGGCTAACCTATTAAGCATGAGAAAGTATAAATGATATAATAAAATGATATGGTAAGCCACAAGTTGCTACTTATATCCTAATACAAGTAATAGGTTAAGGGCGTAGAACAATACTTTTGAATACACATGTTTGGTCCATTCATAATAATAATTTGATTTTAGTTAGAAACATGAAATTTTGGTTACATAGATATGGATTTTGATGTTATCATTAAGAATTAAGTGTTTAGAAAAGCATGGTGTTAGGAATTATAATATTTAGTAATCACGTATTTGATGTTATTACTGTGAGTTGGTTAAGATATATTTATATTTGTAGTAGGATAACTTACGCAGATAAACTTGGTCAAGATATCTTAAAGATATAAAAGAAATTACAGGTAATTGTGGGAGAATATGTCGAGATTATAAATAATATGAAATTTCTTGATAATAGGAATATATCTACCTATATTTGTAGCTTCCTTATTGAAGGATATACATAAAAGTGTCGTTGAACTTTTTATATTTTAATTGTGTTTTCTCTAACAAATTTAAAATTTGGTATGAAAATAGGTTGTTTGGTTGTTGAGATTAGATGACAACCATTCCTCTTTCCGTGGATGAAGATCCTATTATTCACTTGTTGTTGTAACAAATTTTTAGTTAGAATATGGATAGGAACGCATTAATGAATTCAGTTTTGTGTGAATGCTATAAATTTGTGTATGCCTATTGAGGCTACACACAAAAAAATAGAGTTGTAAGAGGAAGAACTGTGTTGATTGTAATTTCCATATTTGAACAATAAGAGAATCGATACCATTGCTCGTGGATGTTTCCCTCTTGAGGGTTTTACCACGTAAATATGTGTTTATGGTTTGTGTCTTTTTTGGCTATTTAATTTCATTTACTCGCTTTATATTTTGATGTGCTTAATCTTTTTGTGGCTATATAAGTTTCCAACATTGGTGGTGTAATTAATACGTAGGAGAATCTCTTACAAACTTTCTTTATTGGATGTGAGTTTAATAGGTGTTTTGTGAAAATTTTAGTATCGGTACATGACTATGAAAAGAATTGGTGGGGCCCTAGGAGAAACAAACTCATATGAAAAAATAGATATGGCCCTATGGCAACAACTAAATAACCTAGAGCCATCTAGTATTTGTGTGTTGTCAAGATTTTCTCACATTGGTCTAATTTGGAAAATGGATGTCTACATAATTACTTATTAACATTAAAAATTTGAAAATCGACATCATGCAGTTTTGTTTGTGGGGAATTGGTTGCTTTCGTATATATTTTGTGTATATATGTGTGATGATGTCTTCTTTTACAATTTTCATTTTTTTGCTCTATGATGGAGGATTTATGAATTATGGGTTCTTTTCTATTATTTTATGGCAAGTGATAGGTTGCGGAAAAAAAATATTGACACTAGGGGTATTTCCACCCCAATGCTGGCAAAAAACATTAAAAGTCCACCTTCAATTAAGCTTCGATGGTTTTATAAATTCCTTTCTTGGAACACACTTTCTTTGTGATTAACGTGTGAAAATACTAACGTGAAATTGTTGTATCCAATGGTCGCTCAACAGAAATAACAAATTATAACAATATATAAAAAAATATGATGTTCAAAATAACATGTTTTATACGATTCATTATCTTTCTTAGTGTAAAATATTAAGTTTTATTTTTCCATTCCACTTGGTACAAATGATTTGTAAGTGTAATTACTAAATTTCTAAGTGAGATTTTTGTTAAATAATGGATAACTTGCATAGATATACATGGTCAATATATCTTATGGATAGAAGAGAAATTATATGGTTGTGGGAGAATATGTTGGGATTAATGATAAATTGAATTTTTTAATAATAGGAATATATGTCTGTATATATGTAGCCCCCTCATTGAATGATATATAGAAAAGTATTTTTGAAATTTTAATATTATAATTGTGTGATTGCTCTTCCAAATTTAACATTTGGTATCAAAATAAGTTGTTTTGATGTTGTAATGAATGTGTAAAGGGAACTCTTACAAAATTGCTCCAGTAGATGTGAGCTTGAAAGGTGTTTTGTGAATATTTTATTCTAGATACATGATTTGGTGGGGCCTTAGGAAAACCAAACTCACATGGACAACACATATAAGGTCGTACAAAAAAGAATAAAGAATCCAAAGCCATTTGATATATTTACATTATCAAGATTTTCTCTAATTGGTCTAGTTTTAAAAATAGTTATCCTATCATTATTGTGTATAATTTGTGACTTGCCTATATTTTTTGTGTATATATAAAGCTGTGATGGTGTTTACTTTTATAATATGTGTTTTTTGGTCCATGCAATGTAGGATTTTTTTAATTGTGTGTTCTTTTCTATTACTCTATGACAAGCAATAGATTATAGAACAAAATATTGACACCTGACATATTTCCATACCAATAGTGTTAAAAACATATAAAATATACACCTTTCGTTAAACTTCAATGGTTACCAATGCCCTATTTTTAGCAGAACTTGAAAATATCATAACTTATGTCATAATTGTAGTATAGGCACATGACTATGAAAACAATGGTGGGGCCCTAGGAGAAACAAACTCATATGAAAAAGTAGATATTACCCTATGGCAACAACTAAATAACCTAGGGCCATCGAGCATTTGTGTGTTGTCAAGATTTTCTCACATCGTGTCTAATTTGGAAAATGGATGTCTACCTGATTACTTATTAACATTAAAAATTCAACAATCGACATCATGTAGTATTGTTTGTGGACAATTGGTTGCTTTCCTATATATTTTGGGTATATATATGTGATGATGTCTTCTTTTACAATTTTCATTTTTCACTCTATGATGGAGGATTTATGAATTATGGGTTCTTTTCTATTATTTTATGGCAAGTGATAGGTTGTGGAAAAAAATATTGACACTAGGGGTATTTCCACCCCAATGTTGGAAAAAATTAAAAAAAAAAGTCAACCTTCAATTACGCTTCGATGGTTTCATAAATTCCTTTCTTGGAACACACTTTCTTTGTAATTAACGTGTGAAAATACTAACGTGAAATTGTTGTATCCAATGGTCATTCAACATAAATACAAAATTATAACAATATATAAAAAAATATGATGTTCAAAATAACATGTTTTATATGACTCATTATCTTTCTTTGTGTAAAATATTAAGTTTTATTTTTTCATTCCACCTAGTACAAATGATTTGTAAGAGTAATTACTGAATTTCTAAGTGAGAATTTTGTTAAATAATGGATAAATTGCATAGATATACATGGTCAATATATCTTAGGGATAAAAGAGAAATTATATGGTTGTGGGAGAATATGTTGGGATTAATGATAAATTGATTTTTTTAATAATAGGAATATATGTCTGTATATATGTAGCCCCCTCATTGAATGATATATAGAAAAGTATTTTTGAAATTTTAATATTATAATTGTGTGATTGCTCTTCCAAATTTAACATTTGGTATCAAAATAAGTTGTTTTGATGTTGTAATGAATGTGTAAAGGGAACTCTTACAAAATTGCTCCAGTAGATGTGAGCTTGAAAGGTGTTTTGTGAATATTTTATTTAGATACATGACTGTGAGAAGAACTGGTGGGGCCTTAGGAAAACCAAACTCACATGGACAACACATATAAGGTCATATGGAACCGAATAAAGAATCCAAAGCCATCCGATATCTTTGCATTATTAGGATTTTCTCACATCAGTCTAGTTTTAAAAAATGGTTATCCTATCATTTTTGTGTATAATTTGTGACTTGCCTATATTTTTTGTGTATATATAAGTGATGGTGTTTACTTTTACAATATGTGTTTTGTTGGTCCGCAATGGAAGATTTTTAAATTGTGTGTTCTTTTCTATTATTCTATGGCAAGCAATAGATTATAGAACAAAATATTGACCCCGACATATTTCATACCAATAATGTTAAAAACATATAAAATATCCACCTTCCGTTAAAATTCAGTGGTTACCAATGCCCTACTTGAAACACACCTTTGTCATATTTATGATGTGAAAATACTAACTTAAATTATGTTATCCCAGGGTCATTCAACATAACTAATAAAGTATTAAAAATATATAGAAAGTATGAAGTTCAAAATAACATGTTGTAAGTGCGTTCTTTCCCTATATGATTCAGTATTTTGAAGTTTTAGTTTTCTAGTCCTCCAAGTAACACGCTTTGTAAGTGCAAGTGGCTCTTTAAGTGAAATTAATTACTGGCTCGCTTTTTGACGGTACAGAGCTCGGGGTAGGGACATTTGCGACAGGCTGGCGAGTTGATAATAGACTTTACCCACTGCCATCTTTATTACATAAGAAGATTTATTAAGGACTGACACTTCACCAATAACGTGTTTGTGTGGTGAATAGTCCATTTTCACTATATGTCTATTACTCTAAAGGAGGGTACTTTGTCCATATCTCTTTTAAACCTTGAAAATGATGAAATGGTCCGACAAGCGAATAAATTTGACGGTTATTTATACCTTAAATTTTTAGGTGAGGGTATATTACTCTTTAAACATACAAAATAATGTCATTTACATATTATTAGTAAATAATATAAAAAATGATTCCATATGTACTTAATTATTTTAATATAATTTACATATAAATTTATTTTTAAAAATAATTACTACATTTTAAATATATAAATCGTATGTGATAATTATATTAAATATTTATAATTTTTTACATCTAAAATAAATTAAAAACATCTAAAGGATCATCAATTTTTTTTATTGAAAGCACACTTTTATATTGATATAATTGTTAAAAGTACATTGCGGATTCACATCAAAAAATGGGTGGATATGACACACCCTAGAAGATATCACACCTGGCACAAGTGCCATGAAAACCAAGTCCAGATGAAAATATTACAAAAAGTCATAAGCGTGACACACTAAGTTGTAGAAGTAAACATGGCATTCGGAGGAGGGGGAGGAGAAGGTGGCTTACGCAGGAACAGCTCCCTAGCCTATTGTAGGGGGTTCGAGAGAGGTTGGCATAGGATCCCAACCATCGCCCTACTCGAGGGTCGGAGCATCCTATCGGTCATGAGAGATTGCCAAAGCTAGGCATGAAAAATTGTCTGGGGGATGAGCACCTCGTCTGGAACCAAAATCATGAGTAGAAGAAGGCCAACCAGAGCCACTACCACTGCTCTGGCTGAGGGAAGGAGCCCCCCAGCCAGAGCCGCCACCATTGTGAGTGTGGGAAGGATCCCACACTGTCGCCACCTCCAAGCCACTGGAAAACACCACCATCATGAGAAAAATGTCACCAAGGGGGGAGGAGCTTCGTTGTACTCGTGAGCGTTGTCATTGTTGGGTGCCTTGTCCATGAGGAAGAGGCCTTTGTTGAGGCAGAGATTGACATCAAGGTGATGAATGATGACGCACCGAGAGACAGAACCTGACTGACCACACATGGGGCACTTCCATAGTGGGTGAGGAGATCCTACAAATGCTCCACCTCCAAGTAGACTTTCTCTTCCTAGACTTGGATTTGAAGCAAGACATGAGAAAAATTATAGTCTTAGCAGACACAAAAAATTCCATGCTAAGAATAGTTTGATTAAAAATATAATCATTTCTAATCTTCCAAATTTGAAAAATAATTTCTACACGAAATATTTGCCAAAACTTATATTTTGTAGGAAGCAAGGATGAGTCCCCCAACAAGACAATTTTCCAAGTGAAGGGTTCAAGACGAAAGGGTTGGAAGATGGAGTGAATCCACTTCTAGGATGACTATGTGAGAGGATAGTATAAAAAAATTCAAAAGAGACTCATGTTGTTGGAAAACAGGACACAAATGGTTAACAATCCCGATTGTTGAAGACATTTTCCAACACGCAGCCCCTGATATAAAATGCACTAGAGAAAATGAGCTTTTTTAGATTCTTTTGATGGCAAATCATAGCACCCTTGAATGCCTGCAACTCGATGGGTTGAGACTCTCAGTGCGATTGCATAACATGGAGCTTTTCCCAAGTGTGGGACCTTATGAATCGGGAAAGCTCTCCGGATGAAGGCGGTTCCTATTCCTCTGTTCAGATGCACACATAAAAATGCAGAGGATTTACTCAAAAACCTAATCTAACTTTCCAAGGAGACAGGGTAAGAAGATGCATAAAAATAAACCTAAACTAACAAAGGTGATGCACCGAGGAATGAAGAACACCTGTCTTGCCAATAAACACAAACCATAAAAATGCAATGCAAGATCATGCACAGATAACCAAATTTGCAGTGAAAGATCAAGAGGATGCAAATGAACACAGAGAGGGTTGAGAATCATCCACAGACATGCATTATTTGCTCCAAAGATTGATACAACACACTGCAAAATGCCAAGAGGCAAAGTTGCATTACAGTTTCAAATGGGAGGTTTGAACTTCACAAACTCACTTGCAAAGAGAAGAAGGGAGGGGCAAAACAAGAATGTCCAACCTTTAGAAAGAAGCCCCTCATTATAATTTATAGGAAGAATAAGAGAGGGAAGAGAGAGGAAATCCAAATCTACCCCAACCACCTCTAGGTTACATTTAATTTATCTCATTATGGCGGTAGGTGAGAACCCTAGCAAACCCAAAAAGTGGCGAACTGTATTTTACATTTTTAAGAATTTTTCCTACCCAATTAAATATATCCAGTAGTAGTTAGACAGAGGACCTCGTAAGATTTCCGAAAAGTCCAACCTTCGCATGAATCCGAGCTCCTGTGAAAAGTTATGGCCATCGAATATCTCTGCGCGAGGTTTGCTTCTGTCGGCGCTCAAAATGTTGTGCCTCCCGAAGATGCGCCTCGGCGTAACTATCCTCATGTCGACATACTATTATGTGCGGCATGGGTGCATCCATTTCCATGTCGACACCTCTTACCGTGCGCCTTAACTGCGCCTTGGTGCATCCATTTTCATGTCGACACTCTTTTGCTCGCGCTTCGCACATCCTTTTTCGTGTCGACATCCTTTCTTCACAGTGCGCCCTTAACCTGCGCCTTGGCGCATCCATTTTTGTGTCGACACTCTTTTGCCTGCGCCTTGGCACATCCTTTTTCATGTCGACATCCTTTGTTGTGTGCCCTTAACCTGCGCCTTGGCGCATCCATTTTCGTGTCGACATCCTTTATTGTGCACCCTTAACCTGTGCCTTGGCACAATAAACATCGGGATTTGAGTTTCTTTGATTTCCATATTCTTCTTCTTGTCTATATCTACTTGGGGAAAGATATTTACAACAATTTGGTGACTCAACGGGATCACCTACCTGCTAGGTAGAAGATCAGTGGCCTTTTAGCAATCCATTGGGCATGGAGTCATAAGTAATAACCTGAAACCAACTTGATCTCTGATCTCGAGCCTGATACCGCAACTCCTTCTTTGAGAGCATGCTGAACTGTATAAATTCAACCTGAGAGCAGCAAAACCTGTGCCGGAGCACTTAGGGAAATTGAAACCTAACTACAACAAGACAATGTGCATACGCACTTAGAGGAATTGAAATCTAGGCTAATATTTACAAGGGTAAACCTTTTCCTTTTAGTAACAATGTTTAAGATAGATTCTGTTAACCGGAATCAGGAGTTCTTCTCCATTCAATGTAGACAATTGGAAGGCATTACTACTTTTACATCCCGTGACCACGTAGGGGCCACTCTAAATGGCATCAAACTTGGAATGCCTTCCTGGTTTTGCCCGATCTGCATCCCATTTGAACTAGGTCCCCTTCCTGGAAGGTCCTTGCTCTTGCCTTCTTATCAAACCATCTTTTTACTAAGGCTTGATCCTTTTCAATCATCAGAACTACATGTTCTCTTATTTCTTCCAATTCCATCAATTCTGCATACCTGGCCTCCATTGGTTCGAACTCAGACAACTCCAACTGCTTCATGAGCTCCAATGCCAATAATTCTAATGATATAGGCATCGCCTCTTTCCCATAGACCAACTTGTAGGGAGAATTACCTGTAGATCTCTTTGGCGTTATCCTATCAGCCCATAATGCTGATTTTAGCTTGGTATGCCATGTCCTTTGGTTTTCATCCAGAGTCCTTCTAATGATTCTTAGCAAATTCTTGTTTGTGGACTTTGCTTGTCCATTACCCTGCGGGTAATAATTTGAAGAGGTGCTCAAATAGATTCCATTCTTGACAGCCCATTTTGTAATCTTGGAACCTATGAATGCCAATGCATTATCTGATATGATAGTGGCGGCACACCGAACCTGGTCACTATTCCTTCATAAAAGTCTAGTATGTTAGACTCATTTTCCTCTTTGAGCGCTACTGCTTCGGTCCACTTGGTGAAATAGTCCGTTACCGTGAGAATCCACTTGTGGCCTTGGCTTGAGTTTGGGTTGATGACCCCGACGAAGTCCAATCCCCATTGCATAAATGGTTGGTCAACCAAAATCGGGTGCAATGGAAGTGTTGCTAGTCTTTCTTTTCCTGTGAAGAGTGCACATTTCTTGCACTTTCTTATCCATGTATAGCAGTCACTGAACACTTGTGGGCCAATAATACCCTGCTTTCATTATCTTAAGAGCTATTACCGTGGGGAAAAATTTCTCCAGAATCTCCATCATGAAAATCTTGTAACACCCTCTCAATTTGACCTATCCCAATGCACCTCAATAGAACTCTATTGATGTCTTTTTAAACAAAACACCATCAACAAGCACATATGGAATGGCTTGTAATCAAATATCTCCTCTTTGCTTTGCTCATTTACGGAGGGCATAGGCCACGCCCGTAGGAAGTGTATCATATTCCGAGTCCAACAAGGAGCGGACACGTCATCATCTTCTGTTCTTGACCATCCCGTAGTACAAAGCAGTCTCTTTTTCATCACCTCGCTTCAACTTTTCGACTCAAAGCTAGCTATTCACATAGTCCTTTTCCACGTACTAGCTTAGTGACCTTAATTCGATGTCATATTCCATGACACGAGTGATCCATCCTGCATGTTTATCATTCAGATCCTTGTTTAGAAGGAAGTCCTTGACTCCCGCATGAGAGACCAATAATTGGATCTTGAATGTTTGAGACTAGGTGCTTGAATTTATTTAAGCTCTTGATCACTCCAAGGACATGCTTTTTAATGAAAGAGTAACTAGTTTCATATTCCTCCAAGCCTTGACTGAAGAAAGCAACTGGTTGTTCTAATCCTTCCTTGTTTCACCGTACTCAGATTGCGAAATGGTGTCTCCACCACCAAAGGCATATAGCATGAAATCCTTGGAGAAGTTCTGGATTGACGAGAGTCGGAGCTTGAGATATAGCCTCTTTTATTGCCTCAAAACTTTCCTTGCCTTCGATGTTCACTTAAATGCCATGCTCTTCTTCAACATCAACGTTATTGGATTTACGAGAGTGTAAAGTTTGGAACAAACCTGCGGACAAAATTGATCCTTCCCAAGAAGCTTTGAAGAGCCTTCTTGTGACTTGGAAATGGCAACACTTGAATTGCTTCAACTCTTTCTAGGTCAATCATCAATCCCTCCTTTGAAACAATATGGCCTAGAAGTTTTCCCTTGTGAGCCAAGAATATGCATTTTTTGGGATTCAATGATACCCCAAATCTTCTACACCTCTGAAATACTTGTCTCAAATGAAAGAGGTGATCCATTGCATTTTTGGAGAATACAGTGATGTCGTCAAGATATATTAGAACTATTTTATTGATCAATCCTTTGAATTCCATATCCATTGCCCTTTGGAAAGTGGCTCCAAGCATTTGATAGCCCAAATGGCATCTTCTTGTAGGCATAGGTGCCCCATTTGGTGGTGAAAGCCGTCTTGAACTGGTCATCTTCTTTCACCATTATCTGATTATACCCCAAATAGCCATCTAGGAGAGAGAATCTCTCCGAACTGGACACCACTTGCAATATTTGTTCCATTGAAGGAAGTGGGTAATGGTCTTTGAGAGATGCCCTATTGAGGTCTCAGAAGTCCACACACAACCTAATTTCTCCACTCTTCTTCCTGACCGGAACCAAGTTTGCAACCCAGCTTGAGTGCTTGATCGGGAATATAATGCTTGCCCTTATTAGCTTATTTAGCTCTTTCTTCATTAGAGGCTCAATGTGACGGTTGATCTGGTCTCCTTCTCGCCTGATGGATCGATTCTATGGTATGTTGTGCCAACTTCAGATTGAATCCTCTCAAGTCTTCATAGCTCCAAGCGAAGACATTTGGAAATTCTTGGCAAAGCTATATGAAATCTGATTTCTCCTGCTCAATGGCCACTTTACCAATTTGAAGTGTTTTGCCTTCCCCAACCAGAATTGGCTCTAAATCTTCTCTCTTGACCTGTATGTTAGCATTTTCCTTACTTAAATCGGTCGTTAGGGTTGAAGATATACTCCAACGTTACTAAACCCTTACGAAGCTTGTTTGTCCATAGCTGCACTACTTGATCCCATCTGCATCGCCGCTTCTAGTCTGCATCGATTCCTAGCCGAGAATTCAGCCTCTTCTTGTAAAAAAATTGATGATCTGTTGATCGTTCTTAAACACCATCGATTGTGTTATTATCTCTGAATGGGCAGCTGGCCTCACAAGCACATGGATATGTGGTTGTGTTTTTTCCTTTCTGATGTTGTCAACCACATCAAACGTTGCTCCAACTGCTGCGAGCCTATCTGCAGCTTCATTTTTCTTCCTGGGTATGGACACGATGTTGAAAGCTTCGAAATTCTCAACGAGGTTCCATACCTGTTCTTTTGTAGTTCTTGAGGTCATTCTTTGTAGCATGTTGTCCCCTAACTTGGTTGATGATTAGCTCGCTATCCTTGAACACCTGCAAGTTCTTTATGCCATTTTTCCTGGCCCAATGAAGTCCATGAATCAAGGTCTCATATTCAGCTATGTTGTTTGAACAGGAAAACTAGAACCGGAAAGCTGAATAATATTTGATGCCTTGAGGTGAAATAAGCATAACTCCTCCTCCTACACCTTTCCTACTCCTTGATCCATTGAAAAATAATTGCCATACCTCATTGTCATCCTTATGGTCTGGTTTGGTGATGCTAGGAATAGAATCCTAGCTCAAATTCTTCTACTTCTTGGTAGGGATCAAAAGCATGTACCTTGCTTGCCCATTCATCAAGAGTCAAATCTGGGATGCTTCTAACTTTGGTGTCAGCTTCATCTGTGCTTGGATAATCTTCTTGATCAAATGCTGAAAAATTGGCATTGATTTGGCTTGGATTATGAGGCTTAATATGAAATTTTGCAATTGGTTCGGATCTGATTGTGACCTTAGTACCATATCTTGTTCTAAACAACATGTGTGACCAGTCAGCAGATAAGTAGCCTCCAATTTTGGCTATGAAATCCCTTGATAAGCATAGGGCAAAGAGTGGTGGCAAATCTATCACTGACACATCTTGCAAAATGGTAACGTTGGGGCATGTATACAAGGTAAGATTCAAACCTTTAATCACTCCCACCATTGCATCGCTGTCCCATCCAACTGCACTACTCCCTTTGATATGACTTCATATTGGAGACCTAGCTGATCAGCTATTTGCTTGGGCATGACAAAACTACTTGCCCCAGAATCAATCATGCAATTGTGTACTAGTTTATTCCCAATGATTAATGAAACATAGAATGGAGGGGGTTTCAAAACTTTACCTTGTTGTCCTCCATGATTCCCTTCAAGCTGAGCAACATTTGTGAGGACCTCTCTTGCATATGGACATGCTGGTTTGAAGTTGACCAATTCTTCATGGCAACTTGTAGAAGATCTCTTTGGCCTGGGATGGATAAAGATTCCCACATTGATATATTCACATTTTTCTTCTTCATTTGATCAATGATGCTAAATGGGGATGAAACATCTCTTTGTTTTCCTTTAGTTTGTGCATTCCTTTCTTGTGCATGGGAAGCAACGGTGGCATTTGAGTTGGTTTAGAAGTTGGTTTGGGTTGTCCTTGCATATTTGGGGCTGTATTTTACTTATCGACACCTTGTGGAGTGATGGAAGGTTGTAGATCACTTGGAGCCAATGACCGCCCTTCACCAATATTCCTCTTCTTTGATCTTGTGTTAACACTCGAGAAATTGTTTGATTCATGCCACAAAAATCCTCAAACTTGCCAATTTGCAAGTGCGGTATCATTTGGAGCTGTGTTTTGCTGAGATGTCCCTTGTTGCTGATTTGTTTCTTGACTCACTTCACCCTCTACGCCAGTAGTTGTCACCATGAAGGCTTGGTTCAAAGCACCATTGAAGCACATAGATTGGTTGTGAGGTTCATTACATGGGAAACACCAATCATACTCTTGAGCTATGTTTTTTTGCACTGGCACTAAGGCTTTAGAATTAGATGCAACATTGGGGTTATAGGGCTGAAATGGTCTATTGGTGGGAGGCCTTACTTGGCTTTGATTTGCAGCTGGATTGGGTGGCCTATTGGGCTGGTATGGTGGCCTAACTTGGTACTGCGCTTGAGGTTGATACGGTCTAGCACTTTGAGCTTGTTGTCTTTTGATAGTCACCAACTCATTTCCAAGGTTATGTAATTGTTTCATAACCTCCTGGAGTTCATTTGAAGCACTAGAGGATGAAGTAGAAGTTTCATTTGAACTTTGATTTCTAGGAGTGGGAATAGGAGCCAAAGTGGGTGCTTGACTAGTGCTTGGATTTTCTAAGTTTGGATACAAGGGCATGGGAGGCCTAGGAGCCAGCTTACCAGCTTGAATAAGACAATTTTCAGCCCTAATGGCAATGCTATAAGCAGCAGGTAAGGTTGTGCCTCCCATAGATTGAATTAACATAGAAATATCAGAATTCAAAGCCTTAAGATAATATAGAAAAGCACCTTTTTGTTGGCCTAATGGCCACTGGAATCCTATCCCAAGACCTTTGAAATCTGAAGTTGAAGTCAGTCAGCTGCTCGTTGGGAGCTCTCTTGATAGTTGTCAATTGTTCTAGTAGAGACAAATTGTCTCCCTTTTCTCCAAACTGCTCATGGAGAACTATGCATAATTGATTCCAATTTTGGATAGAACCAGACTCCAAGGCTCCTAAACCATTGCAATGCCTTCCCTTTGAACGAAGATGCCAGCAATTTGATAGCAACATCCATTTCATTTATCTCATGGATTGCACAAATGTTAGCAATGTCTTTGACATGATCACCAGGAGTGGTATGATTTTCTCCAGTGAAAAATGGAATGTTCTTCAATGCTGCAATTGGAACTAGATTATGTGCATTGAGGGCAAGTGGGCTGCTGCCAGTGAAATTGACAAAGGGATTCGGTGGTAGATGTGCCATTATGATTGGCCTAAGAACTCTGGTTGATGTGAGAAAATGTCTACTAGGTGGAGGTGTAGAAAAGTCCTGGTTAGGTGGAGATGGTGACCTTTGTGGTCTTCTTCCTCTCCTTCCTCTGCCTGGTGATAGTTGCAAGTGAACAAATAGCCCCTCTTCTCGAGTATCAGACCTAGTTCGAATTATTCTCATGTACCTGGGCAACCTATGTTGCTATACCACTGAATTCTATCCCTTCGGAGTTGCCAGATGTGTTAGATAATGAGCCTCAAAAGGCTAGATTCTGCCAAGTTACACACCAAACCTGACAATATTAAAAAATAGAATTTAAAAGCTTGAAGGACCCAGAAGATATAGTTCTTTAATTCGGTTATCGGGTTTTTGTGCAGCTACTAATCCCCAAAAGGTATAGGCAAAACTTAGGTCATGTAAGGCAACTTACAAAACCTGAAATACACCATGTCGGAACTTGGGACATGCTCAACACCTAGGAAAACCCGAAATACTAAAAACCATGAAATTTTGAAAGTCAAAATCTCAAAAATATAAGAATACCCTTTTGAATATTATCCCCGATCTATCAACTGGTGAAATTTTGACTTGTTTTGAGCAAGTTAAGCCCTTGAAAATCGATTTCAAAGTTCAGCCTGGAAGGTGAAAAATCTGAAATTGTAAAACCTGCAATTTTTAGTTCAAATTTCTTGAAAATTCCCTCAAACCTTGTGGAATGACCTCTTGTCCTACCGGGCATGCCAAAATTGTTGATGGCGAATCACATCACCCTGAATGTCTGCAACTCGATGGGTTGAGACTCTCAGTGCGATTGCATAACATGGAGCTTTTCCCAAGTGTGGGACCTTGTGAATCGAGAAAGCTCTCTGGGTGAAGGCCGGTTCCTATTCCTCTGTTTAGATGCACACATAAAAATGCAGAGGGTTTACTCAAAAACCTAATCTAACTTTCCAAGGAGACAGGGTAAGAAGATGCATAAAAATAAACCTAAACTAACAAAGGTGATGCACCGAGGAATGAAGAACACCTGTCTTGCCAATAAACATGAACCATAAAAATGCAATGCAAGACCATGCACAGATAACCAGATTTGCGGTGAAAGATCAAGAGGATGAAAATGAGCACGAGAGAGGGTTGAGAATCATCCATAGACATGCATTATTTTCTCCAAAGATTGATACAACACACTACAAAATGCCAAGAGGCAAAGTTCCATTACTAGTTTCAAATGGGAGGTTTGAACTCCACAAAATCACTTGCCAAAGAGAAGAAGGGAGGGGAAAAATAAGAATATCCAACCTTTAGAAAGAAGCCCCTCCTTACCATTTATAGGAAGAATGAGAGAGGGAAGAGAGAGGAAATCCAAACCTACCTACCAACCACCTGTGAACCACCTCTAGGTTACATTTAATTTATCTCATTATGGCGGTAGGAGGGACCCTAGCAAACCCAAAAAGTGGCGAACTATATTTTGCATTTTTAAGAATTTGTTCCCACCCAATTAAATATATCCAATCATAGTTGGACAGAGGACCTCGTAAGCTTTCCGAAAAGTCCAACCTTGCATGAATCCGAGCTCCCTGTGAAAATTTATGGCCATCTGAATATCTACACTGTGGTTTGCTTCTGTCGAGCTCAAAATGTTGCGCCTCCCGAAGATGCACCTCGGCGCAACTATCCTCCTGTCGACATACTATTATGTGCACCATGGGCGCATCCATTTCCATGTCGACACCTCTTGCTGTGCACCCTTAACCTACGCCTTGGCGCATCCATTTTCATGTCGACACTCTTTTGCCTGCGCCTTGGTGCATCCTTTTTCGTGTCGAAATCCTTTGTTGTGCGCCCTTAACCTGCGCCTTGGCACATCCATTTTTGTGTCGACACTCTTTTTCCTGTGCCTTGACGCATCCTTTTTCATGTCGACATCCTTTGCTATGTGCCCTTCACCTGCGCCTTGGCGCATCCATTTCGTGTTGACATCCTTTGTTGTGCACCCTTAACCTACGCCTTGGCGCAATAAACATCGGGCTTTGAGTTTCTTTAATTTCCATATTCTTCTGCTTATCTATATCTACCCGGGGGGAAAGATATTTACTGTGAGTTCGAGTGTGTGCCTCTAAATGAGATTGAACATGTGCTTCCAAACACTATGTGGGGACTTAAGCTTCAATACTTGTTCAAATTTTCATAAGGAATGTGAGTAGGCTCCAAGAGCTAATAACCAAGTCAAGATTTATACCAAGCTGAAGGGTGTCGTCATAGGCCAGTGTCGATCACGCAACCATGGGACATTATAAGAGACCCCAATCTTATGGTGTTAGGAAATAAGAGATAAAATATGTGGAATAATCCCTTACGTAATCGCAATAAGAGAAACTAATATGCAGAAAATATTACAGATCTCAAATAAAAGTGCAAGAATAAATAACACAACACAGAGAGACAAGATTTAACGTGGTTCACCCAATTTGGGCTACGTCCACCAAGAATCACTTGCTCAGATTTTATTACAAGCCTCCACTCTCTCAATACAATACCCAGATCCGTTTGGAGCTATGCTCAACAAACTCTACAGAATTCACACTCAAATTCAAAACACATATGCAATACATTTGCTTGTCTATGTATCATATGCATAAGACCATATAAATAGACAATTGCTTAAGCAATTTGATACAAAACCGTGGGTATCAAAACCATGGGAAAAAACCGTGGGTATCAAAACCATGGGAAAAAGACCGTGGGTATCAAAACAATGGGTACCGAAAAAAACATGGGCCCAAAAATATCCCATGTGATTACCCATTACCCATGGTTTAATAAACCACCCATTAAAATTTGCTTCGGGGGCTTCACCCCCGAACCCCCCTGACCCGCTCACCAGCGAGTGGCACCACCATAAAAATACTCGAGTGTAACACATAGAAGGTGTACCACACTCTAACATGAAAATAGGCTCCACAAACATAACATATGGAGCATTTCATCAGGTATGGCATTCTAAATTTCTTGAATAGATTCTTTATCCACATTATTGAGATTAAATTGAGCTTTGATAAGAACCTAGGGTTTCCAAGAACTGGTAGCCTTGCAAAACAAATCACCTATCAGCGTGATGTCATGCTTAAAAATCATAATAATTTTGATCCATGACACCAGTGAAAATAACATTGTGAAAGTTAATAACAGGAGACCACCAAAAGGAATGTGAATTTATGGATAGCCCCTTTTGAAACCATCTCCAACCTAGAGGAGGTGAGATCTAACCATCTCCCACTCCTTCCAGATACTCTTCATAACAAAAGTTCCTCCAATTTTAACTAGCACAGATGAGAGTGGTAGAATTTGCAATCCCAAATTCTTCTAGGATTGTTTTCCAAAAGGAGTGGCTTGACAAATGCAATGATAAATAAATATTTTCCAAGTCTCGAGATCCTTCTAAACCCATGATGATCCACTTAATACTTAGGGAAATATCCCGTAGCTGAATGTCAATAAGCCCTAAGCCCCTAGCATCTTTGGGAGTACAACAAATATCCCATGCCACTCTGTGAAAACCTTTGTTCCCATTGTTGTTGGCCCAAAACAATGTCTAATTGATTTCTTGACTTGGCATATGAAGCCTTAGAAGGTTCAGTAAGTAGGAGGAGTAATACACATGAGTGACAACTAACACGTTGGAAAAAACTTGAAAATTACTTGCAAGAGAGAGGGGTTTAGTAATCCAATAAGTAATCTTTTGCTTAAATTGTTGAACAACATAAGACGAAAGGGTAGGAGTAGCTTAAAAGGAAAAAGGGATGTCGATGCACTATTTTTAGTAGGAACTTGAAAATGTCATAACTTATGCTCAGAGTGTCCGTTTTTTTTTGGAAACCACCTATTTTGACAAGACAAACACACCAGTCAACCATCCCTATTGGTTGAGGCACTACAACACATTTTTGGGCCCAAATTCCGCCATCCGAAGGATGAAAATTAGGATCTAAGTTGTAATTTAGTTTTTTCCTATTTTAGGGAATTAGTAAATTTTAGTCTCTTGAATGCATAATAGGTTAGAAAGTTGGAAATTCCTCTAATTTAGGCATGTAGAAGATGCGTGGCAATTTTTGTGCTGTATGAATAAGCATGTGAACTTACTAATAATAACAGGTTCTAGTAAACTGCTAAAAATAGTAAATTCTGCCACCTAGACTAGATTTAGTCAAAGTTAGTTAGATTTTGCTTGACAACTCAAGTTGGAAGTTATTTTCCTATTTATGAAGCATTATAATTCATGATTCAATAATGAAGAAGAATATTTATTTTCTTTGAGTTCAAGATATTTGCAGTGTATTGAGTTTGTGTTAAAGTTGGCTACATTATCTAGTATCAGAGAAAGTTTGAGTCTTGGTGAAGAAAAAAATAATGGCAGGAAGAGGAAGAGGAAGAGGGGGCAGAATTTTCCAGATGAATAGAAACATGCAAGATCTGTAGAGAGGCAAGTTGTTGCGCTTGCTGCAACTATATCCCAGAGAGGAAATCAAGGTGGAGATGACACAGATGAAGATGAAGTTTGTGAAGAGGAGGAATCACAAGGACCACCCTTAGATTTTGAAGAAAGGATGCTTTGATCATTAGAAGGAAAGAATGTTGTGATAAGAGTTGATGTTTCAGAATATGGAGGTAGCCTAAAACCATAGGAGTTGATCATCCAGTTAACTAGCATGGGAATGTTTTTGAGTGGATGGATATGTTGAGGAAAAGACGATAAAATTTGCATGCACGAAATTAAAATGCCATGCTATGTTATGATGGGATCATCTACAAAAAAAGAAGTCAAGAAAGGGGAAAGAAAGGATTAGGACCTGGAGTAATATGGAGAAGAAGCTAAAATAAAAATTCTCCTTGTGGATTATGCAAAAACCCTTTTCAGGAGGTTTCAGAATCTCAAACATAACTTACAAACCGTGCAAGAATACATACATGAGTTTTACAAGGTGTCCATTCATGTAGAGCATGAATAAAATAAGGAACAAATGGCTGTAAGGTATGTAAATGTATTTACAAAAATTATTCAAGATGAGCTAAGAATGCACAAGATCAAGAGCATAGATGATGCCTATCAACTAGATTTAAGGATGATGAAAAAAAAACCATCAAATTTTTAGGAGATCACCTAGGATAAATATGGGGCCTCATCCTCCTTTTGGGAAGAGCTGATTTTAGCCAAGAAAGAAGATACAACACAAGATCTCCCAACCTCGTGGAGTGGAAAAGAAAGAAGATAAAAGGCAAGATCTCCCAAATCAGCAAAGAGTTAGATGATTTCCTAGGGGCAAAGGATATGCTGGCGAAAAAGGATGGGAGGCTCCACGAAGACCATTTGTGTGCTACAGATGTGGTGAAGAGGGGAATAAAGCATTTGAATGCATGCCTTATTATATGCATGACAAGAGGCAAGCAAACCCTCCGAGAACAAATATTGTTGAAGTTGAACAAGAAGAAGATGATCAGGACCTAAAAACTCCACCAGATGTGGGAGAAATTTTGATGATCAAAAGGATGACGATTGCTCCAAGAAAGGAGATCAAGGGGATGCATGACTAGGTACAAATATTTTTTAGAACAAGATTCACTTTAGGAGGAAAGGTATATAATATTATTATTGATGGTGGTAGTTGTGAGAACATGGTTTCAAATGAGATGGTTGAGAAACTAGGTCTGCATTGTGAGAAGAATCCTAACCCTTACCGTATTGCATGGTTTAAGAAGGGTAATGAATTTATTGTTGATAAGAGATGTTTAATAAATTTTTCTATTGGGAAAAGTTATAAGGATGAGATTTGGTGTGATGTTATTCTTATGGATGCATGTCATATGCTACTAGGCAGACCATGGCAATTTGATAGAAAATTTATTCATGACGGGGGAAGAATACGTATAATTTTTGGAAGGATGGCACAAAAATAGTTTTTCTACCTCTTAAGGAAGAGGGAAAGGTTGAAAATATGTTTTCTGTAAAATAATTTGTGAAGGAGGCAAAGGAAACTGGGTTTTGTTATGTGTTGGTCACAAATAAGGATGAACTTGCAAGTGCACAAATAACAATAAAAGCACAAGAAAATTAATAGAAGAATTTTCTGATGTTATTCTTGATGAGCTACCAGATGGGTTACCACCAAAAGAGATATCCAACACCATATTGATTTGATCCCAGGGTCTTCACTCCCAAATCAAGCGGCTTATAGGATGAGCCCAAAATTGCATGCAGAATTGAATAAGCAAGTGACAAAGCTCATGAGAAAGGGTGTAGTAAGGGAGAGCATGAGTCTATGTGCAACTCCAACTTTATTAACTCTAAAGAAAGATGGAACATGGAGAATTTGCGTGGATAACAGAGCAATCAATAAAATTACAATCAAGTATAGGTTCCTAATACCTTGCCTTGATGATATGATGGATGTGCTTGCTAGATCTAAATATTTCACCGATATTGATCTTCGAAGTGGTTACCATTAGATTCAAATCGAGAGAAGGAAATGAGTGGAAAACAACATTCAAGATAGGGGATGTATTATATGAGTTGTTGGTGATTCGTTTCCGTCATCTAATACACCTAGCACTTTTATGTGGTTGATGAACACTGTGTTGCTAGAGTACAATGGTAAGTTTGTTGTGGTTTATTTTGATGATATCTTGATTTTCAGTAAAACTAAAGAAGAACATTTGAGGCATCTGAGGGTGATATTTGAAGTGTTAAGGAAAGAGAAGCTTTATGAAAATTTGAATAAGTGCATGTTTATGCAAGAGATTTTGGTATTTTTGAGTTTTATTATTTCAGCAGATGGGGTACAAATGGACTCAGAAAAGATAAAGGCAATTATTGAATGGCCTACTCCACGAAGTATAATAGAGGTACAAATATTTCATGGTTTAGAAACATTTTACAAAAAGTTTATTAAAAAATTAGCATTATTATTGCTCCTATAACAGATTGCACAAAGGGAAGGGAGTTTTTGTGGACAAAGGAAGCTAAGGATAGCTTTCAGTTCTTGAAGAAGAAGGTGACAGAAACACCTATTTTGGCACTACCAAATTTTGATAAAGTGTTCAAGGTTGATTTTGACACCTCACATGTGGGTGTTTGTGTTGTCTTAAGTCAAGGAGGGAAACCAATAGCTTTTTTTTAGTGAGAAATTGAATGAGGTAAGAAAGAACTACTCTATTTATGATGTGGAATTTTATGTAATTGTATAAGCACTGGGGCATTGGAGGCATTACTTAGTGCCTAAGCAGTTTGTGTTATTTATAGACCACATAGCCCTGAAGTATGTCAATACACAAAATAAGTTAAATAGTAGGGATGCAAAGTGGGTATCATTTTTGTAGATTTTTTTTTTTCTCTAAAGCATAAATCAAGAAAACAGAACCAAGTTGTGGATGCATTGAGTAGGTGTGTGACTCTATTTACAACTATGGAGAATGAGGTGGTTGGTTTTGAAGCAATAAAGGATTTATATTTTTCTGATTCTGATTTTAAGGATATTGTTGAAAGGTTAAGTAGATCATTTTCATGCAATGCAAGAGATTTTCGGGATGAGTACCTTTTACAGGATGGCTATTTATTTAAGGGACGATAACTATGTATTCCAGTTGGGTCTATGAGAGATAATATAGTGAAATATATGTATAGTGGAGGATTGGCTAGGCACTTTGGTAAGGATAAGATGATAGGCTTGGTAGTAGAGAAATAATATTGGCCAACATTGAAAAGAGATATGGTAAGATATGTGAAGAGGTGTCAAATTTTCCAAGTATCGAAAGGTCATGCACATAATATAGGGTTGTATATGCCATTTCCTGTTCCCAAAGGGTCGTGGAAAGATTTAAGTATGGATTTTGTTTTGGGATTGCCAATAACACAATTAGGTATGACTAAATTTTTGTGGTTGTTGATAGGTTTTCTAAGATGGTTCATTTTATAGCCTGTAAGAAAACTAGTGACGTGATAAGAGTAGCAGATTTATTTTTTAGAGAAGTTGTTCGCTTGCATGGTGTTCCAAAAAACATTACTTTAGATAGGGACACAAGGTTCTTAAGTCATTTTTGGAGGAGATTATGAAATAATTTGGGAACTAAACTATAGTTCAATAGTGCCTATCATCCTTAGACCGATGGGCAAATAAAGGTGGTAAATAGGAGTTTGGGAAACTTGTTAAGGTGTAAAGTTGGGGAAAAGCCAAAACAATGGGATTTAGCATTACTACAAGTTAAGTTTTCTTATAATAGCTTCGTAAATAAATCCATAAAAAGTCCCCATTTTATATTGTGTATGGGAGTAATCCAACAGGGGTGTTATATTTGGTACAGCTACCAATGGATGGCAGAGTCAATGATGATGCATTAGCATTTGTTGAACATATACAAAAATTGAAAGAAGAAATGTAGAAGGAGTTACTGAGACTAGTAGTGATCAATATAAGGAAATAACAGATGTGCAAAGAAGGAGGAAAGTGTTTATAGTGGGTGATTTGGTTATGGTATACCTTTGGAAGGCAAGGTTTCCAAAAGGAACCTATAACAATCTGAAGTACAAAAAGATTGATCCCTAAAAAATTATAAAGAAGATAAATGATAATGCTTATGAGGCGAGTTGCCAGGAAAATTTGATATCTCTCAAGTGTTTAATGTTTCAGACTTATATCCTTTTCATGGGGATAGTGATGAAGGGGATTTTATTGAATAAGTAGTAGATTGGAGGTAGCAAGTTTTAGTGAAAAAGAAAGAAGAAGTGGATCATATTTTGGACAAAACAATAGTGACCACGTGACATGGACAATACAACAAATATTTGGTACATTGGAAAGGATTGGCACAAGAGGACAACACATGGGTCACAAAGTGGGAGATTAAGAAGTTGTATAAAGATAAATGGAAGAAATTTGAAGAAGAAAACTTGCAAGAGTTTTATTTTTTTCAAGTTGTTGGGTTTTAAATTTGCACTTGGAATGATACCATATTCAGTGGACAAGCAAGTCCCTCCTCTTTAATGGGAGAGGTTCCCTTATTGAAATCAGGGGGAGAACCTATGTACAAATGCATAGTCTTTCATTCAATGGTGGTTTCCGGATACCCTGAAATGTGTTTTAAGCTTGGAAAGTTATCAATACATGAGGATAAAAGACTTTGAAGAGAGGAGGGAGGAAGAAGAAGACAATACTTTTAGGGAAAAGAGATGGCAGAGAAGACCCTTATATGTATTGTGCAAATAAGATACAGAATGGAACCATCCATGTTTATAACAGACACAATTCGCAGACTCAAAGTTCGGAGATTGTACAAACTAGAACACAAATTTTCCAAGCACGCAAGGATTAGATGATTCATAGATTGAAACCAGAAGGAAAGATAAAGCATAAGAAAAAGGGAAAAACTTTTGTATTGATTTCTTCCAATTCAAAATCACAATTTGAGAATAATCAAAATTCTAACTTCGACAATGGCTTTGAAAGATCATGATATAGCTCGCAAGAGGCGATTACAACTTCCTCGAGGCCAACAAGAAAAATTACAACTTCCTCAAGCAAGAAAGAAATAATTACAAATTATTCCAACCACTCACACACTTTCAAATTATTAATTCATAAAGAAACATTAATGGTAGAAATGCCAGATTCAAATATACGCCATTACATTATTTTGCTAGTTAAAACATGGGCCATTCAATTTGCTTTTACAACCTTTAATCTGGGCCGCCCATGTGAAAGGAATTGATTGGAGTGGGCCTGCAAACTCCTTTTACATTTTTTTCCTTTGAAGTTGTGCCAGGTTGACACGTGGAGAGCTCTTCGGTTCATTTATACTTAGTCGAATCGGGATAATTTCTTGTTTGACCCATGTTGACCCCTAGACACGTGGAGGGTTGGCACTCATTCAAGTTTCCATTTAGGAAATGCCTCTTAAAACTATGCTGAGCTAACGCGTGTCTCCTTCTGCCAGTCTTGGACTTTTCAACGGCCAACTCTGTCTTCCCATTGACTTTAACCACATGGCGAGTTGGCACTTATTTGAGTTTCCACTTTGGAAACACCTCCTGAAATTACATCGTGGTGACATGTGTCTCCTTCCATTGGTCCTGACGTGGTGAGATGGCACTCATTTGAGGATTGCTCCTTTGGTTTCATTTCCGAAATGTTCCATTGAGGCATGTGGATACTTCTGCCAACTCACCCATACTTAGTCAATTTTAACGATCGACTCTGTCTCTTTTTGGACCTAGGACACATGGAGGACCGACACAAGTTTGAGAATTACCCCTATCTTTGACTCTTGAAGCTACGTCGATGAGGCACATGGCCCCATCGCATTGAGCCTTCCATACTTAGCCGATTTTAGCTTGCATTACGCTTTCATTTTGTACAGGACACCCGAAAAGATTGCGCTTGTTTGAGGACTGTCTCTTAGATCCTGCCCCTGGAGTTGCGTCATTTGTACACGTGGAGGCCTTTATTTTTTCTTGAAACATGACAAATCTGCATCCAATTAGAGACACCCACGTACTACCCATGGATGATGAGGCCAAAATTGATGGGGAAGAAACACCCGTCATTCCCGACTGCGGGAAGAAAATAAAAAGAAGTGGAAAGACTTCATTGTTACGCTTGAATTGTAAACTGTTCTCCACAAATGGGAAAAACTATAAACAAGGCTAGGCCTAACACGATCCAATATCCCAAGGAACAGACTCAAATTTTTCAAAACTTGACTCCAAAAGAGGGGAATTTTGAGGGTGAAAACAACTGTATTTTTCTGGGGATGACTTGGCTTAGAACAAAGACACAAGGCAAGATCAAGAACTGCAGGTAACTCTGCGAAAGAGGACCACTGCCTTACCATTGGGTGATAAATTTGAAAGCAAAACCAATACAAGGAAACACACACAAGATAGGAAAATAAACAAAACAAACCAAAAGGAAAAAATAGAAATGAAACACAAAGGAGCAACCCAAAACCAAAACACTCTACAGAATATACAGAAGGACCACCTAGTCACCTAGGACTTAAACAACTTCAGATACTACCCACTATAAGGAAGTGGGAGAGGAGATCCATCCATGTAATCCAAATAAAAAGAGTTCTCTCTGCAAAATCTTTGATTCTAAAAGGACCAAGCCAAAGAGAATCAAACTTACCATGACTTCCTCTTGGCTCATGTCTTTTGTCCCAAAGCATAGCACAATGTCTCCCACCTAGAAAACTCTAGGTTTGGATTTTTGTCAAACAAATCCTTTGTTTTCAATTGATGAGCTGTTATCCTGTCAACCACTTGCAATCTATCCTCATCAAGCACGAAGGTACAAAATTCTCTTATCCAAAGAGCTACTGAAACTTGAATCTTCAATAGTTTTCATTAGATGCAAGGCTAGCAATTCCACTAAAACTGGCAGTTGAGCTTCCACACCATACACCACTTGGAAAGGAGACATTCCAATTTCTCTCTTGGGTGTAATTCTATCAACCCAAATTGCATCATATAGCTTTTTATGTCAATTCTTCGAGAATCACTCACAAGCTTTCTAACTATGTTCACCAAGTTCTTGTTTGTTGATTATGCCTATCCATTCCCTTGGGGGTAGTAATATGAAGAATGAGCAAGGGAGATCCCATACCCATAGTAGAAGTCCATCATCTCAGTAGAAGAAAATTTGGAAGCATTGTCAGTCATAAATTTTTTTGGGGCATCAAACCCGATCAATATGTTCTCCTTAATGAAGTTATAAACTACTTAAATCTTGCTCTTAAGCGAGATGGCCTCCACCCACTTGTGAAGTAATCTATGTAGTCAACACATGGGTATGTCTAGCACTAGAAGGTGGGTTAAGAGTTCCAATGAAATCCAATCCCCATTGTTGAAATGGCTCTTCAATCACTACAGGCTTGAGAGGCAAAGCAACCAACTTAGGTCTTCCAAAAAATGTTTGGCATGCTTCACATTTACCAACCCATTTTGATGCATCTTTGAATAGAGTGGGCCAATAATAACCAACATGAAGTATTTTATGAGTTGTTACAACAGAGGAGAAATGACCTCCACAAGCCTAGTCATGAAAAGAAGAGAACAACTTCTTTTGTTGCTCCTTGTCTACACACTTCAAAAACCTTCCATCTATGCCTTGTTTGAACAAAGCATTCTCCCATAGCACATATTGTGCAGACCTCAATTTGATAGCTCTCTTCTCTTTGGCACTCAAGTGAGAAGGACACTCTCCATAGGTCAGAAAGTGACCAATGTCAAGCATACCATACATCTGTCGAGCTAAGGAATAGAACAACAGGGACATCAACTCCATCTTTGGACAACTCCTTGGTAGCTCCCTCAGCAATGAGTTCACACAGGCCCTTACCCCAAACTAGCTTTGTTGGCATGATGTCAAGATCATACTCTTGCACCTTTGATACCAATTACCTATCTTGGTTCCAAATTCTTGTTGAGTAAGAATGGATTTAGTTGTTGTATCACACACCAACACCATAGAATGAGAATTAAGGATGTAAAACCTAAACTGCTTGACAACTTTGACAACTGCAAAATCATGTTTTTCCATCATGGTGTATTTAAGATCATGAGTTTTTAATACATAACTCATGAATGCAATTGGGAGCTCATGATCTTCAGCATTCTTCTGGGCTAACACAACAGCTAAGGTATTTTTAGTGGAAATGAAATATTTGCTAAAGTCGAGGCACGCCAAGATTGGAGTCTTTACAATAGCCTGTTTAATGTCCTCAAATGATCTCTTCCCTTCGGAGGACCAACCAAAATTTTCTTCCCTTTCATCATGTGAGTGATGCTCATAGTAAGGTCAGCAAAATCGGGGATGAATCTTCTTCAGAAATTGATATTACCAAAGAAAGAATGGACACCTTTCTTACTTAATGGAAGAGGAATTTACTGGATGGCCTGAACTCTCTCTAGATCAATCTTGATCCCTTCCTTTGAAACAACGTGTCCCAATAGCTTTCCTTCTGTGAAACAAAACACAAAATTCTTAGGGTTTACAGAAATTCCATGCTCTTTACACTTTTGCAATACTATTTCAAGGTGTTGGAAGTGATCTTTTCTTACTTTAGAAAACATTGTCAAGTCATCCAAATACACAACAATGCATTTCCCTTTCAAACTGCCAAAATCTAAGTCCATGGCCCTCTAGAAAGTAGCACCAGCATTGATGAGACCAAATGGAATCATGTTGTATGCAAAGGTGCCCCAAGGAGAAGTAAAGGTAGTCTTATGTTGATCTGTAGTATTCACCTCTACTTGATTGTACCCCGAGAATCCATCTAACATAGATAGCATCTCGAGCCTATGACAACTTGCAATACTTGGTCCATCATGGGGAGAGGGTAGTTGTCCTTCAAAGAACCCTGATTTAGATTTCTGAAGTGCACACAAATCAGGATCTCACCATTCTTCTTCCTAACATGCACTATATTAGCAATCCATGTTGAATGGTGGATGGGGAAGATGATCTTAGCCTTCAAAAGCTTTTGTATTTCTTGTAAAATTGTATCAGCTATATTTGGATTATATTTCCTTTGCTTTTTTTGAAGGGTTTGATCCTAGGCTTAAGAGGAATGAAACGTTGCATTTATTTAGGCTGAAAATCCTTAAGATCATCATAAGAGTAAGCTAGAACATCAACATACCTCTTTACAAAATTCACCACCTTATTTTTCTCTTCCTAAGTGCAACATTTTTCAATTTTGACCATTTTGGGATCATCAAGACTCCCAATATTTACTTTCTCAGTCTCAGCAGATTATCGAGCTCCTTAGGAAACTTTAGACTTCATATATCTATCATGTTTATAAAAAGATCCTCCAAACTCACCAGTCCTTTAGGGATTTTTTGCCTTTCAATTTGATGCATCCATCTTGATCCATCTCTTCTTTGGCACCCTATTCATTTGATGACACACACTCTCTAGGTAGATTGTCACTTCCTTCAAAGTATAGTTGATCAAAGTTGTCTCTGAGCTCCAAGAAAGAAATCAAATTCTGGTCATCATTGAAAACTTGCCAATTATTCACATTGTCAAGCACATTGGGTCTTTGGATAATCTAAATGGTGAATTTATCTTGAGGAAAACTAGGATGAGGAATAAAAAAGGACCCCGAAATAGCTAGAGAATCATCCCTAGTGTTCCTTTCCCTTGGCACAACTTCAATGGAAAAAGCATCAAGGAATTCAATGGAATCCCAGACCAGATTCCTATAGTGTTTCAACCTTCTGTTCTTTACCTGATAAAGGTCTCTAACTTGTTTTACAATTAGCTCTGCATCTCCACGAGCAAGAAAGTTCTTTACTCCCATCTCCTTCACCATGCTCAACCCAAGAATGAGGGCCTCATACTCAGTAGTATTGTTAGTATTTTCAAATTGAAATTTGAAGGAGAATGGATGAACCTTACCCCAGGAGAAATGAACACTACACTAGCTTTGGAACTAGCTAAAGAGAAGCTTCCATCAAACTCCAAATTCCACACATCATTAGGATCAAGCAACACTCCCTTTGGCAGACTTGTAGCCTCTTGTGACATGATCATATAGTTCCCATGCCAAATGTCTACATACAATAATTGTGCTTTAGGATCATCTGTCTTTTGCACAATATACTCTTCTTGTTTCTCATGCAACAACTTCTTCATCTTCCCATTGACAAGGATCAAGGCATGTGACCAATCCATTTGGATTTCCCCGACTACCTCCTTACGTAAATTTCTACTCAGCAACATCCCATATGAAGGAGAAATATAAGCTACCAAAATGGTGGCTATTACCCTTTTCTATGGGAAATTATCAAAAGCTACTTGTGCATCTTTAAGTCGGAAAACCAAAGGTAATTTCTTACTCTCCATGGAATAACAGGAACCAAAGGTACGCACTAGGGTCAAACCCAAAGCATGGGCTACCTTTGCAGGTGTTGGTCGTCAAATAAGGACTTTATTGAGAACAACACTTAGGGGACAGAAATTCCCTCCTCTTTAATGGGAGAGGCTCCCTTATTTAAAGGAAAAACTTATTTACACATGTACAGTGTATAATTTTAATGAGGAACTCGGATATCATGAAAGTGTTAACATAGAACAGATCATCAATATAAAAGGATAGAGGAATTAAGTAGAGGGAAAGTGCAGAAAGGAACTCTCAAGAAATATAGATAACAAAATAATTCTTTACGCATGCCAGAATGAAATTATTTGGAACAGAACCATTTGCATTTGAGACAATAAGATGTTATTTCAAAGACACAAATTTCTAGAAATTACATCTACAGGAATACAAAGCTTCTTGAAGTAACACAGATAAATGATTCAATAACATTTAATAGATAGTAATGAAAGAACAAGACTAGATAGACATAGAAAGAAAGATCTTGTTGTATTGATTACTTTTTACTCCTTAACACTTTCAAAAATAAACAGAGTTCCAACCCCAAAGAATGGCATAGAGAGCCCATTATATAACTTAAAAATTAGTTACACTTGGTAACTTCTTCTTTTAACTAAAATGTTAATTAAGGAGATGTTTGACACAAAACCCTTAACCAATTACAATAAGCCCGATTTGAGAAAAAGAAGGAAGGGAGAAGCTGGAAGGGAAAACAACTACTTATTGTTGAGGAGGGCCCACCGACTTGAGGATTTGTTGCCTGAACTTTTTTAATGCTTCCGCTATGTCTCTGCCTCGTGGAACTAATGTGTTGGTAGTATCTTGAGTCCAAGTACCTAGGAATTTATCCAACTCCTTATCAAACTCAGTGTGTGCATGGTATTCTTTATTAGCCTCTTCAATAGCAGATTGAAGAGAGTAAATCTCCTTTATCTTCTCTTTGGTAATTGATTCCTCCTTGAACAAGTTTTCTTTAACAAATGCCACAGAATCGAGTTTTAATTTCTTGGAGAGAGAAAGGAACACCTAAGTTTCATCGTGAAGATGATAGTGAATATCTTTGAAAGTGGATACAACACAAGTTTTGAAGGCCTCTCCTTCGCCGTTGTTCCTCAACTCTCCTAAAGCTTCCTCCAGAAATTTTATTTTCCATTCAACACTAAAAACCCATGACTTTGATAAATTGTCTTTGGCATCATCAAAAAAACTTGTTGGCCATCAATATATTTTCATCGACCTATCCCATCAAGTGAAGATCCACTATGTAGCTACTCCAAAGTTTAAGCTCTTTATCCATGGTCCCAATTGTGAAGGAGAGATTTTATTGTAGATTAGTCACCTTCTCATTGAGTTTGAATGCTTCTACAATGGAATTCAAACCTGCAATGATCATGCCATCCACCATGGCTTCCATAGCTCTCCCGTAGATGGAATACCTGTGTATGTATTTAATTCTTTGAACTTCAACTTGACTAAGAATCATAGGTGGTGGAAGGGCAGACAGTGGAGTAGGATCCAAAACCTTGTCCTTAGATAATAATGACATGATGAAGCTAGAAAGAATTTGAGCTTGTTCCTCCACATTGCTCTATAATCTGTTTTACCTCTTTTTACTCTCTCAATAACTTGGTTATTGTTTCTTGGAGGTTATGTACCTCACTCTTGGGGTAGATTCTCCCATTGGAATCTGAGAGCTCAGTTAGAGGTGATAGATCTTGTTCTACTTTATCCACCTTAGGTTTTGTAATCTCTAGAAATTGTTGGCCTTGGACATTTGTCACTATCCTCAAAGTTTTTTTAGCTCTCTTTTTGGAATAGGAGAGAAGTGCTCTCACCAAGGCTGCCACAACATCAAAATTTGGCCCTGTCGATTAAGAAGAAGGTTTCCTTTTCTGCTTTATCAACCAAGTGTTGCACCCATGCAAAAGTTGAGGAAGAAGAAGGAGAAGCAAGAGATCCAAGAGCAAGAGAACTCATGGCAGTTAAAGTATTTACTACTGTTGCTTCTAGTAGAGATGTGAGTGAAGTATCTGGAGCTTCTTGGGCAGAGGAATCAGTGGTACTTGGAGGTTCAATCCTATGCACTTCCTTCTCTTTATCTATTGCAGCTTTTGAAGTTCCTGCAAGGGTGATACTTCACTATCATCACTTTCACTAAGAACAATGACGTTCTCAGCCACGAAGGTAGTTATGAATGCTTTAATAGGGGATCTTCATCAATCGGCTCGGTTTAACCTCTTTTATCTTCTTTTGATATACTTGAGTAGATGAAGAATGGGTGGATGATTCAGTTTTTTTATTTGAGGGAGGAGGAGGGGTTTGTACAGGTACCTCCGAGGTAGGTGTATGTGATTCCTTTGTGTTAAAGTATCTTTGGAGGAAGATTCACTGGATTCTTCTTAAGCTCTTGGACCTTTCTATCAAACCAGACCTTGGTTCTTATAAGGACAGGGGCCAGAATCTCATCCAAGTCATCCTTCTCCCTCTTGTACCAGTCCAAATCTTCCAAGGGAGTGTGCTTGATCAATGTCTCATATTCATAAGACCACAAGTCTTCAGTATCATCTTGAAGTCCTTCAGGAATTTGATATAGATTGAGCTCCTTTATCAGTTGGAGAGAGAATCTGCCATAATGTCTCCGCCTTGCTTCAAAGTCATCTGCACAATGGCCCAGTAGTCCTCAGTATCTTATTTGTGATGATAATTAATTATGAGATTTAGCTCAATCAACTTCTTCAAATCAAAGCAGGTCCTGGGCTTGAAGAAGTGAACAGTGATGGGAGCAAGGGCCCTTTCTATGTTTTGAGCATCCAAAGCTATTTTACATGTATAATTACCCAAGGATATGGGGAAATGTAGCGAGAGATTTTCTTATCTTTGCGGGTTCTATGTAACTTATCCAATTGCACTGCATACTTCAATCAAAGCCATCTTATCATTACAAAACATGAGAAGTTTGAGAGGTGTGTTCTCATAACTTGGCTAACTGATATACAAAAACTTTTGAAGCTGAATGAAGAAAGCTCCATATTTTGCTATCAGGTTCATGGCCTCATCAGAAAATCTTTTGGCAGTATCACTTTCTAGAAGCCTCACAATGTACATGGTAAAAGCATCATTCAACCTCCTGAAGTTATGGTTACTAGTTTAAAGGGTGAACTGAGGGTAGTATGCATAAATGGGTTCATCCTTTTGACCCTCGATGTATATGAAACCAAACCATTACCGAGATCTTTGATAGGGTATACATATGATAAGAATTCATATAGAACTTCTTGGTCATTGCACATTGGACAACTATTGTCAAATTCATGAAAATGATTTCTACCCAATTTATGCTCTGGATACCTTCGCAGATGATGTTGATGAGCAGGTACATCCAAAAGTGAAATTCATTGGTGGAAGGTAATCCCATGAAACAAGCTAGCAAGATAATGAAATCGATAGTTCTTCATTGAAATCAATACTGAATAATGCTTTGGAAAGTCGAGATTCTCCCTTTTAGGGTTCTTGACGAGGATTTTTCTATTCTCACTTTGTATTCATCATTGTCTTGCTCGAAAAGAGTTTGTGCTTGAGCTTGAGAGATAATGATGGAGTCTTCAACTTCTAGGATCTGCGAGAATACTTGCAATGGAAACAACATCTAGTTTGGCGATTAGTTCCTCGTGCACATTAGATAATTCATTCATGTCTAGGTTAAAGTGAGCCCCACAGGAGCACGAGTGTCGGCACATTGTACCAAGATCGGAAATTTGCAGCAAATGTAAGGCCACTATCGTTGATCATTTGTGCCATGGGAGAAGGATTAGGGTTAGTTAACCTACTCCAGAAATCACCAAAATCCAGGTGGTGAACCTCACTATCCCCGATATTGAGAACAGAGGATTCAAGAAGCGAAACATGGTCTTGACCTTGAAATTTGATCTTCATGTTGGCAGCGTACAGAGAAACAACCTTCACAGCTTGAATTCGCAATGAAAATGTAAAGGGAATGGGAGCACGAGCAGATGATCTTAATTGCGAGGATCGAGCAAATGGTAGCAAGTAAGTAGTGTGTAAAATGTGTAGAGGGTGGTCTATTAAATAGTCATTTTAGGAGAGAGAAGGTTATAAATGTGTATTGAATTCATATGCACCGACTCAAAAAGGAAAGCATCGAGAAGAAGCGAGAAAACACTAGCTCATATGGTCTTTGGAACATTTGGGACATGAGGGATGTGAAGACGTGATCTGGCTGACACGGGCGATGTGGGTAATGCAGGCCAAAAGAGCACGGGAAGTCCAAGAACTTAGAAACGTAAGGGACACGAGGGATGCAAAGATGCTATTCGGCCGATGTGTGATGCGGGAAGCGAAGGGACAAAATGCATAGATGCTTTTAGAATAGATAAGAAAAAGTATCACGAAGGGCCCGATCACGGTGGCGTGGGTGATTGGGAACAAAAGCCCAGGTGAACTTAGAACATTTGAAACAAAAAGTTCTGACAGACCCAAAAGTTAACATATTTTTAAGGAAAGTGGTCGATCGGTGAACAGAGGGTCCTACAGAACTTGGGACATACAGGAAAAAATGTCTGACAGACCCGCAAATCACTAAAATGACTCAAAAAACGTGAATTTTCCCTAACTCCTCAACTTTTCTCTTCACTAGAACATCATAAAAGGTGTTAACTCAAAATTTTCAACTTTTGACTTTCGAAAGAGGGGAAATTTTGAGAGGACAACAAATGGCTCTTTCTGGGGATGACTTGGCTAGATTAAAAGAATGAGACAAGGAAAGAACTCTCTGAAAGATAGGGGAAGAAGACCAGTGCCTTATCCATTGGGCCATAGACTCAAAAAGCAAACCAATAGAAAAGAAAACACCAAAACAGGGAAAGGAAACACACCAAAAGTAATGGAAAGAAAACACACCCTATACATAATAAACAAAAAGACTTCCTATTCACCTAGGACTTGAACAATTTCAGGTACTTCCCACTATAAGGAAGTGGGAGAGAAGAACCATCCATATAATCAAGATAGAAAGAATTCTCACCAAAAAAGTGCCTGATTTTGAAAGGATCGAGGCCAAAGAGAATCAAACTTACCATGGCTACCATGAGGCTCATGTCTTTTATCCCACAACAAAACAATGTCTCCAACTTTGAAATCCTTGGACTTAGCCTTCTTATCAAACAAAGATTTTATTTTCTACTTGTGAGCAGATAATCTATCATCAACTTGCAACCTATCTTCATTCAACCTATGAAGATACATGATCCTTTTATCTAAAGAATCATTGAAGCTGGTGTCTTGATGGCCTTCATTAAATAAAAGGCTGGTAGCTCCAACTTATTCTTGGTAATTGAGCTTCCACGCCATACACCACTTGAAAAGGGGACATCCCAATAGCTCTTTTAGGTGTAATCCTATCTTCTCGAAAAGAGCATCATAAAGTTTCTTGTGCCAGTTCCTCTGAGATTCATTAACCAGTTTCCTTACTATAGCCACCAAGTTTTTGTTTGTTGATTCTACCTGTCCATTCCCTTGAGGATAATAATCTAAAGAGTGAGCCAGGTAAATGCCATATCCATAACAGAAATCCATCATCTCAACAGAAGAAAAATTTGAAGCATTATCAATCACAATCTTGTTTGGCACACCAAACCTCACCAAGATGTTTTCTTTGATAAAATTGCATACTACTTCAGAAGTAGTACTCTTTACTGGGATGGATTCTACCCACTTAGTAAAATAATATTTGGTAGTCAACACATGAGTATGTCCAACACTTGAATATGGATTAAGTGTTCCAATAAAATCTAAACCCCATTATTGAAAGGGCTCTTGATCACAAGTGGTTTAAGCGGCAAGGAAACCAACGTGGTTACCTTACAAAGGTATGACAAGCTTCACATTTATCAATCCAATTTGATGCATATTTGAACAAGGTAGGCTAGTAGTATCCTACATGAAGAATCTTGTGAGTAGTGATAGTATATGAGTAATGGCCTCTGCATGCTTGATCATGGAAAGCTGAAAGAAGCGTCTTCTGTTGCTCTTTATCAACGCATTTCAAAAATCTCCCACCCATCCCACATTTGAACAAAGCATTCTCCCACAACACATATTGGGCTGATCTTAACTTGACAGCTCTTTTCTCCTTGGCAGTTAATTGAGAGGGACATTCTCCATAGGTGAGAAAATGTGCAATATCAACATACCATTCATAAATTGAGCTGAGAAATAGAACAATAGGAACATCAACTTCATCCTTAGGTAACTCATGACCAACTCCTTTAGCAATGAGTTCACACAAGCCTTTACCATGGACTAGTTTGGTTGGTTTGATGTCAATATCATATTCTTGAACCTTCGCCACCCAGTTCCCTCTCTTAGTTCCAAATTCTTTTTGCGTAAGAATTGACTTGATGGTTGTATCAAGCACAAGTACTGTGGAGTGAGAGTTAAGAATATAGAAAGCGAAAGCCTTAACAACTTTAACCACTTTGCAAACACGTGTTTCTCCATCATTGTGTATTTCAGCTCATGATTTTTAAGAATGTAGCTCATGAACACAATTGGGAGTTCATGATCATTAGAATCTTTACGAGTCAAGACAATGATCGTGGTGTTTTCTATGGCATAACAATAGATAATAAAATCTTTGGTAAAATATGGACATGTTACGATAGGAGTTCTAGCAATAGCCTTTTAACACCTTCAAAGGCTTCTTTCCCTTCAGAAGACCAACCAAACGTTTGTTTTCCTTTCATCATTTGGGAGATATTCAAAGTTAGCTTTGCAAAATCAGGGATGAATCTTCTTAGAAAGTTGATCTTACCGAAGAAAGAATGCACTCCCTTCGTGTTGGTTGGAAGAGGAATCTGCTAAATAGCTTGAACTCATTCATGATTGATTTTGATTCCATCCTTAGAGAAAACATGTCCTAATAATTTTCCCTTTGTGACATAAAGACATATTTCTTGGGATTCAAAGAGATTCCATGTTCTCTGCATTTCAAGAGAATTGTTTCCAGATGTTGAAAATGATGCTCTAGTTTTGGAAAACATGGTGGAGGTCATCTAAATACACAAAAATACATTTCCCTTTCAAGCTTCCAAAATCCAAGTCCATAGCCCTTTGAAAAGTTGCATGAAATTAATGATTCCAAAGGCATCCTCTTGTAGGAAAAATTACCCCGGGGGTGGTGAAGGTCATCTTGTGCCGATTCGTGGTATTGACTTCTACTTGATTATACCCCAGAATCCATCAAACATGGACAAAATTTCAGATCTGTAATAGTTTGCGAGGACTTGATCCATCATGGGAAGAGGATAGTTATCCTTGAAGAAGGTGATTCATATTCTTGAAGTCAACACAAATACAAATCTCACCATTTTCTTCCCGAGATAGGCATAATGTTGGCAATCCATGTCGAATGGTGAATAGGGAAGAGGATTTTGGCTTTCAACAACTTTTGGATTTCTGAAAAATAGTACGACTATCTTTGGATTGTATTGCCTTTGCTTCTGCTTGAAAGGTTTAATTCCAGGTTTGAGAGGGATGAAATGCTATATTTCCTTTGGTTGAAAATCCTTTAGATCCTTATATGAATATGCAAGGACATCCCTATACTTCTTTAGGAGGTTCACCACCTTCTTCTTTTCTTACGGCGTACAACATTTTCCAACGTTCACCATCTTGGGGTCAGTGCAGCTCCCAATATTAATATTTTCATACTCAGTAGATTTTTGTACTCCTGTAGAAGCTTTAGACTTAATATACTTGTCATGTTTATCAAATAATTCCTCCAAACTCACCAAACCTTTAGGAATCTTGTTACCTTTGATTTTGATGCACCCATCTTGATCTATTTCCTCTTTAACACACTCTTCGTTGGAAGATACACTCTCGCGAGGAAAATTGTCACTCCTTGAAGTACTTGTGCAAAGTTATCCTTGAGCTCGAAGAAAGAAAGAAAATGCTGATCATCTTTGAAAACTTGCGATTACTTGCATTATAGGCACTGCTTGGGCCTATGAATCATCTCAATGGTAAACTTATCTTGAGAGAAGTCGGGATGAAGTAATTAGCTGACCACGAGAAGGCTAGTGAATCAGCCTTGGTGTTCTTTTCTCTCGGCACCGCTTGATGGAGAAGGAGTCAAGAAATTTAATAAAATCCCAAACTTGATTCTGTAATGCTTCAACATTCTATTTTTAACTTGAAAAAGGTTTCTTACTTGTTTAACAACTAGTTCTACATCTCCACAAGCCATAAGATTCTTGATACCTTTTTCTTTTGCTACATAAATTCCAAGAATGAGAGCTTCATACTCTACTGTATTATTGGTATTCTCAAATTGTAGCTTGAATGAGAAAGGATGGACCTTTCCCTCGGGAGATATTAACACTACGCCGGCTCAAAATTAGCCGAGGAACAACTTCCATCAAATTCCAAATTCCAAACACTATTATGATCATGAAGTACTTATTTGGGAAGCTGAGTTTCTTTTGGAGACATAATCATATAGTTACCATGCCCAATATCCTCATAAAGTATTTGTGCTTTGGGATCATCCGTCTTTTGTACAATATACTCTCGATTGCTTCTCGTGAGAGCGAGCTTCTTCATTTTCCATTAACTAGTATGAGGGCATGTGACCAATCCATTTGAATTTCTCCTCCCACATCCTTATAGAAGTTCTACTTATGACATACCATATGAAGGAGGGATATCTGCTACTAGAATAATAGCCAAGACTTTTTCTCGGGTAAAGTGGCAAAAGCTACTTGTGCATCTTTAATCCTTCAAGCCAGGGAACCTCCTTACTTTCCATAGAATAACATGATCCATAGGTGCAAGTAAGGGTAAGACCTAAAGCATGAGCCACCTTGGCGGACATTACATTATTTGATGCTCCTGAATCTATGCACAATTGCTTAGTCATGGCTGCTATAAGGAGAGTTACTTAAAATGGTTTGATTTTCTCATTATATGAGGTATTTGCAACTACCAGTTGGGTTGGGGTGTGGAGGATGGAGTAGGTATAAGGCCTTTAGAGGTAGTTTTGGAGTGAGAATTGACAAAGTGAACCATTTTGGAAAAATCTTTAGGATTAGTTTGATAATATTCAACCTTTGAAATTTGAACCTTTATCTTTTTAAGGTGATCAATGATATCGAAAGATCTAGAGGTAGATGGGCTATCATCACTAGGAATCTTAGGTTTATCAGATTTAGGAGTTGCAGAAGAAAAAACTTTAGCAATAGAATTAGGAAGAGCGAGAATTGCGAAATCACCTTACGTGTGGACGTAGTGGGGATAGGATATCCTCTTTTTACAACAACGAGGATAGTCGTGAGATGATCCTTGGATCTTTTAACAGAATGCATCACTTTCTCCCTTTTATTTGTTTTCTCTTGAGTCATGACAACGTATGATTCGCTATTCATATCTGATACTACTTCATCATAATCATCTTCTTCATCAACACCCTATGTAGTGAAGAAATTAACTCGAGATCCCTCAAGTTCCTCTATCTCTTCATCAGCTTCTTCCTCAAGTTCTTCAAAATCTTCATTAACATCTTCATCTTCGGGTTCTTCAACCTCACGGGTTGCAATAACGAGGACCTTGATGGGTGGCCCCTCAAGTGCTAGCCTTATACGAGAAGTAGGAAAATGATTTGGGCTAAAAACTCCTCCTTGAAACATCCACATAGGGAGCGTGTTGAGCGATTGTTTTTGATGGAAATGAGGTCATTAGTAAGCTTTTGTACTAATGGATCGGTATTAGGTCTAGGAGTGGAAGAGGAGGAAGAAGAATCTATAGATTTAGAAGGGTCTCTTTTCAACTTACGAGACATAATCAAATCATCTTGTGCGCTAACAGCCCTAGTCTCGATCCTCGATGTGTGGCTAACCCTTGTGTGGTGAGAGATTAGCTCTTCTCAATATGTAGCTAACTTCAGGTAATTGAGCGTTTAGGAAGAAACATTTTTGAATTTGATCTACGAGGTTGAGTGTACGGTGGGATTTTGTTAATCAACTTGTTGAATCTAGCCACAAATTCCCTCATGGGTTCTTGTGATTCCTTCTTTATTTGAGAAATTTGGGCAGTAAGCATGTACGTCCTCTGCGGGTTTGAAATGGTTCTCAAATCGTGTTCTCATCGTGGTCCAGCTGGAAATGGCCCAGCGGGAAGGTGATAGAACAATCCGGCTACATTATCTTGTAAAGTCTCTACAAAAATCCTCACGAAGACATCTTCATGTTCAACTCTAAGGACTCACATGTATGCTATGAAGGCTGCGATATGTTCATCGGGATGCGCCTTGCCATCACCTATGAACTTGGGAAGTTATTCTGTTACCCCTAGGTAACTTATCTGCAAAAGCGTTGAGGAAGGCGAGAGGCCTAACATGATGACCCCACGGTAATGGAATTGCCATCCTTGGAAAGACTTCTTGAAGGGGACTGAAACACTAGCTTGAGAATCAAAGTGCGGAGATTAGGGCTGAGCTGCACTAGAGGGATACCACCTACGGGGTTCTATCTTCAACGGGAGGAGTGTTTGTTGAACAAGCTCTTATTTCTTCTAATGAAGGAAAGGGAAACCTTTACGCTCCAAAAGCTGGGCGAGAATCTTCAATACTAAGGGCCCTCCTTGCAGGTAAAGCGTAGAAGTCACCAGATCAAAGAATGATCAAGAAATTGTTTATAGAACTAGAATATGTTAAAAAAATGAATCCCAGTAAAGTCGCGATAAAGCTGTTGGTCGTCAAATAAGGACTTTATTGAGAACAATAGTGAGGGGACAAAAGTCCCTCCTCTTTATTGGGAGAGGTTCCCTTATTTATAGGAAAAACTTATTTACACATGTACAGTGTATAGTTTTAATGAGGAACTCGAATATCATGAAAGTGTTAAAATAGAATAGATCATCAATACAAAAGGAAAAAGGAATTAAGTAGTGGGAAAGGAGGAAAAGGCACTCTCAAGAAATATAGATAAAAAAATAATTCTTTACGCATCTTTAGAATGAAATTATTTAGAACATGACCATTTGCATTTGAGACAATAGATGTTATTTCAAAGACACAAAGTTCTAGAAATTACATATACGGGAATACAAAGCTTCTTGAAGTAACATAGATGAATGATTCAATAACATTT
>CM031234.1:520713330-520725830 GCA_018340775.1 Taxus wallichiana var. yunnanensis
GTTAATAATCCATAGAACTTAAGAATCAAGCTTCCTGGATATGCATGCTTCATAAGTTTGGGACTTAAACCTTAGGAGAAAGGCTCAAGCCGCGGGATCGGTAGTGGAATCATAATATTATTATTTTCACTATATTGTTGACACGATTTACCAACTATTAAGTCATATTTTTCCTATCATTTCCAAACTCAATACCCATTGGGGTCTTTAATCTTCCCCAACTACTTGGCTTCATCGACTTTCCCATGCAGGAACCCTGCCGTTGGAACCTAAAGTTAATCATTTTCTTTGGTGCCTTACTTATCAGGGTCTTCCTGTTGGTGAATGTCTCAGTCACATTGGTTTTCCTAATCTTGAATGTCCCTTCTACTCTCGGCCAAAATATTTTAATTTTTTTATCTTGCTCACGTGTTAAGGACATTTGGTCATGGATTCACACGTTGTTTCAACCCTACCACCCTAAATTCTTTCATTGGCAGATGGTATTGTTTGGATATTTTAGTTATTGGATTTCCTATATTGACTCTCTATGGCATTTTTGCAAATTCTATATTCTCTTTTAAATTTGGAAAGCTTGTAATATTGCTATCTTCCAAAATGATCAATTTGTCGCTTTATTTTCCTCTAATGATAGAGTAGTTAGCTTTGTTTACGATGCCACTTACATATTCAGCTCAAGCCAAAAGCGTTTCTTTAGATTTTCTCACCTACATGAATTTCTACTTTGCACACTGGGAGTGTCCTTACCACGATGAATAAGGTCCCTCCTAACCCTTTCCTACCACCACCTCAGCCATCTCCACCATGCCATCCACCTTCACAAGGACCACATCATAGAAGCCACTCTCGTAGCCATTGCTCCGCCTCTCCCCATGGTCGCCCTTCAACTCCGCCCTTTTGAGGATAGGTGGAGTCCTCCTTCGTAGGGGAAGGCTCTCGCTAGTTCTTCGCAATTGGACTCTCCTCTGCATGGAGATTAGGTGTTTCTTATCTCTCCACCTTTGTTTGGGGAATTTATGGTGCCTTTGCATATTCGGAAATTCTGATCGGGATGGGCGATAGGTTGATCCTCCTTTGGCTCCAGCACTTTGATGGGTGCCTATGCATCGCTCATGCATTCAACCTCAAAAGGTGCCCCATGGATGCGTGGGGAGAAAATATGGTCAAACGTCATGAATTTCATTTCTTGGAATGTTAGGGGTCTCACAAATCCCTCTCTGAAAATACTTTGTGTGGTTATCCTGTCATGACATTTTAGTAGCTTGGATATTATTTGTTTACAGGAAATTAAAATTTCTATTTTTTTCTTCAAAATACGCTAACTTGTATTGCTCTTGATTTTTCACATTTTCATACTCTGCACATATTGATGGAAAAGGTGGTGCTAGTATTTCCATTACCCCAAAAATTTTGGCCTTAATCACCTCCTCGGGCCAAGATCCTTCAAATTGGGCCATGTGGGTGATTATGGTGATTAATGATCTTTCTTTTGGTATTCTTAATGTTTATGCTCCTAATGATGGCACATGGAAAGAATGACGTTATGGAAATGGTTAGGTGATAACTTGCCTCTTTCTATTGGTTGGTTTGTGGTGACTTTAATATGATTGAACATCCTAATGAAAACTCGACCCTCCCTATGCATTGGTGTGTCGGTGAGCGTGTGGCTTGGTATTACTTTAAAATCATTGGGGGCTTTCCAATCCTTTGCTCTATGAGCGACAAATTTAAGTCTCAAGCTTGGTATACTTGGACCAATCTTTGAGAAGGATGCGATTGGGTATTTAAAAGGCTTGATCATGTACTTCTCTCTCAGTAAAAATCTTTGATTTTGACATGCAAGGCCTCTCCCCTGTCATCAAGTGTGGTCAGATGTTCTTTTGTCAGATCACCGTCCGATCTCTTTTAAGATTATCTAGCGCGGGCCCCTTTCAAAGTCCCATCAAATCAATTCTTTCTTAATGTCTCCTTGTTGAGTCACTCAGGGTGGTCCCTCTTATTGCTAAAATTTGGAACATGGCACCACATCCACCTTTTCTTTTATGCTTTGATTTGAAGTGGTGGGAAGTGGTGATTCAACACACCACCTGATTCCTCCACCAATTTGGTAAACAAGTTGCTCGGGTGCGTAAGTGAGTGTGGACTCGGCTCTACCTGCAAAAGAATTCATGGAGGGTTTTATGTTCTCCTCAAATCCAATCCTTTTGACACCCCTCTTGATTACAGTGATAGCTACCAACATTCATATAGGCTCAAGCTCATGGAATCTCACTCGGCCTTGTGGCACTCAGATCCGGTCGAGGTTGCATTGGCTCAAGGTGGGAGACAAAGCATCTAAAATTTTTTTCAAATCCCTCCATGCCAAACATGCTCATGAACAAGATTAAAGCTATTCAAGTTGCTCAGAGTTGGCTCACATGGATTTTCTTGAGATCACTAACACTTTTTGGAACACTATCAGTTAGTTTTCCAAGTGCAAGAGATCACTAATGAGCGAGATGACTTGCAACAATGTATTGAGGTGGTTCTTGTCAAACTCTCCTTATGATCATGTGCTCGATGTAATGCCCTCTTTCATTGGATGAGCTTTATGTTGCTCTTTTGTGTTTAGTTATGATAAATCTCCTGGATTGGATGGATTTCCTTGTGAATTCTACAAAGCCACTTGGTCTTTTGTTGGCCTAGACTTGCTTTGGGTCTACAATGAAGCTCTCCAATCCAATTCTTTAGGGAGCTTCATCAATCAAGGAAACATCAAGTTCATCCTAAAGTGGCGATCCTGAATTGATTACTAGTTGGCGGCCTATCACTCTTTTGAATGTTTCTTACAAAATTCTTGCTAAGGCCCTTGCTCTTCGCATTGTTGATTTTTACCTAAGATTGTTCGACCCAGAAGATGGGATTTGTCAAAGGTCACTATATTCTGGATAATCTTATTGCGGTCTGGGAAGGAATGGAATGGGCTCGAATGTCTCTGTAAATGGCCCTTATTTCTTAAAATTGACTTTGAAAAGGCTTATGATCATATCAATGGCCTTTTATTTTGGCCATGCTCATAGCTTTAGGTTTTGGTGAATTTTTTACCTCGATTGTCCAAACTCTATTTTCCAATGCTTTTGCTTGCCTCACTATCAATGGTCAATAGTCCTCTGCGATTGGCCTTTTCCGCTCTATCAGACAAGGGTGCCCTCTTGCGCTTTTTTTTGTCTTAGCAGTTGATGCTCTTGGATATCTTATTGCTAAGCGAGTGATCAAGGTCACATTCGGGGACATTTTTTTTCGATCATTCTACTCACTCATTAATGGGCACTTTGTTGATGATTCTTTTCTCACCCTTGCTAGAAAAATGAGCAAAATTTTGTTGAAGTTTTGAATGCCTTGACATCTTTTGTCTTGCTTTAGGATCCAACATTCAGATGGCTAAAACTTTGGGCTATCGGCAAAAAGTTGTTGGCCTATGCCTAATTGGTTAAAAGCTTACCCCTGAAGTGGATTGGGCGTGGAGAACAATTTAAATTTTTGGGCATTCCTTTTTCCTTTGATAGTGATTTTGCAACTTTATGGCAATATGTGATTGATAGAGTTGAGCATAAGGTCTCTCGGTGGTCTTCTAAATCTCTCTCTTTAAGCTTGGTAAATTTCAGGTGTGTACCAAGATTCTTGCTTGACCACCCATGTTTATTATTCTACTTGTTGGTGCCCATCTCGGGCTTCCTTTTCCAAACTTGCCAAGCTGCTCATGGGATTACCTTTGGTGTAAAAGTTTTGGTTCAGCTGGCTTTCATCGAGTCGCTTGGGAGGTTTTTTGCCCCACGATCAAGGTGGCATGGGATTATTATTGAAGTTTTCTGGAAAAACATCTTTATGTTCTAAATGGGTGGTGCGATGCCTTTTGGGTAATCAAGCTTGGAAAATTTTGCTTCACCATTGCATTGCTTTAGGTTCTCCTTATGGAAAAAATGTTGGAATAATATAGGGTTACATACCTTAATTATCACCAAGGCACCTGTTAAGATTATTGGCACTTTCATCGCCAAGAGCATATGGAAGGCCTTTGAAGTTGTGAAACCATTTGTGATGGATTGGAGATGGCTTTCACATTAGGCTCTCTTTCAATTCCTAGAATATCTGGTGGTCTCCCATTATCACGGAAGATAGTATCCCACTTGTTGAAACTCTGGGCATCAAAGCTCTTTGTTTATCTCAAAAGGGATTCACACCATTCAAGATTTGGTTTCCCATGAGAGACTGGATTTCTTGGCCGAGCTCAAGATGAAATTCAATCTTTCCAATTCAGACCTTCCATCTATCCACATAATTCAAGAGTTGATGTCGGATGTCATGCTTCATAAGTTGGGTCTTAAACCTCCAGATGCTTGGTGGCGGGATTGGCGGTGGAATCATAATATTGCTTTTTTCACTATAATGTTGACACCATTTACCAGCTATTGAGTCCTATTTCACCTGCCATTTCCAAACTCAATGCTCCATTGGGGTCTTCAATCTTCCCTCGACTACTTGGCTTCATCATCTTTCCCATGCTTGGAACCCTTTGTTGGAACCTAAAGTCAACCATTTTCTTTGGTGCCTTACTTATCAGGGTCTTCTGTTGGTGAATGCGACTTAGTCACATTGGATTTCCTAATCCTAAATGCCCCTTTTTCTCGACCAAAATCTTTTAAACATTTGTTTGGTCTTTCTCCCATGCTCAAGCTATTTGGTCTTGGATTCATATGTTGTTTCAACCCTACCACCCTAAATTCTTTCATTGAGGATGGCTTGTTTGGAGATTTCAGTTCTTGGCCTTCTTATATTGACTCTCTGTGGCATTTTTTAGAGCTGTATTCTCTTTCAAATTTGGAAAGCTCGTAATATTGCTATCTTCCAGAATGATCAATTTGTTGTTTTTTTTCACTAATGATAAAGTGGCTATTTTGTCTGTTGTGCACATACATATTCAAGCTCAAGCCAAAAAAGTTGCTCTGGAGTTTTCTCACCTGCAGGAATTTCTCACTTGCACACAGGGGAGTGCTCCTTGCACATGATGAGTCGGGTCCCTCCCGACCCTTTTCTTGCCACTCCCATCTCTCCATGCCATGACCACCTCCTCGAAGGACCCGTCATCAAAAAGCCTCTCTCGACCATCGCTCCCTCTCCCCCGGTCACCCTTCAGCTCCCCTCTGAGGCTGGGCTGGAGTCCTCCTCTGTGGGGAAGGTTGTGGCTAGTTCTCCGTGATGGGCCTCTCCTCCACATGGAGTTCAGGCATTTGTTGGCTCTCCGCCCCTGGTTGGGGAATTATGGTGCCTCTGCAAATGCAAATGCCCGATCAGGATGGTTGGTAGGTTGATCCTCCTTTGGCTGAGCCATCTAGTGGAGTTTACATCCCTCCTCGGGATGATCCTCCTCCTCCCGGAGTGGTGGCATGTGCTTAGTGTTCTCTGGTTTGTTTTTAATGTGTAGCTCGTGTTTTCCCTCGTGGCGTTTTTGTTGCCCTTTGGTGTTTTGGTGCCCTCGTATGGCTTTTTTGTGGGACCGTGAGTTTTCTAGTTGCCCTGCTCTTGTAACTCTCTTATATTTTATTTAATATAATGGGCAGCCTCTGAATTTTCCCATTCTCCTCGTAGTTGTTCGCTCCCCATATGTTAATCAGTATCTGTAGTATAATAATAACAATTCCAATCAGCAAATAAAACTTATAAATAAATACATTTTAAAGCATTTGTAGATAAAAAAAACCGTGCAAGTTCAGCATACCAATAAAAAATACAAAAATATTATATTAAATAAAATCACCTTCCATCCTGCGGGAACATGGTACCCGTCGATCTGCACATCTTCATGTACGACGCGAAGCGGCACTAGCGGCAGCGGAGAATGCCTCTAATGTTTTCTCTCCGCACACCTGTTCTATTTCTTTGTGAAGCCGATCCTGTACTTGCTCACATTGCAGACTCTCAGAGATTTTATTTTATTTAAATTAAAAACAATTAGCTAGCTACATATACAGACATAGTTACCTGAGAGTGAGGATGCTTGGCCAGTTCAAACATGGCCCAGACCATAGCCACGTGGCTTGTAGTGGTGCTTTCAATTACAGGCTCCCATATTGCTGTCTCCAACTGCTCTTCACTCAGTACCTTCCCTTCCTTGAGCAGCATGTCTAGATATCCCTTTGCCTCCTTCACCCATCAATATATTCATTAGATATATATTTTGTAAGAATTCCCAATATATATAAGGGTCATGGTGAAGGTGAAGGTACCTTTCCTGAGGAGAGAAGCTCCCTCTGTTGGCGAATGAGAGCCCTCACAACTGCTGCTCTTCTTTTAGTCACTGTATTTAACATTGCACGTAGTTTTTTGTTGGGAAGCCATCGATTTATGAAAGGAACGAAGTCTCTCCAGTTTATTTCGAGTGCAGCAGTTGCAGGATCCCCAACTATAAGATCATACATTCTCTGCACAGATACAATTTCACTGCCCAGCTCTTCAACGTACAAGGGCTCAACAGTTCTGCCTATCACCTGCAATCCACACCACAAATTCAATATTACAAAATAAATGTACAGATTAAAATAGAATAATTATTATTTTGTTGGGAGTTACCTGATTTAGTGCAAAAGGGAACAAGTGATCAAGAATGATCTTGCTCAGGTTCACTGTATCATTGCAAGTTTCCTTTAGCTCACGGTGCATGGAAGTTATTAGCTTCTCAACCATTTCCTCCCGCATGAATGCATTATTTCTCTGTTTAGACAAGTAGATGTAACATATTCAATAATATCTTCAAAGTTGGAACAATAATAATATAAACTAAACCATTTTATCCATTGTAACATCTTTTTTTACAGTGAACCACAACACACTTTAGCCTTTACAGCCAGGAAAAAGTTTTATAAAAATAGGCAAACGCTATAACCGACTATTTATAATAATCCAAACACTCGAAAATAATGTGTAACTCAATTGTTTCCAATTAAGAATGAAATAAATATTGAAAATAGTACTTGAGGAGTTGTTCCTAGGAGGTGGGAGACCATGAGCTTCTTCATCAAACGATGATCCCTTCCATAGTCAGACAAGGCCACCATTGTCTTGTCCAGAGACAGCACCTGCAATGCTGTTGTCAGCTTCTTTGCTGTTATAGATGAATGATGGTCAGTCATTGCCTGCAACCCACATTTACATTTTCATTTAGATTTAGATTTATAATAGTAATCATTCACACCCAAGAAAAAAAATGAATAGCTCGGGTTGTGAAATCTTATATTACTTGTCTGCAAGATTTGGCTGAATTCAAGACAAGAACAGCAGAGGAAAGGCCAGTTCGGACAGAGTAGACTGGACCATAGCGTTTGGCCCATTGGTAGAATGTTCGATGGGGTACCTTATCCTTGTGGAGAACAAGGTCCCTCATGATCGTCCATGCTCCCACACCTGCATTTTAGAACAAATCAAAACCATGTGTGAATTTTTCGACCTCATAAACTCGCTTAATGGAAACATTGGTGTCGACAGAAAAAATACGTATTATCGCTGATTGTCAAACTTGCGTGAGGGATAAGATGATCCAAAAGAAAAACCAGACTACAAAACTAGTTCTAACCTGGTGGATATTTCTTCCCCTTTGATGATCTGGTATTTATGATAATGGCTGCTACAACCACCACCACTAGAAGCTGAACTGCAGTCCATAGTAGAAACATATTGCTGAAACAGTATTTACTTAGCAGAAGCATGGATATAAAATCCCATATCATGGCATTAGGAGCACACGTATATATAGGCACAAACTCCTCCCTCCATCAATGAAATATCAGAGTGTCGAATAAGGCTGCGAAGCGTGGGATGCTTTTTCGTCCCATGTCCAATCATATCAATAGACCATACTCGGGCCATATGTTGTTTTGACCGTATATGCACATATGGAAGAGGTCCACCCAGGTGCACTCTTGGTTGATTAGAAACATGTCATCATATTCATTAATTGAAAAACAAAAAGTCATGAAACATGTGCTTCGGGGGATGTAATGTTGCTAAGACGCACTTGTATTTTGTATGAGATTTGGCTACAATATTCGAGCATCCACTTCGCTGGAATGAAGCTTAAAAAACAATGTTATTGTTGACTCACTAAGGTATGTTATTTTAATGCATATATGAAAAATTAAATTCTCAACATGTTTTTTTAATTCTGGTATTTATTAGGAGTTGTAATTATAAGGTTGTATTTTAACATTATTTTTCAAACTACTTCTCTTTGTTCTAAACTTCGGGGAAGGTAAGGAGGAAAGCAAAGATTGTCTTTCAGTTAGAGAAAATCAAGTTGTAAATTTGCCAACTCTAGAATGGTCAAAGAACAACACACACTAAAGGGATATGTTGTAATTTGTAATGTTATGTAATCAGTGTTTACTATTCTTGTTGATTAGTGTTTGTTTATTGTTCTTGTACGTCTTTTTGTTGGCTCCAAGTCAATTGCAGTAGACACAAAATCACACACTTTGGGTATTATTTAGTCTTATTCCCATACTACTATTCATATGGTTTTGAGTGAAGAAAGTACTAATTAACCCATGTGCTTTGGTCATTTTACTTTGCTTGTTGTCGTCACTGCTGACCTCCCGCATATACTCGCCCAGTCAATTTTGTCATTTGGCGTCGTCTTATCTCTGACTAGGGTGCCCAACCTAGTGCTGGGGCGCCACAGGCACCCTGGCCCCATTTGGGGTGCCTTGATTCTTTTTACACTTTCCCGCCACTTTTTGGGCACTTTCTAGTCGTTTGAGCTTGTTATCTTTTTAGTGGTCGGTCTCTTCGGGGTTAATTATGAAATTAGATCAAGAGAACCATATAAATAAAAATTTATGAGACCATAATGAGGGACCAAACACTAGGAACATTATCATCACCTAAGGTTGCATCCATCAAAGGCTCCATTTGCATCCATCTAGCTCCACCACAAGGGACAAGGTGGTTCATCTGCATCACACTACATAGGAGGGAAGTTTATTCTATTCCATCCACCATTTTATTACATCTCTACATCTAGTTATTGCTCGCTACCACGCAAAGTGCGACTGGCACAAGAACACCTAGGGCATGATTTACACACACACATAGAACTACATCGGGTATGAGATGTAGTGCAACACTCTGTTAGTAAATCCACCATTGTGGCTACTAAGGACAGTCTGACCCCTTCATATGCATCTCTCTTTTTTAGGGGTTTGATACTCAGCTTGGAATTTTATAGGTCTCTTCTTCATTTCCGATTTACAGCGACATCTAGTGCAGTCTAGCGACATACACACGATAGGAAGCGAAGGCAGGCAGTCATTCAGTGACACCTCGGATGAGGTTTGTAGAGGATTTTCACAAACCAGGGCACCAATATCACATATAAGAACACCTCAGGCACTGCAGTCCTTCTCCAGGTGCCCCAATCTAGCCAACTATTCCAGATCTGTGCTTTTTGTAGCTTTTGAGTGATCGTTCCTACATTCTGTTTATCTATTCTTCTCTACGACACAGTCTCAACATATCTGCATACCAACTAAACTCTTCCTAACCCTTTGTTCTCATTTAGGGTTTCACATTTCTACTTGCTTAATGGCTTGGGTTCTTTTCTTTATTTACTTAGCTTTTATTTTATGTTGTTCTTAATATTAGATTAACATAGAACATCCACATTTTAGTTAATCATTTTGGTGAACCCCATGTTCAACACTACCTTCCACTTAGGGATCTTCTTCTTTTTTACTATGGCTCAATCTTCTGACGATTTTACTGAGGCTCGTCTTAAAGCCATTCATGACCATATCATTGAGCATCCCCAAGATCTAGACTTACTTTTTCATGTTGCTTGTGAGGAAGCTACCAATTTGGCGGAACTTAACGCTTCTGTGGCCATCTCTACTTCCCTTATTTCTCAACCGCTTGTTTCCACTCTTCCACCTATTTCTACCATTCCCTTTTCTGTTACTACTACAAATCATTTCACACCACCTCTAGTCTCTCATACACGGCAGGTTTCCTCTGTTGGTGCTCAAGACGTAACCTCTCTCTATCAAGACCTCTAAGCGCAAATTCATCAGCTACAATAGGCTACTTCTCGTGTATCTCCATTTTTAGATTCCACCTTGTTATTCCATACGCCATTTGCACCTGTCATCTCCACTTATCCACTTCCTCCTAGTTTTTTCACCCCTAAGCTTCTCGTTTTCAATGGCCATGGTAACCCACAAGAGCATCTTAGAGATTTCCATGTAGCTTGCTTGGAATTTGTAGAAAATCATATTCTTTTGGCTAAAATCTTTCCCCATGGTCTTCATGAGTACGTGATGTGTTGGTTTTATGACCTACCTATTCATTTGGTAACTTCATTTACGCATCTAGTCGATGATTTCCTTTCTCATTTTTCAATCAATATCGGCTCCAAGATCTCTTTATGCTCAACTAGCACAACTTAAACAAGGATCTAATGAACACCTAGATAATTAGTTTTGAGATATAAAAACAATCTAGCTAAGATGTCAAATGTGCTAGCATCTTTGAGCTTTAGGATTTGTTTATTCGAGTCTTTTACCACCACTTCAAGAGAGTGTTCTCTTTGAAACCTCTCCTTCATTCGACCAAATTTTTCATACTCTTAAGATTCATGAAATCAAACTTCCATCCATAGGAAAGCTTAAATATCAAGAGCAAGCCTCGTCTTCCGCTTGTTTTCCAAATAAGACACCATTCAAGTCATCTGCAACTAAACCAACTGACACTAAAACTCCTTTCAATGCAGTCACTACTCCTAAAGAGGCTCAGTCACCAACACTTAGGCATGTGTTTACTAACTTTCCTATGGCCCCACATCTCATATTGCAACAACTTCTTGAGATAAATATTATCACACTTCCTCTACCACTCGAATTAGACCCATCATGACCAAAAGGTAGGAATTATAATTTAGAACTTTCGATGTGACTATCACATATGTGTGCGACACTCTACGAATCGATGTTTCAAGCTCCGCATAATCATCCAAGATCTTATTGATAACAACAAGCTTGAGTTTTCAGAGCCTACTGAATCTTCCCCTAACATTGACAAGGGTAAACTCAAACTCTTGAATAACCAATCCCAACAACATGACAAGAAAGTAGCTGAATCTTTAGCTTATCATGCATACCGTGTAGTGTCCCCTCTTGCTTCAGGGGCCCTTGAATTTTTATTTTCACATACTGATGCTTCACCACCACTCATCTCTTTTTATAATCACAATTATCATGTGAGGTTTACATCTAATCACCTACATATCAAATCATCTATTGGCTCGATCCCCATCAATAATACTAATGTTGAACCATCTTGGCCTATTAGTGCATGTTCTATTCCATTTCTTCATGCCATCGGTTACCCTCTATCAAAAATTGAGTACCCGATGAACAAACCATATGGTGTCATCAAACTACATGTTACGGTTGGTCCTCTCACTTTGTTGGTCCCTTTCCTTATTAGGCAAGCAATCGATGGTTGTGACATGCTACTCGGACTCAATTGGATTCATAAGTCTCAATCCATTATCTCTATGAATCATTTGCACCTTAAATTCATTCATAACAATAAGGTTATCTCTATTGATGGTGTACCCCCATCTATTCCATGGTTGTCATCTTCTCAAGCGTCATATTATGTATCTCCTACATCATCTAGCACATCACATTATATGTTGCTAAAAATACATTCTACTCCCAGTTCACCTACTTGCACATTATCTACACGACCTCACCACTCCTCTAGTCCTACACATAAGTATATGCCCATTCCTCAGACAATTACTACATCTCGATGTAGGTCACCACCTTGTTTCATTCCGCGTGGGATTTCATCACCTCCGCATTCAGCTTCATGTAGATCTCCATCACCTACGCATTTTTTACACCTACGTGATCATCATATATTCATCCATCACATGCGCATAGGCTTCACTCACCCACATAGTGTTTATCTACTATACATCCATTACTAGTACATGGTCATACACTTTTTTTCCATAGGCCTTTAATGGAGGACCTTCGTCCTTCACTATTATTGTCTAGTTCATTTTCTCACATGCACTTGGGGGCATAGTATGTAACACACCTCCCTCATATCTTAGCATTAGCACATCTCCCATACTTGGGGCATTATACACCCTACTCTTAGTGTAGACATGATCCTCCACCCCTTTAGTGTCATCATTACTTAATGACACACTCTTGTGCTTTAGTTCACACTTGACTGTTGAGGGCTACATACTACACATGAAACCCACACACTAGATAATAGGTATTACACATTACATTTCTCATCTCGCATCATATGTCCTACGTTTTACATCCTACATCGTACATTTATTTTACATCATTTCGACCATTGCACATTTACACATTATGCATACTCTACACACCATTCATAATGGTTTTAATACGACCAACCAAAAATCAAGAATGGTGGTCTTCCAAGAG
>CM031234.1:520730830-520879298 GCA_018340775.1 Taxus wallichiana var. yunnanensis
CCAATGGAGGCCCATGCAACCAAATTGCATTAAGTATAAAATAATTTGGGTGCATGCAACCGAATGACATTATCTTTCCAAAGGTGGAATGCCAAATTTAAAAATGGAAAAGTGATTTGAAATCATGAGAAGGAAGGTCATTTTAAAAACAACTTGAACTCAGGAACAATTATTCCCTCGTTGACATATTTATAAAGACAAGATGGAGGTATTAATATCATTTACAGAGACACGAAATTGTATGAAAAATAAATCGTTCAGGGAATAATGAGTTGTGCCATAATAGGGGGAGAAACGTGATTAAACTAGCACTTTCATTAATGATGATGAGTTATGAATATTTCCTTTCTAAATACGCTATTATGCAAAAACAAGTAATATATATATATATATATATAATTTGAATATAAAATTATATCAAAAGTGAGTCATATATTAAATATGCAAGTTTAATTTTCAAAATTCAGAATAATATTATATCTATTTTAAAAAAATGTGAACGACCATCAAATTTGAACCTTCATAATTTTCAAATGATCTCAACAAGTTACTTATCGTGTGAATGTTTTTTCAAAACAAATTAATATAGTAATACGTTTTTGGAAATTAAAAACTCTTAAGTGTTTTTATAAATGTATGATTTACCATAAACATATTATTTTTATTTTATTTTAATGTTAGGTTCTCGTGGGTAGCTTATATTCATTTTTAAAATCGAAATTATACTTATAAAACAAATTTGGCTAGTTGAATATGCCTCCACAAGGATTCCCTAGAGTCAAAAGAGACCTAGTTATCGATACTTCTTTGACGATTGTGAATCCTCATATTTTGAACTCCAACTCATTGTCATCTCAAATAGTCAATGTCTTTGCTTAATATGAAGTTTTATTATTTCATATCATTGTCTGCTACTTTTCTGTTAGGTGTTTATTTTGTTTAATTTGATGGGAAGTAACTTGTATTGACCAATTCTTAATAGTTTTCTCTTTATGAAACATATTGAGATAAACTATTATTCTTTCATTACCTTTGTTTAAGTACCATATTTAACGCCACTAATGTTTCGTAATAAAAATGTTTATATTCACTTTGAAAAGTGAACCATAGATTTTGGATAATCTCAGACATGGGGGATTTTGTGGAAAAACACTTTGTAACTCTGTCACAAAACCAGAGTCAGCTCTTCTAGGGTTTCCCCTTTCTAATTGTCATACCACGGCCTTTTTGGGCTCTACCGGAATTTATATAGTCTCTCCTAGGGTTTCTCACCCTCTGGGCATCGCCTATATAATGACCTCAGCATATTCAAACCCGGTTGTTTCAACCGTGGCAGGAGATAGTGGAGTGAGCAATGGAACCACCAGTGAAGCGACCTAGGAAGTTCATCCCGAAGGTTTTTCACGAGGTAATATTTCTCCTCCTGATGTGGTTCTACCCATTCCTAAATTTAATGTTGTTTTTCAATGGTTAGAATAGTTTTTCCTCATTGGGTATTTTATGGGTCGAATCCCCTCTGAAAGCATGCTCAAATCCTAGGTTAACATAGTTTGGACCCCTCATGGGGTCTACCTGGATAGCGTTCAAAACATGTCCAAGGATTTATTTCTTTTTCATTTCTCTGACCCTGATAATGCACCCAATATTCTAGCTAAGAAAGCCACTTGGTATGTCTGTAACTCATTGCTCGTGTTAACACCCTGACACAAGGACTTTGTGGTATCTGAATATACCACCATTAAAGTGCCTGTATGGATTGAATTTCTTGGTTTTCCTCAGCTATGTGTACATTTTATGCCACAAGTTACTAGTTTGCTTAGGCAGGTAGTCTTCTTAGAAGATGATAAGTTTTACCATGCTCGTCCTTAGAAGCAAGTATGCATTGAGATTTATCTCTCGTAGGATCTCAAAGAATTTGTGGATATTCAAATGGGAAATAAATTCTATTCCCAATGAGTCATGTATATCAATCTACACAACACTTTCTTCCATTATCAAGCATCTTATCACAAGATCAAGGATTATCCACTTTATGTACCCCGTAGCTGCCATGTGGCCAAAATAACTCCCGAGCGAGTCAAACCACAACATGAGGAAGGTTCACAAGTTATCGGGGCCAACAAAAAAAAGAAAAATGCCCAAAATCCAAAGAATCTGCTCCCATGGCCATTGGGAACCAGTTGTTAAGAAATAATCTCTCAACATCTCAGCTAAGGAACCTACAAATGTTGTTAAAGAACCAAATGTTGTTGCTATCTTGGCTACCCCATTTCCAAAGTATTCCAACACACCCCTCATGGCATCGGTTCTCATGGACCAGAAAAATTCTATTTTTCATGTCCTCATCCCACATTCAGTTCCACTTCTACTGCCAAGTAACTCACAAGGGCCTTCCAAATGACCCCGAATTCCTTCTTGCATCTCTCGAGACCATAGCCCAACATGCACCGTGGATTCCACTGAAGCGGAATACAACATTGAGTACGTTGAGTGGAAAAAATTTGATCTGGAAGATTTTTTGCAGCACAATATTGCTCGTTTCTTACACAATCAATATGATGCCCTTGATGTCTTGAAGGATGGGGATATGGCTCTTGACCAACATTTCCCATGAATTATTTATCTTGGAGTGTTAGGGGTCTTACAGACTCCTGTCATAAATATGTGGTGAATGAAACTCAACAACGATGTGCACATATGTGGATTTGATACTTCTCTTTTGTATCTTATAGGAAAATGATTCATCTTGGCATATTTGGAGCATTTTATGCAGTTCAGAAAAATTAGTGTGACAGCTAGCAAAGGTTACAGATTATCTTACAACCCTGCAAAAACCAACTTTTGAGATTTTCTGTAGACCAGGGTGCCCAGATTGTAGACCAAAGCGTATGTGGGCACCCCAGTCCTATTCCAGGCACCCCAGTCCACTTAGATCTTCCAGATGTAGCCTTTTCAGGACGTTTGTGTAGTCATTCCTACTCCCGATTTTCCAATCGACTAGTGACACTCTGTGACAACCATCTATTATCAGCTAAGTCATTTACCTTCCTCTTTCACACATTAGGATTTTAGTATTTCATTTCATACATTATTCTAGATCATTTACATGTTTATTTACTCCATTTACCTAGTTATTTACAGTTTATTGTTCTCCTAGATTAGATTAACTAGTTCTTAGCCAACTTAGATATTAGTTAATTTATGTTAATCATTTTGATGACCCCAATGTCTTCTTCATTAAAACTTCTCTCTTTTATACCGCCACCCATAGTGGTCGTTTTAGGATCTCTTCAATATTGCGAGCTCCCTTTATCTACTCATCGCACCCCTAAGCCCATGGTCAACACCACCACATCTATGGCTGAAAACCCTTTAGATGACTCTAACTAGTTTCCACTCCATGAGATAGAAGCATCTAATAGTGAAAATTCCTATGATGAAGACACCAATGTTGACCAAGACCAATTAAATGCTATTACTAACTTCTACCAAGCATTGTGTGAGAACCCTATGCATCTTCCTCATGTTTTGCATGCTTTAATTGTTACTAAGTGTGTTTGTGATGTTTCTCCTACTGTGGTTACTTCTGCCACTCATATGGCCTCTACTCCACCTACAAATGTTTCATGCGCTCCTATGGTATCCAATTCTCCTACTTGTGTTTCTACATCCATGATCTCTACCCCACCCACATATGTTGTTGCCCCTATTAATACAACCACTATTCATACTATTCACCATGGTGCCTCTTATATGCATCTCAGCACCTCTTCGAATTCACCAAATTTGACATTATTATATCAAGATTTACAAACAAAAATTACCAACTTTAGTTAGCTACCTCACGTGTCAAACCATTGCTAGACTCTACAATTTTGTTACATACTCCTTTCACCCCTACCATATCAACGTATCCTCTAGCACTCAATTTTGTATCACCTAAGTTACCTATCTTTAAAGTTCATGAAGACCCCCAAGAGCATCTTCGAGCATTTCATGTAGCATGTTTAGACTATGCAGATGATCACATTATCCTAGTTAAATTTTTTCCACGTAGTTTACAAGACTATGCCATGTGTTGGTTCTATGACCTACCTGTGCATTCGGTAGTTTCTTTCAGGCACTTGGCTGATGCCTTTCTCACTCACTTCTCTATCAACATTGACTCAAAGATATCCTATGCCCAACTGACACAACTCAAGAAAGCATCTAATGAACATTTCTTCGATTATGTCTTGTGATACAAGTATAACTTAGCTAAGATGTCTAATGTACTCGTGGATTCAGAACTTTAGGATTTATTTATTCAAAGATTACTACCATCTCTAAAAGAGAGTTTTATCTTTCGACATCTCCTTTGTCTTACCAACTTTTCCAAACTCTCAAACTTCATGAAACAAAACTCTTAACCATAGGAAAACTCATATATCAAGACCCAATGTTGTTGTCCACTCGCTTCCAAGGTAGGCCAACAGTTAAATCTTCTACAACCAAATCAATGGATACAAAAACTATTGTAAACACAATCTCTACTCCAAAGGAACTTCGACCACAACAATATAAATGTACCTTTACTAAGTTTAGCACACCTCCGAGTGTTTTGATACCACAACTTGTCGATAGTAACCTTATTACATTACCATCCCCTCTACAAATTAATCCACCTTGGCTAGAAGGACACAACTTTGATGAAAAATATTATTGTGATTATCATCAATGCATAGGACATCCCACTGATCGGTGCTTGACTACAACACCTCATCCAGGATTTGTTTGACAATTGTCGATTGAACTTCCGAGAATCTAAGACAACTCCACCTACAAATGACAATCATAAACTAAAGATCTTTAAAAATCCATTACCAAAACAAAACACACAAGTAACAGAGTCAACCGCCAATCATATTTCACACACCATCTCTCCCACTAACGCTTTGGATATTTAGATTTCTTAGTTGTTAATACTGAATTTTCACCACCAGTCATTTCCTTTTCCAATATTGATTATCACGCCAAGTTCACATTCAACCATTCACACATCCATGCATCTATTTGATCCACCCCCATTAAAAACACTAAGGTTGACCCATCATGGCCCATTAGCGCATGCTCTATGTCACTCCTTAAGGCCATTCATTACCCTCTATCTCAAGTTGATTACCCTTTTGTAAAACCTTTTGGCATTGTTAAACTCCATGTTACAGTTGGCCCTCTTACTATACTTGTACCTTTCCTTGTTGTCAACATGGTTGATAGTTGCGACATGCTCTTAGGTCTCAATTTCATTCATTTCTTACAATCTATCATTTCCATGAATCATTTTCATCTCAATTTTATCCATAACAACCAGGTCATTTCTATTGATGGTATCCCCCCATCCACTTCATGGTCACCATCTCCTCGCACAAGTACTTAGCGCATCCCATACTTCATCTACTGCATCACTATCGAAGCTTCTCAACGCACAATCTACCCCTAGTTCACCTACTTGCATATCCTCTATACAACCACATCACTACATTAGCCCTAACATAAGTATATGCCTATTCCTCACATAGTTACTACATCACGATGTAGTTCACCACCTTGATTTAATACATGCGTACCTTCTTCACCTTCACATTCCACAAAGACATAGATCCCTATCACCGACACATTTTATGGTGCCATGACCTTCTTCATATATTCATCCCTCACATGCACATATACTTCATTCCCCACTATAAAGTTTGTCTACTATAGCTCCACTATTAGAACACGATCACACTCTTTCACCGCCTACACTAGATGAAGGAAATTCATCCTTCACTATCATTGGATAGTCATTCATATGTACTCAAGGGGCACGATACTCCACCTTCCCCCTCCTTATTTAGTCTTACCATAGTCACACTTATTCTCCTTTACATTCTTATACATTCATACTCACCATTTATTCTAGCATCACTACCCAATGACACACTCTTGTGCTTCAATTCACACTTGACTATTGAGGGATTACTTCTACACTAAACCCCACATACTGCATATTAGGCATTACACATTGAATTTTTTCACATTTCAAGTGTCAAACCTTTTTGACATTTAAACATTCCTACATCACACATTTCTACTCTTTTTTTCAATAATTCTATCATCTACGCATTTATGATCATATGTTATTCATCTTACACATCTACGTACATATCTAAATCATACACCATCTGTTCTACACCTATTCTACATTCTACATTATACTACATATACATATTTTCCATTCTACGTGTTACATGTGTCATTAGGCTATTTCACACTACGCATTTATACATCACCTATATTCTATATACTACACTAGGTTACATTACATATGAGTCTAACATTACATTTCATCACTACATCCTACATTACTAGTCTATCTACGCCTATTACATTGCATTTTACATATTACATATTACACATCCTACACATTTAGCATCACAGTCAACATACCACGCATTTACACACCATATCCATCACCTAGTCATCTATACTACATAAATTTCATAGGTTTGGCAGGTGGTTTGAAACCCTTCTTTTTGTCGCATCATATTTTCTGCGCACTGTGCAGTATCATTGTTAATCCAAGATGAAAGAAAGACCTGCAAGATACCAAAAGAAGTATAAAAACCCTAAAAAAAGAAGAACACAAATGAATGTCATACTGACCTCAGCTGCCATAATAGTGGGCTTACTAATTGAGTGATGCACTACATTCTAGACCCAAATGTAGTTCTAGTGTGTGTGTGTGTGAATCATGAGCCCTAGGTGCTTTTTTTTCAGTCGCACTTTGTGAAGTAGCGAGCAATAACTAGATGTAAAAATGTAGTAGAATGGTGGATGGAATAGAATAGAATCCCTTCCTATGCTTGTGTGATGCAAATTAACCAGCCTTGTCCTTTATGATGGAGCTAAATGTATGAAATGATCTCAAAATGTCTTAGATGAATGTAACCCTAGGTGGATGATAGTAGTGATTAGTGCTTGATCCCTCATTATGGTCTCATAACTTTATATTTATAGGGTTCTCTTGATATAATTTCATAATTAACCCCGCAATGGCTGACCACCAAAAATATAAGCTAAAACGGCTAGAAAGTGCCCAAAAGGTGGTGGGAAAGTTCAAAAAGGATTGGGGCACCCCTGGTGGGACCAAGGTGCCCATGGGCACCCCAGTCAAGCTAAAATAACGCAAAATGACAAAAGATGACTGGGCATGTGGATGTAAGAGGTTGGGAATGATGAAAGAAAATAAAGTAAGATGGCCAAAAGATGAGGGTTAATTAGTACTTTCTTCATTCAAAATCCTTCAAAATAGTAGTATGATACTGGGACTAAATAGTGTCTAAAGTGCATGATTTTGTGTCTACAGTAATAGGTATTGCGCCAAACATCCATATTGCATGCATCGATATTATTAAAATATGTGATCACAACTAGAAAGGAAAGTGAACACACATGTGTATATGGAAAAGATAATGACATATAAAGTATCTGACTAGCATGTGTAAAAAAGTGTATATGTAAGCATAAAAAAGCATGATTAAATGCGACCAAGATATACAATATATCATGGATGAGATGGGATGAAATACGAGTGAATGATATTATCCACATGCCCCCTGAGTGAGTGTGAATGAATATGCATGTGATGAGGTTCATTTATACATTCCCTCTCAGCAGTCGAGAATGAACCATAAAACAGGAGTATGTCATCAAGAAATGGTTTAAATAGTGCGCTAGCAAGATGTGATCGTGAAAAAGTATAATGTAAAGAGTGCGTGAGTGAGTGAGTGTGGTGTGGTTAATTTTACATTGATACCCTCAGCAGTCAAGTATGAACTGAGAGACTAGAGTACGGCATATCGTAATGAACACATCGTGTAAGAGTAGATGAAAGAAAGATATATCATGAGTATATAGAGTGAATAAAGTGCATAATATGTGATAAAGGTTGCGAGAGAATATTTCATGTGTGCAAGAAGTGTGTAGTGTGTATAATGTACAGTGTGTGAGGTTCATGTGTGTAGTATGCTCTCAATAGTCAAATGTGAACCAAAGCATGAGAGTGCATCATCGGGGAATGAAGATACAAATGTATCAAGATGTGTATGATGAATGTGGAAGACTAGATGTGACATGTGTAAGATGTAAGATAGTTGATAATGTTAGAAGGTGGGGATTGATGATTCCCCCAAGTGTATGATGAATATGTTATCCGATTATAGTGAAAGATGAGGGTCCTCCACCTAATGCTTGTGGGCATGAAGGCGTGTGATCATGATCTAAGAGTGGCAGTATATGAGATAGACGTTATGTAGGAAAATGAATCATATATGCATGCGACCAATGAGGATAATGTGGAGGTGATGAACACCTATGTGTAGTAAATCGATGCAATGATGTACACCTATGTGTAGCTGAACGAGGCAATTATGTATGCTGATGTGAAGGACCTATGCGAGTAGTGGACCTAGACTGATGTGATGGACTAGCAAACCAATGAGACTAGGTAGGCTATGTGTGAATAGGTGATCTAGGAGCAGATTGTGCTTTCGATTTGATAGGTCGTGGGGACCTATATGCTCTAGCAAGTGCGATGGTAACATCAAGAGGAGGTTTCGGCCATGGTGTAGATGGAGGAACACCATTGATAGTGATAACTTGCTTATTATGGATGAATTTTAGACACAAATGGCTCATGGAAATGATAGCCTAAGTTGTGTGGAGCTAGGGATACCTAAGAGCATGTCACACCCTTTGACTGATGGTACCACGAGAAAGGGAAAAAACATGGTAAGGCAACTAACAGTGACTAGAATCTTAACAACACCATATGATTTAGGAATCAGATATGAGATTTGTGAGAGTGGATAACCGATAGTGAAAAGAAGTGTAATAGAACATGCACTTACGTGAAATGATGGACCAATGATAGTGTTATTGATAGAAGTGGATCCAATAAAAGTAGTAATGTGTAAGCGATCAAAATTGAATGTAGCATGATAATCATGATTGGAGAAACTAATGATTGGTGGGGATGTCTCAACATGAGAAACTAGAAAATAGAGAGCCCCCAATACAAGAGGAGGCACTATGCGATATGTATGACTTTTTGAAGAGTCAGCCACTTGTTTGTCATGCTTTGGAAGAGGATTGTTGAAATGTTTGATCTTGTGATTTTGATTGATGGGTGTAGAGGCCATAGGCTCTGGAAGCTTAAGTGCATTATTGCCGATAACATCTTGAATAAGCTTACAAAGTGTAAAACATCGATTTGTAGAATGTCCGACACATTGATGATAGTCACATCTAATATTTTTTTGGTAATTACAACCTTTAGGGTGAGATGGATCCAAATTGAGTGGAGGAGGAAGCGTAATAATATTTATCTCGATAAGTTGGGGCATGAAAAGATGCGAAGTGATAGTCAATTTTGTATATGTATGCTTCGTAAGTTTCCATTGAAGGTCTTTAGTATTAGAAACAAAATTGATAGTTGTTTTAGCTTCAAAGAGGTCTCGTAGTTGGCTTAAAAGTGGATTTACTTTGAAGGTGTGTAGAAGATGAAGCATGTACCTAATATTTAAGATTGCCTATAGATAAGAGTTTTGTTTTACATAGCTTAAGAGTGTGACACAAATGATTGAATGATGGAGAAGTTTCAAAGATAACACTCTCCTAAAGAGGCAGTAATAGACTTTGTACAAATATATCTTGAAGTTCATATTTCATAAGCACATTGGATATCTTAGCTTAGTTGTTTTTATATCGCAAGACATAATCAACTAGATATTGGTTAGATCCTCATTTAAGCTAAGCAAGTTGAGCATATGAGATCTTAGAGATGATATTGATAGAGAAATGAGTGATAAAAACATTAGCTAGATGCATAAAATATGTTACCGAATGGACATGTAGGTCATAGAACCAACACATCACATAATCATGAAGACTGTGAGGAAATATCTTAGCTAGAAGAATATGATCATCCACAAAATATAGACATGCCACATGAAATGCTCGAAGATGCTCTTGTGGGTCACCATGCCCATTAAAAATGGGAAGCTTTGGGGTGACTAAATTAGGAGGAAGAGGGTAAGTTGAAATGGTGGGTGCGAATGGAGTATTGAGTAATAAAGTGGAATCCACAAATGGAGACACATGAGAAGTATCCTGTAGTAATTTTTGGATTTGAACTTGAATATCTTGATAAAGAGAGGCTAAGTTTGGAGTGCCAATGGAAGATACTTGCCACATGTGAGAAAAAAGAGGTGGACTAAAATGGTTGGTGGGAGTAGGAACAAAAATTGGAATGGTGGAAATAGGCATAAGAGTTGAAGCAGGCGGTTGAGTAGCAATGGACATGGAAGAAAGAAAGGATGTAGCAACATTAAGCTTTGCAAGGTTGGTAGCCTCCTCACGAGAAGTGAATGAAATAAAGTCTAGTTCTTGAGGATGCTCAGTGAGATGATCATTAAGTTGTTTATGGCGGGCCTTAGTAAATTCTCCATAAGATTGAACCATAGTGAGAAGATGAGAAAATCCCTAGAAAGAAGGTGGATTGCGACGGGTTCAGCAAAATGATTAAGAAAAATTATCAACAAATGAATAAATATATGCCTAATCTAAGTATGTAATATCTCTAATAAATATATGTGCAATAAGAATAAGTTTGACCCAAGAAAATGAGAAATTAAGATTTAAAATCCTTTGTGCAAATGAGGAGATAAAATGAATTAGTTGTTTCACAATTAATCTTGGGCTATGCCGAAGTGACAAACTGGTAAATATGAAGTGTATATTGTCACAATAAAACCCAGAAAAATTAAGAAATGCTGGAATATGCTAGATTAGGTGCCCGGAATGGATCGGGGGCTCTTACGGGCACTGCACGCTAGTTTTGGGCACCTGTGACAACCAAAAACATCATAAAACCATCTTTGAATGGTCGTAAGGTGTTTGTTTTCCTTCTCTTCTTATCACTAGTAGGTCGCACAATGATCGTCGATGTCGCTGATAACCTGTAATAAATAATTGACTCCGCAAAAGCCTAAAAATTTCATCAAATCCCGAAAGAAAATAATGCAAATGAGGGGTTGGACTATCCTCAACTGTCAAACAAGTGATCTTACGATTGAGCACTACACTACATTTCAGATCCAATGTATTTCTATGTGTGTGTGTGAAGAATTGTGCCCTAGGTGGCTCTTGTGTGTGTTGCACTTGATAGAGAGCAATAACTAGGTGTAGTAAATGTAGATATAGATGTGTGTGTAAAGAATAAACTTCCCCTCATATGAAGTGTATGCAAAAGAATGCAGTCCCTTTTATGGAGCTAGAATGGATGCTTGATTTCTCTAGATTATCCTTTAGATGCAACCTTAGGTAGTGATAGCTAATGCTTAGTGCTTGGTCCTTTATTATGGTCACATAACTTTATATTTACATGATTCCCTTTCTTGAATTTAGTAATTAACCCCAAAAATGATGACTACCAAAAAGATAAGATGCCCAAATGGCTAGAAAGGACCCAAAAGATGTGAACAAAATACAAATAGGTTGGGGGCACCCAAAGGGGACAGGGGCGCCTGACGCTGACATCTTGGCTAGGCGTTGGTGTCCAAGATGAGAAATAATGAAGTATAAAAAGGAAAGTGGTTAAGCAAGAGTGTAAGATAAAAAGTGGAAACAGAAAGAAAGAAAAGATGACCAAAAGACATGGGTTAATTAGTAATTTTTTACTTAGGAATCATATGAATAATATTATGTGATCAGGACTAGATAGATACCCAAAGTGCGTGATTTAGTGTCTACAGTTCTATAGAAAAACAAAATTATTAAAGGCTTGACTTTTCTACTAAATTACCTAACATAGGAACTTAGGTGTTTATTCATTGAAAACCATTTTGAATAAATTCTCATCATTTCACATACTTGAAGACACTTAATTTTAGCACTTGGCTATTTATTTTTATAATTTGGCATTAATCTATGGTGTTTGTATGTTTAAAAATTATCAATTCAGATTAGATTCTTAGTTGACCTTATTCTTTGTTGTTGCTTATCTTCTCATGTGTTGCCCTATGTTATTTCGTATTTTAATATTTTCTTATTTTTATTTTTTCTCCTATTATCTCTTTGCTTACATTGTAACAAAATTAGGTGTCTACACAAAATTTTTATCATATGATAGAACCATATCGTACTCACTACAAGATATAACCATTTATGTTACTTAAATGTTTTTGGGGAGGATGTATGTTTCATAAAAAAACCCAAAATATTAAAGGCTTGTGTATTCTACTAAATTATTGAACCGATGGAAAAACAATGGTGTATGAACTTAGATATTTATTCATTGTAAATTATGCTAGTGCTCGAATTAGGCTCGCCCCGTTTGCTATTAAAATCCCTCAGTTTGCAGCCTCTGTAATGTTTTTTGTCTCCCGTGTTGGTACCTAAAGGCTCTGTCTTCCATTTGGTTGCCATGATTGGTTCCTCCTTGGTCGAAGGTCACTTAAAAGCCCTGAATTTTTGATTTGTTCCTCTATCCATCTGAAGGTGTCTGTCAATTGGGCGTAAAACTTGGGTTATTCCTTCCCTTTCATTCTCCGAGTCATGTGGATCTGTCCCTACCATTTTGTCCCGTGGGGCGTGAAGAAATGTGAATAGATATAGCTCGGGGTCATGTGTGAACCTTGCAACATTTCCAAATGTTGTCTTTAAAGAAAATTTCATCTCCAGGATTAAACAGTGGTTTCCCTGCATTTTTACAGCTAGACAGGTGTTTTTCTACTTTCAAATTTTAAATCTCTGCATCAGTGGAAATGTGGCCCTTTTTGGTTGGATGCGGCTCGGCGGGGCACTCTAAAAACTTTGTGGAAATTTTTAACCCAAAACTTGTCCACGTGGAGGAACGATGCTCGTTTGAAGACTCGCCTTTTATTTGGCCTTTGAGTTATCTTTGGGAGCACATGTGGAGGATTCATTTGCCTCACCCGAGTAAGAAAAACATTTCATGAAACTGATGTAGTTTTGGCGGGCCGTGGACACGTGGTGGGATGGCGCTCATTTGAAGATTTGTCTCAGGGTCCCACCTTAACAATTGTGACAGAGAGACAGGTGGAGGTTTCCGCCGGCTCTGTTGGGGACTTAAACTTTTAAAAGAAATTTTCGAAGGTTCAAGCCACGTGGTAACCCTACACTCATTCGGGGGTCTCTACTTTTTTGGACCATCTCAAGATGCGCCATTGAGACACATGGCGGTTTGAAAAGTCAAGAGGCGGGGAGGTGGGCCGTTGGGGGCAACTTGGATTTTTTCCCCTTGTTATTTAAAAGACTAAAATCATCAAAATGACCCGCAAGCCCGATAGAGAATAGTCAAAATTTGCTCCAGTCAACGGCGGAGGTGCGGACTTTTGGGGGAAATTTGGAAAATTTTCCTTTTGTGGAGAAAGGAGTTAAAAGTGTAAAAGGAAGCATGGTTCCACTGGGACCCACATCAGAAACTAAAAGTGGAAGGGTGGAGCTCAGGGAAAACTTGGAAAATTTTCCCTTTTCCAAAAAAGAGGTGAAATAGCATAATTTATTTATGGTTCCTTTGGGACCCACATTAGGACACGTGTCAATCCCATTTTTCAAAGGTGGAGGGGAGAAAATTGAGAAATTTTGCATTTTTTCCAAAAGGTGTAAAAATTAAAAAGGAACCCCTAGGCCCATCTTAACTCAAATCTCCCACATGGACGGTCCAAATTCAAAAGAAAGATCAATGGAAACTGTGCATCTATATCTGATTTTCTACCATTTTTCTCCAAAGCTCCTAGGGATGCGTATTCTTATGTTTTTTTATCATTTCTTGGAGTCTCCTACATGCCAAATGAAGAGGAACATTAATCTAATATCCTAGTTTTGTGGGGAGGGTCTGAAAAATGTCTTTCACCATTAAAGATGTAATTTGTTGGATTTGACCTGATTTTTCTTTCCTTGGCACACGAGAGACCTGTTGATATCTTGGTTTAGTGGGAAAAATCTAAATAAGTCTTTTTCCATTAATATGTGCTCTGACTATTGGCCTCAATCTGATTTCCTACTTTTTCCTTCCTTGGCACGCAAAGAACCATATTTGACAGAATGGAGAAGGAAGTAGTTGGCGTGTGAGATGAAGAACGAATTACCAGTGAAGAAATAAATGCTAGAAATATTTGGAGAGATTTTCCCTCTACACACCTAATAAATTTTTGCAAATCTGATTTTGGGAGTCACAAGCGAAGGAGTGTAGGATGAGGTTCTAGAAGGAATACACGTGCACCAAACAACTGCACTTCACCAAGAAAGGAGTTGCAAGATAAGGCAAGCAAACTTGTAAGAAGCAATGTGCATGCATAGAAAGCTCAAGATTCGAAAATGGAATGGAATGAAATGCTCTTGGATTGCCATGGACCAAAAAGAGGAGTAAAAATAGGGGAGTGAATGTGTAACTCCCATGTAAGAAAATATTCCTCCATAATGGAGAAGAGGAGTTACTTTCCCAAATGGGAATGTAACTCCTATGACACACTTACACATATGACAGATTCTGTAAGAGAATCTGTCATAACTAAAATGACACCTAAGTCCATGTCCACCTAAGTGAGATGACTCACATGGTGTAGGTGGAAATAACACTAAATAATTAAATAAAGTGATCAAAAAACACCTACACCAACACCCCCCCTTCATCGAAACTAGGATGGGGCAAGGTAAGTCAGCAAGACAAACAAGAAATGGGTCCCGGCTATAAGCCTGATGAGGTACCCATGCACAAAAGGTCTCAAGTAGTGAGGGGAAAAACCTCAACTTACAAGAGATAGCAAACAAAACTCTCCTAAACTACTAAGAAGAAGGAGAGAAGAAGGAGACTATCCTACCTCCCAAGAAGATGATCCAGTCACGAGCCACCCTATGCTGAGTGAAGAGGAGGAAGAGGACCCCCGAAGTGCCAAGGTGTTGTTCCAATCAAGGGAACAATGCTCCATATGTGAGGTGGAAAATCCAACTGCTGCATGAAGAGATCCTGAAGTGGTGGCAATGAAGGAAGGTGGAATGCTCTGAACCTGTGAAGAAGTGTACCCAATGCCTGATGAGTCCTGAATCATAGTGTCTGCTCCCTGAAGTGTCTGAAGTGGGCCAGAAGTGGGCAGATCAAGAGACAACTCCTCAAGATGTGTCAAGTGATAAGTGGATGGTGGAGGTGGGTCCCCATCATCATGGCAATCAACTATGCTAGAAGAGATGTCCAAAACATCAGAAATGGGATCAGAAGTATCCTCAAGTCCAGCTGAGTCGGATGAAGAATCTGAAGGAGGAGCAAAGTGAGAGAATGAGTACAACCGAGTGTGATGGTCAGCTATACCAACTGCAACAATAGCATCACTATGGAGCTCCCTAACATAAACTGAGTCCGAAGTGAACTCAACTCGCAAGCCCTGTCCAAGATGAGTGATCTGATAGACTGAAAGAAGGTTTGTTGAAAGTAAAGGGATACTTAAAACATTATTGAAAGTACCACCACTTACTTCAACTGATCCTCTTCCAAAAACCTATGTAGTGGTGTTGTCACCAAGCTGAATAGAGGACATGTCACATGGCTCAAGTGAATCAAACTCAATGTCTAATGATGCCATGTGATGAGTTGCACCTGAATCAATGATCCATGTAGGGGTAGGTGGCACAACTGTCACTAGAGCTCTTCCCTTTGGTTTCTCCTTGTTGGATTCTTTTACTTTTTCTTTCTCTTGTACTTTCTCTTTTTCACTCTCTTTTTCCTTAGAACTGTTGTGGGATGATGAAGGTGTTTTGAGAGAATCTGGGACTCCAATATTGTGCTTCTCAAGCAAATCAGTGAGGAGAGAAATCTTTTTCTTCAAGCACTTTTCTTCATCATGCATGCCATGGCAGTATCCACATTTGATCCATTCTTTGGAATTTCGGGAGGTGGAAGAGGAGGTGGAAGAGTTGTTTTGGGGTTTGTCCTTCTTTTCATGATCTGGTTTCTTCTCCTTAGAAGCTCTCAACTTTTCCTTTCCAGCAATGAGAGCATGGGATTTTGTGGATTTCAAGCTACCCATTTGAATCAATTTACTTTGTTCCCTGATCAAATCTGCAATAAACTCATCAAGAGAGGGCATAGACCAACTTTTTCCAAGTGCCCTTTTTGTTGCATGGAAGGTGGAGACAAATACGGAGTATTCAGGACCAAGTTTGGTAAGGACGGATAAAATGAGTTGAGATTCCTTTTTCTTTATTCCACAATCTTCTAACTGCAATCTAAGTGATATGAATTTGGAGAAGAAGTCTTGAAGGGTGTCAAAATCATTGGGACTAAGGCTTATTAGGCTATTCTCAAGTTCATGTCCCCGCATTTCATCCTGTTTCCCAAAAAGTTTTTGGAGAGTATCCAGAACCTCTTTGGGTGTGGTGGAAGAGGAAATGTGAAAACGCAGCTCTGGAGATACACACATGGTCATGAACCCAATGGCTTCATCACACTTATCAAGCCATTTTTCTCTATCTCTTTCATCATCAGGTTCAGCTTGCAGACCGGTGGCAATGTGGAACAATTTCTTTCCTTTTAAGGTAGTGTTCATAGCATTCATCCATTCTTGATAGTTGAATGGGGTTAGCAAAGGAACACCATGATTATCCATGACAGAAAAGAAATGTGCGAAAAAGGAAAGATACCCCCCCCAAAAATGGCACTTTATAACATAGTTCATTTTACAAAAATAATATTCCCATCATGTAGATTGCAGAAAAACATCCAATTTTGACTAAAGAAGTGCTCAAAAAGGAGCAACGAGTCAAAATTTATGGCTTAAAGAAATTCCCTGCAACTGATTAAAAAAATCTAGTTAGCCCTGCAAAACATTAAAAAAGTGCCCAAACACATTCAAAAGGTATCATGTTTGTGCCCATTGGAAATGACATCAAATTTCAGAGGGGTTTTGTTTTGACTGCGAGGGGGGATTAGCCTCCTGCCAATCCCGGACCTCACCCTCCGTCTTCGACACTCGAAGGAAGGGCCACCAAATACAAGTAAAATGCCCAGATTTTTAAAACAACCAATAATATGAAATGTTTTAATACCTTAAAACATTTAGAAGAGGTCTGATCTGATTTAGATTACCTTCAAACACTCCGGGCATTTAAAATCCATTCAACTTGGTTTTTGTTTGATCGAACCAAGTCAGGTGCTCAACTTGGTTTTTGGTTTTGCTGCTGCGTTGGAAGGTGAACAACCACGTGTTCAACAGGGACAGCCACGTGTTGGACAAGGAATGTGTAGCAAAACATGCAATGAGCAGAGACCAGTCAATAGTGGATTAAAAAACGCCCAATGTGCAGACACTTGTTGCTTTGAATAGATAAAAATGCTGAGTTACATGCTTGTTGTGTAGCCAAAAACATCCACGAGCGGTTGGTAGTGCTGCAGCCCAAAAAACACCCACACAAAGGCTGGTTGTTGACACGTGTAGACAATGCTTTGTAGCAAAAAAAGCCCACAGAAGGTTGTTGGCACGTGTAGACACTGTTGTAGCAAAAAACGCCCACACAGAAGGTTGTTGGCATGTGTAGACACTGTTGTAGCAAAAAAATGCCCACACAGAAGGTAGAAGGCACGTGTAATACTGCTGCAGCAAAAAAATGACCACACAGAAGGAATAAACAACAACCACGAGCCAAAGAATGAAGGTTGTAAACATGAGTTGTAGTCGAGGCTAAAGCAGGTTGCAAGAAAAACACATTCTCAACAATGCAAGCCACAAAAACATGAGTTTATCAATAAGACAACGAGCTGTTTGGACAACAAGAAGCATACAAAACAAACCACTAAAAAATAACCATTAGAATCTTGAAATATGCAAGTAAACACATGCAAAGAAAGTGAAACTTGCACAAGCAACTACATGGTGGAGCAACAATGGCGAGCAACGTGATTCCAATCCCCAAGCTCTGATACCATGAAGGAGTGTAGGACGAGGGTCTGGAAGGAATACACGTGCACCAAATAGCTGCACTTCACCAAGAAAGGAGTTGCAAGATAAGGCAAGCAAACTTGTAAGAAGCAATGTGCATGCATAGAAAGCTCAAGATTCGAAAATGGAATGGAATGAAATGCTCTTGGATTGCCATGGACCAAAAAGAGGAGTACAAATAGGGGAGTGAATGTGTAACTCCCATGTAAGAAAATATTCCTCCATAATGGAGAAGAGGAGTTACTTTCCCAAATGGGAATGCAACTCCTATGACACACTTACACATATGACAGATTCTCAGTAAGAGAATCATCATAACTAAAATGACACCTAAGTCCATGTCCACCTAAGTGAGATATGGTGTAGGTGGAAATAACACTAAATATTTAAATAAAGTGATCAAAAAACCTACACCAACAACAACACGCAATGGTGCTTTGAATGTTTCTAGTTTTGGGGGAAAACTCTGTTGTAAGTAAAATATTATAAATTACATGAATTTTTCATGCAAATGGTTGGAAGGTTGGAGTGTTAGAGGTCGGGAGCTAACTCCTAAGAGGAAAAATCCTTTGACAGAGCCCATCTTCTTCTGAGAGACTATCTGAGGAACTTGTTTATTTCTTTTGTGTTAAATTTGATCATGTCAAGGTGGTTGTGAGTGTACAGCCATTGACAAGCTCTGAGATTGTTCCAGAAACTTTCCCCTATTTGAGTAAATATGTGTCTGATTTTGAGGAAAATTGTGTCTGCTTCATTTCTTAATGTCTGTAAATAGTTTCTTGTTCCCATTGCAATCTTATACTAAAATCTATGTGAATCACACAAGATCTTAGCTTTGTGATAGTTTGGTGGCACTTGTAATTTCATTTATTAGAAGAGATTTCATTTGATAGTGAAATAAACAAGTTTAAAATCATTTTACTCCTAGCATGATGATTAAGATTGTTTGTTATCCTTTGAGGGTATCTTAGGCATGATAAAATAGAGGTTGATAGTGTTTAATTAAGTCTTTCAATTTGAGCCTTCATTTTGGATCCTTAAAGTTTGTGTGAAAATGTGTTGATCTGGGCCTCCATTGAAGCACACCTTCTAGTTAAAGGAACATTCTAGTTGTTCTGAAGCATTTTGTTGGTCAAGCCTTATTTTTTTGTGAAAGCTCTCAAATATTTGGCAAGTCAAAATCCACTCTACCTCACCTCCCACCAAAATTCATTTAAAAACAACTAATCATACCCATACTACCCCTGTTTGTCTTGTGTGTGCACAAATGCATAATTTTTGTTACCAAAACATGCAAAAGCAATCAGGTTTTCATTGTCTTTAGTAGCTTGAACCTTGCTAAGAAAATATCTCCATTATCTAGGGTGACAACTCATGAGAGTTAGATTTTGTTGTATTGATCATGTTTTCTTCAAGGTCTTCTTAACAACTTTGCAAAGAAGGATATCTCCATCTCCTCCAAAAATAGCAAGCTACAAAAGGGTCCTCTCACCCTGGTTGAAAGGCACAACCATAAAGTAGTGAGGATAGATCAAATCCTCTTAAGGGTGCTACCCATTTCTCCACATCTGAGTAACAAAGAGCAAGTTGCATTCCCTCCCCGACTACAAAATGACACACAATGTGCTCTGCTTGCCTCTAAGCTTCCTGTCAAAACCGTGATGTTGCTCACCTTCTAAGGGAGAATCAATTTGGGTACTAACACCATTCTGGCACTATTTCCGGGGAACTGATTTGAGTTGCTGAGATTAATTTGTTGATTTGTTTTCATTTCTTCATACTCAAGCCCTAGTAAACATTTCTTATATGCTCTAGGTGCTAGTACATTGTTTCAACATCATCCTGTGTTCAGGCCTGTAAGGAGTGTTCAAAGTTACAGGTGTTGTGTGTAACACTTCCAGTTTCTGTAGTTATTACACTAAGTTTCAGTGATAAATATGGGTAAAGGAAGGTCAAATTTTTCCATTTCTAGTTTCTCTTGTTGACATACATTTGATAGATTATATTTTTAGTGCATTTTCACAACTAAGGTGGAAGTCCTTAGTGGCGACTCCGTGTTAATCTAATTTTTTGATAAGTACCAGTGTCTTAAACTCTGTCAAGTGAGATTTTTACTAAACTTTGCAAAGATGGAAGGAAGAAGGTCTTTCTTCACTATGTATCCTACTAAGACATTATTTCCAGAGCTAGGAAAGACAAATTCAAAAGGTAGAAGATCCGTGAGAGATGGAGATCAACAGTCAAGAAAAGAGGTCTCTGTTGATGAAGGTGATCAACCTATCATTGAAGATTTCCATTCAAGTGATTCTGAATTAGGTAGTCTTTTTGTGGAATTAAATTCTCCATCTGGAGAGGGGCCTTCATTTTAATTTGAAAAGTTTACTTCTGATTTTGTTCTTGTGTTTTCCAAAGTTGATAGGTTTTTCCAAGGGACGGGGCCTTTAGGGGATACCCATTTTGGAATTTATACTCTTGTGTTTCAAAACCCCTTGTCCCTTATCAGTTTGATTCTCCTCTAAGGTCACCTCCTCAAAACAACATGGCCCATCCCCCACCTAGACCTCCATTTGTTGTAAATACCTTTGGTCATATAAGTTTTAGAGGGATGGCTGGTTATCCAAATGTAGTTCCCAGGATGTAAGAAATAGACTACCAAAGTTCCAAGGAAACAATGTTATAACTGGTGATCAATATTTAAATCTCTTTATCAACATGATGGAAGACTTTAAGATTGAATTTGAATATGTATATATCAAATTATTTATCCATACTTTGGAGGAAGATGCCAGGGACTGGTATAAAGCTCTACCAGATAATTCCATTGATTCTTGGACCAAGATGAATAATGCATTCAGATTGCATTATGGTGACAGAACAGATCCTAGGTTTCTTCTGTCAGAATTTGAGAATATCAAAAATAACCCTAATGAGTCAGTACATGACTTCAACACTAGATTCAATAAGACATTGAGGAGGTTTCTTGTAAGTTTAAGGCCATGTGATGAATCTTTTCTTATAAAGTATTCTGATGCATTTGATAAGAAAGTTGCTTACTACTTGAGGGAAAAAACCCTACCAATCTGAGAAAGGCCTTTACTATGGCTCTATAAATTGAGAACAACATCAAAGCAATTGGAAAACCTCCTAAGAGGGAGGGTGTTAAACTGATAAACCCAAAAAAACCTCAAGCAAGCAAGAGTGTGGATATTGATGAGGTTGTTAAAACTCTAGCAAGGGTTGTCAAAGAAATCTCATACAAATTAGCCCAGGAAGAGAAAGGAATTGGGAAGAGTTCACAAGGTCAGCATAAGCAACAAGGCCAAGATAGATTTACCAATCATCCTAGAAATGAGTAGAGATATGATGACAGAGGAAAGGGACCCATGGGATCTGCAAATAGACATCCCCAAGCTAGGGAAAACATAATGGTGCATGATCCTTTGGCTCTCGAGTTACTATTGTTGAAGAAACAGATGTAATTGATTGGTGTGATAGGTGTTTCATGCCCCATGCTCCATGTGAAGTAGATCAACAAGAAGAAGAAGAAGCTGATGATGATAACACAGATGATGATGCATGCATGATGGAGTGCTCTACAAGCTCACAGCAAGGAGCAACTTCAACTAAGGTGATTAGTTCTAGAACTGCTGCTGATTTTTGGGATTGCATTCACCGGGTACCTCTTCTTCCTCCCTCTCATATTTTAGAAATAGATATTGTACAAGCTTTTGAACTGCCAAATAATGACTTTGAATATCTAAGAGCTTTAATGATCAAGAAGTATGATGGAGGAATCCCATCTGAGGAAGATAGGTAGTTATTGATGAACGTTGTTGTTGCTCAAGAGAAGGATTATAATACTAGGAGTAGAGTTGTCAAAGGAGCAGGGCCTCAGGCCAAACCTAAAGCCCCATTTCTTTCAAATATTCCTAAAGAGGTTCCTAAGAAATATGCACCCTACAAAGGCCTTGTTGTCCCAAACAAGATTTATCCTTCTCCTCATGCCCAAACTATCAAAAACCTGTGATCTTGTCTGATGAGTCTGTCAATCTCCCTTCCAATCTTTGCCTTGCCAAAATCTGCTCCATATGACATTGCCCAAGTTTTGAGTCAAATCAAAGTTAGTGTTCCAATTTTTGAGCTTCTTAGGATTCCTGAGCACAAGAAGAGGGCATTGGAGTATTTTGGATTGAAAGAAGAGAAGAGTACCTCGGGCAGAAATGTAAACATTGTGGAGACTCCTCCAATCATTGAAGAACTAGAAGCACCACCAGCATCGGAAGAGCTAGATGAACCACTTGAGGTTTATTTGGGAACATCCTTGGTAGATTCTCAGCTAAATGTGGATCCATTCTTCACCACTCTGATCATTAAGGATAGATTGTTGCACAACTGTATGTTTGATTCGGGGCATCATGCAATGTTATGCCTCTGGAAGTTATGAATGAACTAAATATCAAAGTAACATCGCATATGGGAAGTGCACTACCATGGATTCTAGAGAGGTGTCAGTGGTGGGATTTTTGAAGGGTCTAGTGGTACAACTTGCATCCTATCTAAGCAAGAACTTGAAACTTAATGTAGTTATTGTTGATTGCCCAACCAAGTGGGGTATGTTGTTGTCCGAAAAAGGGCTGCAAGTGTTGGTGGGAGTGTTTAGATGGATATGTCATATGCCACCATCCCAATTGAGGGTATCCTTGTCAAGTTATATGGGTAAAAAATATGTTGCACCTTGTTGTCCACTCAAAATTTCCCCGCACTTAAAAGTGAATTTTCAAAATTTTGAGTATTGAATGTCTTCTCTGTCTTTGAAATGTTAAAAGCCAAGAAGTTGTAACAGATCTGCATTCCTGGGTCATTTTGTGTGTTTCTCGCGTACTTCGTATTTTTGTCCCGCATGTCCCAGTTTCAAACGGGCCCCTTTGTTGCATTTTCACCCGAAACGCCTGAGCCGCGTACTTCGCGCATTTCTGTTCCAAATGTCCCAAACACTTCCGGACCTGTTGTCACGTTTTCCCCGGATTGATCAAGTCGCGTACTTCGGAACTTTTTGACCCAAATGTCCCAAGTCAAAAAAGTGCGATTTGTTCCAATTTCGCCCGAAACACCCGAACCGCGTACTTCGCGCTTTCTTGTCCCAAATGTCCCAATTTCAAAAGTGCGCTCTGTTCCAATTTCGCCGAAATGCCCCAACCGCGTACTTCGCGCGTTTTCGTCCCAAAAGTCCCGAAATGCATTTATGCGCCTTCTTCCTGCTTCGCCCGAGCCGCGTGTTTCGCGCATTCACGTTTCACATGTCCCAGATGAACCAAGGGCTATCCATACTTGGTTTTTTCCGTGAATATGTTGCCTTTAAAATTGGTAGATATGAATTTAATGCGCATTGATTTCCCTTTCTCTCTCCAAAACGGCTATATAACGGGCAGACCCCCTTTTACATTTTTCACACTGCTTCTTTGCTCGAACCCCTGCAATCTAATTTCCTGCGCACAAACCCGTTCCCTACTGCAATTCCTTCCCGAGTCTAGATTGCATTTCTCTCTCAACTACTATCAGTATGAAGATCAAATTCCAGGGACAAGAGCAAGTTTCACCACTAGAGTCTGCCGTTCTCAACATCGGAGACAGTGAAGCTCGACATCTCGATTTCGGTGATTTTTGGGCGAGGATGGCAGATGCAAACCCTACTCCAATGGCACAAATGATTCACGACAGTGGTTTGGCCTTTCTGGTGGTTTCCGATCTCGGTACAGTGTGTTGATACCGTGCTTTCGTGCGGAGCTCATTTCGACCCCGCCTCGAGCGAATTGACCAATATACACGGGGAACTCATTGCCAAACTAGATGCTGCCACCATTAGCACTGCTCTGAGAATCCCAGAGATGGATAATGCCATAGTCGTTTCCCGGGATCAAGCACAGGCCCTGTTCAATCAGGACAGCGACAAATACAAAGCACGGGTGGCAAAGTCCTGGCTGAAGAACCCTAAGAAAGGAGCTTCTCGTCTGACCAAAACCCTCTTGCGGGCAGATTTCAATGAAGAGTTGTCCGATTTCATAATTCTGCTGGCTCGGGTTATGGGTTTGCCCACTACCAACGAATTCCATTTCTGGATGTGTCCGCTCATCAGTATGGTGTGCGAAGGAACGCAGAACATCAACTGGGCAGAGATCATCAGCATGAATTTGGCGGAGCAACTGTCCAACGTGCAGCAAACGAAGAAGTTCTATATGACTTCGTACCTGATGTACACTCTGGCAGCATCAAGGCAGTGGTTTGGTTTCTCTTACATAGATGAACACAAAGATGATCCAATATATGCATACTGCCCGCAGTTCACCCTGGAGACCAGCAATCGTAACTTCAGAAGGGTCAACGACGCTTTCACCATGTACGTGGTTAGGCTGCTCGAAGGCGATACTGCCAGGAGGTTTTCTGATGAAGCTATGACTCTGATATCGCACTACGGTGCCTACTTCATCCAGTTCAGAAAGTTCTCTTATATCAGGTTAGCCGGCTATGAGGGCTCCCCTCTGAGACTGCCCATGTTCTGTAATGATAAAATGGCCTTGATAGAGATATGCAGGCAACTAGACAAGTTGCATAGAACCTGCAGGGATAAGAGGATCACTGGTTTACACTTTCCCATCTCTTTGGGAAATTATACCTGCAAAACAGCCCTAGATGCACAGAATGTAGAAAGAGCCCTGGTTCCCATCACGGTTCACTTCTTCAAGCCAAGGACTTGCTTCGACTTGAAGAGGTTCATTGGGCAGAACATCAAAATAGTCTATCATCATAGAGTTGATACAGAAGACTATTGGGCTGATTGTGCTGATGATTTTGAGGCTAGAAGGAGGCACTATGGCAGATTCTCCTTGCAATTAATTGAAGAACTCGGCCTATATCAAGTTCCTGAAGGGCTAAAGGATGACAACTCTGATCTATACTCGTATGAGTATGAAAATGTGGTTATGCACACTCCTTTAGAGGACGTGGATTGGAACAGGAAAGAGAGGGACGACCTGGCTGAGATCCTTGCTCCAGTTTTGGTCAGGACTAGGGTCTGGTTTGACAGAAAGTTCGAGAGTTCAGGAGGCATTCAGGAGAATCCTCTTCTAAGGACGCTTCAACACCGAGAAGAGAAGCATCTATTCCAAGGTCTGAGACACCAGTGAAGACCCCTCCTGCCTCATCAACTCAGGGACCTGCAGAATCTACTCCTTCCTCATCCACCCAGGTATATAAGAAGAAACTCAAAGAAGTAAAGAAAGAACCTGTGGAAGAAGATCTCCAGGAAAAACAGGAAAATTTGCCTATAGGGCCAGAGAACATCATTGTTCTTAGTGAAAGTGAAGAAAGCGAAATGCCAACCCCTGCAAATGCTCCTGAAGACCCAGCTGATAAAGATAAAGAAGTGCAGAGCACTGAGCTTCCAGGTGCTGTAGATTCTTCTACCACAATTGCCTCCAGTGCCCCGCTCACATCTCAACTCGAGTCAACAGCTGCACAGACCTTGAGCGTCATGAGCTCCCTGTCTCTTGGTCCCCTTGCCCCTCCTGCTGATTCCTCTTCCTCTTTCGCGTGGGTGCAACCTTTGGTCGACAAAAAGAAGAGAAAATTCTCCTCTCAAAGCTCGGGATCAAATTTTGATGCTGTCGCAGCCTTGTTGGGCACCACCCCTTCTCGTGCCAAGAGAGCCAAAGTCACCTCCAGAATAGTGTCTGATGCTCAAGGTCAGCAATTCCTGGAGATTGCCAAGCCTACAATGGATAAATCAGAGCAGGACTTGCAGGCATCTGACTTGGAGCTCTCGAGAATCCCAATGGGAGAGTCTACCCCTGAAGGTGAAATTCACAACCTCCAGGAAACAGTCACAAGAGTCATTGGGAGGGTAGAAAAGGGCCAGCAAACTATTGAACAGTTGGAAGAACAGGCCCAAGTTCTCACAGGTTTCATCAAGTCCCTTTTGTCTAAGGACAAAGTTTTGGACCCTACCCCCTTGACTGCTCTCCCACCTCCTGTAATTCTAAGCCAAGATGAAGTGCAGAGTATTAAAGATATGCACAAGCATTCTGTCTATGGCAGAGCTATTGAAGCCATGGTGGAAGACATGCTTGTTGCTGGGTTAAACTTCATCGATGAAGCTTTCAAACTCCATGAAAAGGTGAACAATGTGCAACTGAAGCTCTCCTCCACTATCAATACCATGGATAAAGAGCTCAAAATCTGGAGCAGTTGCATAGTAGACCTTCGCCTTATGGGACAGACAGACGAAAACATTTTGCTGGCGAATAAAGTTTTTGATGATGCAAAGGACAATCTATCAAAATCATGGGTCTACAGCGTGGAGTGGAAGATCAGAGTCTTGGAGGAGGCTTTGGGAGAAATGAAAAACAGCTGGCAGAAGGGCGAAGCCTTCAAGACATTGGTTGTCTCGGCTTTCAAAGATATACATTGTCATCTTCAAGATGAAACTTCTGGTGCCCCCTTTCCTTACAAGAGATCAAAGCTCAGTTCAGAGCTTTTGTAAAAGACAATTTATTCAAGGAAAGCTCCATCTCCAAAGAAAAAATGAAGGAGATCTGCTCTCTTCAATCTGCCATCGAAGAAGCAAATAAAGATTATCATACTCATGTCGAGTTTGATAAAGAGATGGAGAAGTGTCTGGGATTTTGGACTCAGTCTGCAGCCAACACGTCAGTTCCCCGTGGCAGAGACATAGCTGAGGCGTTGAAGAGATTCAGACAGCGGATTCTGAAGTCAGTGGGTCCCTCTCAGTGATCGGACACCTGTCTTCTTCCCCATTCTTTTCTCTTCTTCCCTTTCTTTTTCCGTTTTCTTTGTAATAGGTTGAGGTACTGCGAGTTGGCAGTCCTTAACTATTCTTTAGTTAAAAGAAACGGTTACAAAAAGTAACTGACTTGTAAGCTATATAATGGTATTTTCTACGCCATTCGAAGGAGGAAGAACTTGGCATATTTTCTGGAAGTGTAAATAGATCAGAGAGAAATCAATACAAAAGGGCTTTCCATTCATTGTCTATCTAATCTTTGTTATCTCTGTGTTTTCATTTAATTTCGTGAAGATCATTTGTTTCTAGTTCGTTAGTCTCACTGATTGCATATTTTCAAATATTGCGAGTATAGTGATCTTGTACAACCAAGAAGGAACTTTGTGTCCTTGATTAATGAATCTGAAGAAGGTTATTTACAGAACTTTGTGTCTGGTAATCTCATCTTGTTCATCCAATGCAAACGATCTTGTTTTAAATTCACTGCAACTTCGCATACATAAAGGATTATTCTGCTATCTATAATTCTGCATGTTGCTCTTCTGCTCACCCTCGTATTCCCTTTCCTCAGTCCTTTTGTAACTGATGATCCTTGTGGAAAACACTTTCGTAATATCCAAGTTCAACCATAAAATCATGTTTTGTATATTTGTAAATAAGTTCGTTTCTGAATAAGGGAACCTCTCCCATTAAAGAGGAGGGACTTCTTGTCCCCTGACTGTTGCTCTTCTTAAAAGTCCTATTTGACGACCAACAGTTTTTGGCGACTCCGCTGGGGAAAATCATATTCCAGTTCTGTAATTTTTCGATCATCTTTTGATCTGGCGACTCCGCGTTTTACTCGAGGGAGAAGGACCCTTGGTATTGAAGACTCTCAGTTTCAGCTTTTGGAGCAGCAGGGTTTTCCTCTTCCTTCCTCAAGAAATAGAAGAACTCGTTCGACGAGCACTCCACCTGTTCAAGAAAGAAGTCCTACGGGTGGTATTCCTTCAGAACCAGCTAGCCCTAATCTTCAAGCTTTGATTCTTGCTGGTGTTGCAGTTCCTCTCCAAGCCATTTTTCAAAGAATGGCGGCGCCATTACCATGGGGTCATCGTGTCGGGCCCCTGGCCCTTACTCAGCCTTTGCATGAGTTACCTAGAGGTAACCGGAAGAACTTCCCCAAGTTCAAAGGTGACGGCAAAGTGCATCCTGATGAACACATCGCAGCTTTCATTGTTGCCTGTGGAGTTCTGGGAGTCGAACATGAAGACGTCTCCGTGAGGCTGTTCGTTGAGACGTTACAAGACAATGCTGCTGATTGGTTCTACCACCTTCCGGCTAACGCTATCACCGACTGGAACACGATGAGAACTCAGTTCGAAAACCGTTTCAAGCCGGCAGAAGATGTGCATGCTTTGCTTGCCCAAATTTCTCAGATAAAGAAAGATTCACAAGAACCCATGAGAGAGTTTGTGGCCCGATTCAACAGACTGATCAACAAGATTCCTGTAAATACTCACCCTGTTGATCAAATTCAAAAGTGTTTCTTCCTAAATGCTCAAACGCCCAAAGTTAGTTATGCACTAAGAAGGGCTAATCTCGCAACATTGGTCGAGGATCAAACTCTTGCTGTTAGTATCGAGGATGACTTGATCATGTCAGGGAAGTTGAGAAGAGACCCTCCCAAATCTAAGTCTGCTGCCTCTTCCTCTTCCACCCCTGGACTTAATACTGATCCATTAGTTCAGAAACTTGCAAATGATCTTATTGCTATAAAGAAACAATTGGCTCAGCATGCCCCTTATGCAGATGTTCCAAGAAGAAATTTCCAGCCCAGGAATCATTTGCCTGCTTCTCAAACAAGACTAGCACTTGAAGGACCTCCTATTAAGGTTCCTGTGAATGCAACCTGTGAAGTTGAAGAGCCGGATGATGATGAGGCTAATGAAGCTTGCGAGGAATTTGTGGAGGAATTTGATGATGAGGTGAAGAACTTGAGGGATCTCGAGTTAATTTCTTTACCACCGAGGGTATTGATGATGGAGATGATTATGATGAAGTGGTAGCTGACATGAATAGCGAATCATTTGCTGTCATGACTCGAGAGCAGACACGTCAGAGGGAGAAAGTGACACAGCCTATCAAGAAATCCAAGGAGCAGTCGACAACCATTCCCGTGATTGCAAAAAGAGGATCTCCTATCCCTACTTCGTCTACACCAAAGGTGAGTCCTATCAATCCTGCTACCAAAGTTGCTTCTTCTTTTTCTCCTAAAGTTGATAAGCCTAGAATTTCAAATGATGATGGCCCATCCACTTCTGGGTCTTTTGATATTGTTGATCACCTGAAAAAGACCAAGGTCCAAATCTCAGAAGCTGAGTACTATCAGACCCATCCCAAAGCTTTTGCCAAGATGATTCAATTTGTTAATTCCCATTCCAAGACCACCTCTAAAGGCCTTTTACCTACTCCTCCTTCTGCACCACAGCCCAGTCTGGTAGCTGCTGTCACCTCGCCTGGTGACAAAATTAAACCATTTTATGTAACACTTCTCATAGCTGGCCATAGACTCAGTAATTGTGTCATAGATTCAGGAGCCTCGGACAATGTCATGCCAGCTAAAGTAGCTCATGCTTTAGGCTTAACCCTCACTCGTACTTATGGATCTTGCTACTCTATGGAGAGTAAGGAAGTGCCTCTGGTTGGAAGGATTAAAGATGCACAAGTGGCTTTTGCTGCCTTGCCTGAAAAGAAAGTGTTGGCTACCATCTTAGTAGCAGATATCCCTCCTTCATACGGGATGTTGCTAAGTAGGAACTTTTGTAAAGATGTGGGTGGGGAAATTCAAATGGATTGGTCACATGCCCTTGTACCGGTTAATGGACAAATGAAGAAGCTGCTGCCTGAGAAACAATCTGAGTATATTGTGCAGAAGACGGATGATCCTAAAGCACAAATACTCTATGAGGATATGGGTCATGGTAATTACATGATTATGTCCCCTGATGAAATCCCACCCCCCAAAGTGTCTCCTAGAGATCCTAACGGGGTTTGGATTTTAGAATTTGATGGAAGTTGTTCCTCAGCTGGTTCTGGAGCTGGTGTCCTGCTAGTGTCACCTGAAGGAAGCCTACACCCCTTTTCATTCAAGTTACAGTTCGAGAATACTAATAACACAGCAGAGTACGAAGCTCTCATTCTCGGATTGCAGGTGGCCAAAGAACAAGGTGTAAAGAACCTCCTGGCTCGTGGTGATGCAGAGCTGATTGTAAAGCAAGTCAGAAACCTCTTTCAGGTAAAAAATGGGAGGCTGAAGCATTACCGGAATCAGGTTTGGGATTCCATTGAATTCCTTGATGCTTTCTCTATTGAAGCAATACCTAGGGAAAAGAACAGCAGGGCTGATTCACTAGCTGTCTCAGGGTCACTGCTGATTCCTCATCCTGATTTCTCTCAGGACAAATTCACCATTGAAATGGTCCATCGGCCTAGTGTACCTGACAACACCAATAACTGGCAGGTTTTCAATAATGATCAGCATTTGCTTTCCTTCCTGGAACTCAAAGGTAATTTTGAACAACTGTATTTTGAGGGAAGTGACAACCTGCCTCGTGAAAGTGTGTCCTTTGACCAAGCTGTCACCCAAGGAGAAGAAACAGATCAGGAAGGGTGCATTAAACTCAAAGGAAACAAGATTCCTAAAGGCTTGGTGAGTTTGGAGGAATTATTTGATAAACATGACAGGTATGTGAAATCTAGAGCTTCCTCTGGGCCTCAACAATCAGCTGAACATGACAAAATCAATATTGGAAGTTCTACTGACCCCAAGCTCGTGAATATCGGAAAATGTTGCACAGCAGATGAGAGGAGAAAAGCAATTGATCTTCTAAGGAGGTATAAGGATGTTCTTGCTTACTCTTATGAGGATCTAAAAGCCTTCAAGCCAAAAGATATGCAGCACTCTATCCCTCTTAAGCCTGGAATTAAGCCTTTCAAGCAGAAACAGAGGCAGTATAATCCCAAAATAGCTGACACCATCTTTCAGGAGATTCAGAAGTTGTTGAAGGCTAAAATCATCTTTCCCATTCACCATTCAACATGGATTGCAAATATTGTGCCTGTTAGGAAGAAGAATGGTGAGATCCGCATCTGTGTTGATTTCAGGAACCTGAATCAGGCTTCTCTGAAAGATAATTATCCTTTGCCTATGATGGATCAAGTATTGCAAGCAGTAACAGGATCGGAAATGTTATCTATGCTTGATGGATTTTCTGGATATAATCAGGTAGAGGTTGATACTGCAGATCAACACAAGACAGCCTTCACTACTCCTTGGGGCACCTTTGCTTACAAGAGGATGCCTTTTGGGCTCATTAACGCTGGTGCCACTTTTCAGAGAGCCATGGATCTGGCTTTTGGAAGCTTGAAAGGGAAGTGTATTGTCATATATCTTGATGACCTGACAGTGTTTTCCAAGACAAGAGCGGATCATTTTGATCACCTGGAGACAGTTCTGCTAAGATGCAGAGAGCATGGAATTTCTTTGAATCCTAAAAAATCTGTTTTCTGTGTCACAGAGGGAAAACTATTAGGGCACATTGTCTCCAAGGATGGTATTAAGATTGACCCTGAATGAGTACAAGCTATCCAGCAAATTCCTCTCCCAACCAGTAAAAAGGGTGTGCACTCCTTCTTCGGTAAGATCAATTTTTTAAGAAGGTTCATCCCTGATTTTGCAGAGTTAACTTTGAATATTTCTCAAATGATGAAAGGGAAGAAAACATTTGGTTGGTCTTCTGGAGGAAAGGAATCCTTTGAGGGTATCAAGAGAGCTATCGCTAAAACTCCAGTTTTGGCCTGTCCTGATTTCAGCAAAGATTTCATCATCTATTGCTATGCTACAGATAATACCCTGGCTGCTGTCTTAACTCAAGAAGACTCTAATGAGCATGAACTCCCAATTGCGTTCATGAGCTATATTCTGAAGGATCACGAGTTGAAATACACCATGATGGAGAAGCATGCTTTTGCAGTGGTCAAAGCTGTGAAGCAGTTTCGTTTTTATATCCTCAACTCTCACTCCATGGTGCTGGTTCCAGATACAACTGTTAAGTCGATTCTCACACAACAAGAATTTGGATCCAAGAGAGGGAACTGGGTTGCTAAGGTCCAAGAGTACGACATTGATATCAAACCGACCAAGCTGGTTCGTGGAAAAGGTCTTTGTGAGCTCATTGCTGAAGGAGCTAAACATGAGTTGCTGGAGGAGAAAGCTGACATTCCTACTGTTCTGTTCCTTAGCTCAGTCGATGAATGGTATGCTGACATCACCCATTTTCTCACCTATGGGGAATGCCCCTCTCATTTAACTGCCAAGGAAAAGAGGACTGTTAAATTGAGGTCAGCGCAATATGTATTATGGGAAAATGCTTTGTTCAAGCGTGGCTTAGATGGGAGATTTTTGAAGTGTGTGGACAAGGAACAGCAGAGAAAATTGCTCTCAGCTTTTCATGATCAGGCATGTGGAGGGCACTATTCATCAATGGTCACTGCTCACAAGATACTCCGTGGAGGATACTACTGGCCTTCCTTGTTCAGAGATGCATCCAAGTGGGTGGATAAATGTGAGGCTTGTCAGACTTTTGTGGGAAGACCTAAACTGGCGTCGTTGCCTCTCAAGCCAGTTGTGATTGAGGAACCATTTCAACAGTGGGGTTTGGAGCCAATGGTATGTGTAGAAGAGGGTAAAGAGAATTTGTTTGGCAAGGATACCATTCAATGAAAAATAATACCATCCCTATAGGAGATGTTGCTCTTGAATAAAACTTTGATAATGTTGATTACATTATTAATAGGAATATAGAAGCCTCAAGGGATATTAAAGAGCATGAACTGGGTACAGAGGAGAAACCAAGGAAGATCTGGTTGGGAAGTAATCTAAAAAAAGGAGGAAAAATAGTCCTATGTCCAGTTGAAGAAGTATCAGGATTGCTTGGCTTGGTCTTATTCAGAGTTGAAGGCATACAGAGAGGATCTGTTTTAGCATGAAATTCCTTTGGAGCCTAATGCAAAACCATTCAGACAAAAGCAAAGGCCGATTAATCCACTCCTCTCTATGAAGATGCAAGATGAGTTAAAAGGATAAGAGATGGAGGGATCATTCAACCAACAAGGTATTCTTCTTGGGTTACGAACTTAGTTCCAAGTTAGAAAAAAGAATGGTGATATCAAGCTATGCGTGGATTTTAGAAATCTAAACAAAGCATCAATGAAGGATAATTATCCTTTACCAAACATGGATAACATGCTGCAATTAGTGACTAGTTCTAAGTTGCTTTCTACTTTGGATGGCTTCTCTGGGTATAACCAGGTGGTTGTGAAGCAATCAGAGAGAATCAAAACTGCTTTCACTACTCCATGGGGTACCTATGTGTATGTGAGGATGTCGTTTGGCCTGATGAATGTTGGAGCTACTTTTCAGAGAGAAATGGATGTAGCATTCTCAGGATATATAAATGACTTCATTTTTGTGTATCAGGATGATGTGATAGTTTTCTCCAGGAAGAGAAGTGATCACCTGCAACATTTAGAAAATATCTTGATAAGATGTAGAGAGTATGGAATTTCACTCAATCCAAAGAAGTTCCATTTCAGAGTGCAAAAGGCCAAGTTTCTTGGTCACATTATATCAAAGGATGGTGTCATGATTGATCCTGAGAGGGTGGAGGCCATCAACAAGGTCCCAATTCCAAGAACTAAGAAAGGAATTCAGTCCTTCTTTGGGCAGATAAATTTTATCAGAAGATTCATATCAAACTTTGTTGAGTTGACCATTCCAATTACTTGCATGCTAAAGAAGGACCAGGTAATCAAATGGGAAGAGGCTGCCATTCAGGCTTTCAATGGGATCAAGGAAGCATTAAAGCATGCCCTTGTTTTGGTAGCTCCAGATTATAAGAGGCCTTTCTCAAATATTCTCTTTTGCTTCGGAGAGCATTATTGCATCTGTCTTATTACAAAAGGATGATGAGGGGGATGAGAGGGCAATTGATTTTTTTAGTAAGGCATTGCAAGGGGCTGAGCTGAAATACACTATTATGGAGAAACAAGCATTTTCCTTGGTAAAAGCAACAAAGGTTTTCAGGCCTTACATTTTGAGCTCTAAAATTGTTGCTTATGTTCCCCACACTATGGTGAAGGATGTCTTATCAGAGATGGAGATCTCAAGCAAAAGATGTAGATGGGTGAACAAGTTGCAGGAATATGACATGGATATCCAAACCAAAAAATTTGTAAGAGGTTTGGGCTTAGCTAAACTTATGGCTGAGAGCAACCTACAAACTATTGAGGTAAATGAGGTAGAAGAAGGAAGGGTGGATGTCCTAGAAAAGTTGGTGAGTTCTGAGTGGTACAAAGATATAATTTTTTATCTCAGACATCTATACTGTCTTTGAGTATTTGAGTAAAAATCAGAAAAGAGCTCTTAAGTTGGCTTCCCAGAAATATGTCATTACTAATTTTAGGTTAGCTTGGAAGAACCCTGAGGGAGTCCTCTTAAGGTGCATTACTGAAGATGAAGCCCCCAAGATAATTGTTGATCTCCATGGAGGAGTTTGTGGGGGAATTTTGCTAGAAAATTCACAACACACAAGATCCTAAGGGCTGGTTATTAGTGGCCAAATCTCTTCAAGGATACAACTCTTTTGGTTAGAAGATGTGAGAGTTGCCAGCATTTTTCTAGAAGACTAAAAGCTTCAAGCTCCGTTCCTTTGAAACCTATATCAATTGAAGCCTGTTCAAGCAATGGGGAATGGATTTCATTGGTGATATTTTAGGCCCTTCAAGTGCTGGCCATAAGTGGATTCTTATAGCCACTAATTACTTCACCAAGTGGGTGGAGGCAATCCCCACCAAGAGAGCAACACACCAAATTGTCATGGACTTTGTGTTGAACCATATCATTTGCAGTTTGGAGTGCCAATTAAAATTTTTGCTGACAATGCCATGAGATTCGAGCTAAACCTTTGGTGGCAATTTGTAAAGAATATGGGATCAATTTGACATATGTCTCCAACTACAACCCCCAAGGCAATGGACAAGCATAGTCCAATAATAAAAAATTGTTAAAAATCATCAAGAGAACCTTGGAGTTCAACAAAAGGAAATGGGGTCAACAATTGAAGTTCATTGTTTTGGCTAACAGGATTATTGTTAAAAGAGCCACTAGAAAAGTCCATTTGAATTGGTATATGGCACTCAATCTCTACTACCCCTGCATATGCAATTATCCTCATATCAGTTCATTCAACAACTGGAAGATCAAGAAGTTAGTCCATATGAGGCTCGCATTAACCATATTGTTGAACTTGATGAAGAAAGGAGGTGAGGTTCAAAGAAAAATTGAAGAAGTTATTTGACAAGAAGGTCGCTCCCAAAGATTTCAACATTAGAGATCTTGTGTTGTTGTGGGATTGCAAACATGAGGACAAGGGAAAGCATGGTAAATTTGATGCACTATGGATGGGCCCTTACTCCATTAACATTCGATTGGTGAACATACCTTCTTCTTGAAAGACTTGGATGGTGAATTACTCGAATTGCCTGTTAATGGCAAGCACTTGAAACATTTCCTGGATTGATTCCCCGAATCAAGGTGAGCATCATTTATATAGTGTACATTTTGTTGGTTGCTTTCTGTCTTTTGTGTTTTTTGCTCGTTTTGGTCCTCGGTGACCTAGTTTTGCTGGTGTTGGTACCCAAATTTGTTCTCCTTTTCAAACCAAGGAGCAACACAGATTCAACAGGGAGCTTAGAGGCAAATAGATCATAAATCTATGTCATTTTGTAGTCGGGAGAAATCTAGTTGTCGCTTTGTTACTTGGATTTTTGGAGAGATGAATAGCACCTCAAATGGATGTGATCTTATCCTAACTATTTTAGGTTGTGCCTTTCAACCAAGGTAAGAGAACCTATTGTGTAACCTTTGTTATTTGAAAGGAGATACATGTACCTTTCTTTTGCATAAATTTTATAGAGAAGGCCTTGGGAAAATATGATCAACACACCAAATTTGACTCTCACGAGTTATCGATTCCAGACTATGGAGATATTCTCACAACAAGGCAAAGGTTACTAAAGACATTTGGAAACCTGATATGTTCTGCATACTTTAGTAAAAGGATTTTGGTCTAGTGTGGGTATACAGAGCAAAAATAGGGGTAGTATGGGTAGGATTGGTTGTTGTTAAATGAATTTTTGTGGGAGGGGAGACAAGATGGACTTGAATCACCATATCCTTGAGAGCTTATGTAAAATGGAAAGATTCAATCAACAAAATGCCACAAAAAGTTAAATTGTTTCCTCAACTAGAATATGTACTTCAATGGAGGCCCAGATCAGTACTCTTTAACACAACCTATGGGATTCTATCACGAAGGCTCGAGTCAAAGGACCCAATAACGCAACAAGATTTAAACTAAGTCAGGCCTGAGGTACACCCATAGGCTTACATATAATCTCTATCAACAAAATGAAAGAAAAGTGATTTTAAACCATTTATCCCATTCCTAGATGAAGGCTCTTCTGAGAAATGAAATTACAGATGCCACTAAACTATCACAAGGACTAATACCTATGTGATTGGACTATATTTTGGTATAAGATTGCAATAGAAACAAGAAAAACTACCCGTATGCATTCAGAAATGAAATAAATACACTTTACTCAAGATTGACATAGAATAACTCAAAGTTTGATCAAATTTATCAGCAAGGGAAATTTTCCAGAACAATCTCAAAGCTTTTCAATGGTTGTACACTTGCAACCACCTTGACACGATAAAATTTTACACAAAGAGAGATATACAGGCTTCTCTAGTCAACTTCTCAAAATGGATGGACTTTGTCAACCTTTTTCATTGGATAAAATCAATCTTGATCTTTTCCAAAAACTCCCAACCATTTGCACAAAAAATACGTGCCATTTATAAAATTTCCAACAGATCCCCTTCCTCCCAAAAGACAAAAAAATTAAATGCACTATGGTGCTCGCCATGATTCTTTTGTGATTCCCGGGATCATATATGTAAAACATCTCTAGGTGCTCGAGGGAAAATATCTTCGATTTCCCCGCATTCAACTCCTTTCTCGGGAAAAACATGCCTCCATCTATTCTCCAACCACTTCCACCCCATATCAATCAAATATGGCCCCTTGCATGCTCACAAGAAGAAAAATGGAAAACCAGATTGGGCCCGAGAGTCAGACTATTTTAATGGCGAAAGGTGTCTTCATATCTCTCCCACCAAACTCTAGATATCAAAATTAACTCACTCCTCTATTTGGTGTGTAGAAAATAGCAAGAAATCATGAAAACTCGTACTCCCAGGAGTTTTACAGAGAAAATGGGGGGAAAAAGAGATTTAGACACCCAGCAGATCGTTGATCTTTGATTTGAATGTGGGCCGTCCACGTGGAAGATCCAAAATTGGGCTTGGGGCTTCCTTTGACCTTTTCTGACCCTTTTGAAAAAATGGAAAAATTTCCCATTTTTCTCCGCACCTCCACTTCTAAAAATGGGCCCAACATGTGTCCTGAGGTGGGTCCCAAAGGAAACACAGAGAAATTCTACCATTTGACGCTCTTTGGAAAAAATAAATTTTTCCAAGTTTTCCCCACAGCTCCACCCTTCCACTTCAAGTCCCTAATGTGGGTCCCAATGGAACCCCGGGTCCTTTTATGCCTTTAACTCCTTTTCCCTCAAAGGAAAATTTTTCACTTTTCCTTCAAATCCTACACCTCCACCATTGACTAGGGAAAAAACATTGACTATTTCCCATCGGGCTTGAGGCCATTTTTGATATTTTAACCTTTATGAGGCAAAGAGGAAAAAAGTTTAAGTTGCCTTTGATGGTCTACTTCCCCGCCCCTTATGACTTTTCAAATTTCCACGTGTCATAATGGCACACCTTAAGGCGGCCCCAAAATTTGATACCTTGAACGAGCGCAGGCTCGCCATGTGTCCTACTCCGACAAAATTTGTTTGAAGGCTTAAAGCTCAGCGGAAGGCACCACTTGTCAAGCTCCGAGGTAGTCTCCTTTTGGCCGTTGAAAAGTCTAAGTAAAATGCAAAGTGAGTGGAGTGCCCCACATGTCCTCATGATGCTTCTCTTAGATGGTAGCCAAGTTAAAGACCCTGAATGAGCATGGGCTTGCCAAGTTTCCCTATTCCACCAAACTGTATCGATTTGTATAAAAAATTTCTAAGTACGGGACAAGTAGTGAAAGCCTCCACGTGTTCTCCCGATGCTATTCCAAGGCAAAGCCCTAAAGCATATTTTCAAATGAGCGGCGTTCCTCCACGTGTCCTGGACTTCCCAAAATCCTTTTGAAATTTTTGTAAGTATGGGAAACCCAGCGGAAGTCTCCATGTGTCTCTTTCCTGCCAACCCTCCACATGTCCTCCCAGTGCTACTTCAAAGCCAAACCAAAAATTTTATTCTCAAACAAGTGTCATTCCTCCATGTGGACACATTTTAAAGTTCAGGTTTTTTATAGGATTTCCGAAGTATTAAGCTAATCCACATCCAACCAAGAGGTTCCTGTACGTACCAAAAATTGTAGGCTACTGCACCACCAAAAAGAGGTTACACATACCCCAATGATGATACAGGTCTCCTTACAAGGTGTTTGGGATCCAAAAAAGATCGACAAGTATACGTTTGTATCCCGTATGCCTCATTGACCTCCACAGCTTTCTTCTACCCTCTGCCCCCTTTTTCTTGTATTTTGGTCTTAAGTGACGAGACCACCGCCCTATCTGGGTGGTGGTCCCATGACCGCCACCTAGGATAGGGCAGTAGTCTTGTAACCACCACCTGACACAGGGTGGCAATCCTGTGCGCATTTTCTAGAATGTGCTGACAATCATGTCAAACATAAAATTCAAATTTCTATCCGCATTCTTCAACCACTAAATTTTGCATTTATGTTTTGGTCACTTGGTAAATAGTGATTTTTCTTTGTTTAATGGTGAGAGAGTTCAATTTGAACTTGCCTTCTGGTGTTTGCAAATGCTATAAATATGTAGCTTGTTTACAAGCAAATGGTCTTAGTTATTTGGTATGGAGTCTTCATTCTTGAGCTTCAGTCTTCAATACTCAGTCCTAGATTTTGTCTATGAATCATTTTATCTTTAGCATGGACTAGAATTCTAAATATTTAGTTATGCCTCATTGTACACCGACAACGATCCTGCTAGGAATCGCATAGGCCAAGCTCTATTCTCTTGTGTCATCCCTCTCCTACTTGTACTTTGTTGTATTTCTCTGAAGCTGTTATTGCTCATTGTTTGAGTACCTAATGTTTATCATTTTGTTTCATCATTGTTGCAACGACCTGCTAGGAATCGCATAGGCCAAGCCAGTTCACTTGTGCCATCCCTCTCCTACTTGTGCTTCATGTCATTTTTACTTCAAAGCAACTATCATCCTAGTGCCTTCTCTTGCCAATGTTCTTATACTCCTAGTCTTTCTAGATTCACGTGAACACGCAAGAACAAAGAGATCACTCTGAGGGGACAAGCTACAACACAACCGCATTTTCCTCTCGCTTAGTAAAATCAAGGTTTAAATCATCAAATAGAGTAGTGAATCATTTTATTTCAGTTAAACTCATTTTCAATATTGCCGGGAAGTTGTGGGGAATGATAGTTTCGACGAAGCTATTATTTGTTCCTCACTTACGAGGTAAGATTGAAGGTTTTCAATTAAGTTAATTAGTTGTCTTTCATCTAGATTCACACATTTGCACAGGTGAATAACCACACCGGGTTATCTCGCTTGTTTAGTTTTAGTATAAAAGTATTTTAAATAGTTGTTTGTAATTATAATGTTTCAATCGTGCATTTTGTTTATATTAGTTTCCCTTTCAATAGTAGTATAAATTATTATTTTCAGTTTAAGTTAATTCAGAGACTTCATTTTAGATTAATACTTAGACCTTAATTAGGAAGATAAACCATAGGGAATTTACGCTATCCGTCCATAGCCTCTAAATCTCCCCTTTTTCATTCTAGTTACTAGGAGATCACGCTACCAGATCTTAGTCACTGATCCTCCCATAGTTAACTTTAGGAAATTTTATTACCCATTCTCATCCTCACCTCTAGTTTTTCTATCATAGAAAACTGACCATAATCCTATTCTGTGATTTCATCTAAGTCACCCACATTTCAAACCATCAGCTATCTCGGCATGACCTCAAGAGTTTGGGTATGAGGAAGGTCACTTATCGATTATCATCCTTGCATGTCACTTTTCTATCGTACAAAATTGGTGAACCCGACGTGAAACAAACAATTGTTCCCCTTTTATTTTCATTTCTTTCATCCACCTTCGCTCTTTCCCATTATTCTCATGGGTATTCATATATCCCCGAATATGTCGAGATACGACACATATGATAGACCACTCTCGGGTCTTGAAGTAAATTATGGTCGAACAAATAGATAATTGTCACCCTTGCTTTCTGCATGGGCTGATAACTATTCAAGTAATTACTTGTCATCTCAAACTCCCCCTCAAAGAACTAGTTCTAGTTCTTCGTTCCGAATTTAGGAGTTGGATCAACTTACACAAACACAACAACCAGAGCCCTCAGGATCTAACAATATGACATTTACTAGAGAATCCATTTCATCTGCTCGGGTTTTGTTCAGACCAAAAATTAGTAGACAGTCAAATCCACTCCCATTTTTGGATGAGGAGTATTTAGTACGCTACGCTAAAAGTGAACAACATTTCCAAAACATGTACCCACCTATAGGGAGGTTACAAACACAACCCGATACCCTACTCCAAGAAAACACCCCCATTCCTCCACCTATGGGAAATAATCTCAGTGAATCTTGGTAGGGTAATGATCAATTCATAGCAGGGTATACAACAAACTCCATTAAGGAAAAACATGGTGTCTTCGCCAATCGAGGTCATTTCAGCCTTAGTTGAGAAAGTTAAAGGATTAGAACTTGCTCAAGCAAATCAAAATTCATATTTCGGGCAAGTAGGAATCCCTAACCCTCCACATCACCCCAACCAAGTTGACCTCCTTATAGGAACAAGCATGTTAGGCATGCCTCCTCAACATTCATATAACTATCCATAGTAAACACCAACTAGGACCGCGTTTTCAAATGCCGCTCCAGTTGAAAATATGATACCTCTCGGTTTAGCACGAAACAATCCGTATTAGACAAATGCTCCTCCCTACTTAAACATTTATTCAAAAACACCACGGGAGACATGTTCTCCTCTCCTAGGATGTTCACTCAACCACACGGATTTTCTTATGCCCCGCAAATACATATGCTATGCCATATCAGCAACCCATTCCACCCCCACCCCCTCAAAGCAGGCACCACCAATGGTGAAGCCTATGCAAAGTAGGGACTTATTCAGAATATTTAAAAGATCCCTAGACTTCACCATATGAAATGTTATGCTTTAAAGACCTCTTCCCAATTTACCCAAATACAAAGGGGAAGGAGATCCAAATGCACACATTAAGGCCTATGCCACAGCCATACGGGAATTACTCCCTTGGGATGGGGTTGTTGCTAAGATATTCCCTAAAACCTTAGAGGGTATTTCCCTTGATTGGTATTACAAAATACCTGAAGCCTCGATACACTCATTTAAACAACTCATGTCAGAGTTCATCAAAGCTTTTGATATGAACAAATTGTTAAGAACAGGAATTAGGGAATTCTTGCATATTAAACAAGAACATAATGAATCTACTGCTCATTTTATTCAAAGATGGTGTACGGTTCTCTACTCATCAGCAAGTGCTCCAAACATGGATCAAATGGAACTATGTGATTTATTCCTTCATTCTCTCAATAGAGAGATAAAGGAAGAAGTCTAAAAGTTCCCACTAAGAACTTACGATGAAGTACTCGAGAGTGCTCCCGAATCGACTATGTAGCAATAGATAGTGGTTGTAAGACATATGGAACAAACGGGAAATTAATCACTCCCAATCAAAACACCACACCTATCCTAATATCGGAATGCTAATCAAGGACCTAAGATCCTTAACAAGAACCACGGAGTTACAACAAATGGAGTAACTAACCAAACTAAAAGAGCAAATGTTGTGAACATTTCGCCACCCATTAACAATCAGTGAAATAAAAATTTTACTCCAACAATCAACACGGTGGATTTTAATCGTCCACCATGACCACAACAACAACAACAACAATGAAAAATCCAAACACAAGGTCCAAATCAAAACCCAACTGGATATCAAAGTCAAAACCAAAGCGCAACTGCTGAAAATTTTAACTCGACAACTAGCAACCTTATCGAATTTTGGGCCACATGTTGTCCACTCAAAATTCCCTGCTCTGATGAAGGTAAAAATTTCAAAATTTTGAGTTTAAGTGTTTTCTCTAAAGTACCTAAGTCGTGAAATTGAGAAAATTCTGCAGTTTTGGGTCATTTTGTATGTATTTCGGGCCTGTCGGACATTTTTGTCCCGCGTGTCCCAAGTTCCGAAGTGCGTTCTGTTCCCCGATCGGCCGATTTCCCCGAAGTTGTCCCGATTTCGGGCCCGTCGGAACTTTTCGTCCCAAGTGTCCCAAACTTATTGTGCAAGTTGTTCCATTTTCGGCCGAAACACCCGAACCGCGTACTTCGCACTTTCGTGTTCCAAATGTCCCAAATCAAATTATGCAAGTTGTTCCATTTTCAACCAATTCGCTTTGAACCACGCCCTTCGGAAATTTTCGTCTCGAATGTCCCAAAGTTCAAACGGGCCTTTTTGTTCCATTTTCGGCCGAAACACCCGAACCGTGTCCTTCACGCGTTTTCGTCCCAAATGTCCCAAAATGCATTTGTGTGTCTTCTCCCTGTTTAGCCCGAATCGGCCGAGCCGCGTGTTTCGCGCATTTGCGTCTCACATGTCCCAAGTTCCGAAGTGCGTTCTATTCCCCGATCGGCCGATTTCCCCGAAGTTGTCCCGATTTCGGGCCCGTCGGAACTTTTCGTCCCAAGTGTCCCAAACTTATTGTGCAAGTTGTTCCATTTTCAGCCGAAACACCCGAACCGCATACTTCGCACTTTCGTGTTCCAAATGTCCCAAATCAAATTATGCAAGTTGTTCCATTTTCGGCCGATTCGCCCGAACCGCGCCCTTCGGAACTTTTCGTCCCGAATGTCCCAAAGTTCAAACGGGCCTTTTTGTTCCATTTTCGGCCGAAACACCCGAACCACGTCCTTCACGCGTTTTCGTCCCAAATGTCCCAAAATGCATTTGTGTGTCTTCTCCCTGTTTCACTGAATCGGCCGAGCCACGTGTTTCACGCATTCGCGTCTCACATGTCCCAAGTGAACCAAGTGTCATTCGTGCTTATTTTTCCCGCTCTACTGAATATCATGCTTATTCAAATTGGTGGGTATGTATTAAATGCGCATTTATGACCTTTCTCTCTCTAAACAAACTATATAACGAGCATTTCCCCTTTGCATTTTTCGCACTACTTCCATGCTATCTTTTGCTCGAACCCTTGCAATTTGAAAACCTGCGCGTGTATCCCCTCCCTCTGTAATTCCTTTCCGAGTCTGGTTTGCGGCTCTGTCCTCCTAGCTACTATCAATATGAAGATCAAGTTTCAGGGACAGGAACAAATTTCACCACTTGAGTCTGCCGTTCACAATATTGGGGACAGCGAAGCTCGTCATCTCGATTTCAGTGATTTTTGGGCAAGAATGGCGGATGCAAACCCTACACCAATGGCACAAATGATTCACGATAGCGGTTTGGCTTTTGCTGGAGGTTTCCCGATCTCGGTACAGTGCGCTGATACTGTGCTTTCGTGCGGAGCTCACTTCGACCCTGTTTCCAGTGAATTAACCAATATACACGGGGAGCTCATCGCCAAGCTGATGCTGCTGCTATTAGCACCTTTGCACTGAGAATCCCAGAGATGGATAATGCCATAGTCGTTTCCCGGGATCAAGCACAGGCCCTGTTTAATCAAGATAGCGACAAATTCAAGGCACGAGTGGCGAAGTCATGGCTTAAAAACCCTAGGAAGGGAGCCTCTCGCCTGTCCAAAACCCTTTTTGGGTAGATTTTAATGAAGAATTGTCTGACTTTATAATTCTGCTGGCTCGGGTTATGGGTTTTCCCTCTACCAACGAATTCCACTTCTGGATGTGCCCGCTCATCAGCATGGTGTGCGAGGGAACACAAAATATTAACTGGGTAGAGATCATCAGCATGAATTTGGCAGAGCAGTTGTCTAATGTACAATAAACAAAGAAGTTCTACATGACTTCTTACCTAATGTATACCCTGGCAGCGTCACGACAATGGTTTGGCTTTTCCTACCTTGACGCTCACAAAGATGATCCAGTATATGCCTACTGCCCGTAGTTCACCATGGAGACCAGCAATCATAATTGCAGAAGGGTCAATGATGCTTTCACCATGTACGTGGTCGCTGCTCGAAGGTGATACTTTGCTAGAAGGTTTTCAGATGAAGCCATGAACCTGATATCGCAATATGGTGCTTATTTCATCCAATTCAGGAAATTTTCTTATATCAGGCTTGCTGGCTATGAGAGCACCCCTATGAGGCTTGCCATGTTCTGTAATGATAAGATGGCTTTGATCGAAGTATGCAGACAACTAGACAAACTACACAGGACCTGTAGGGACAAGAAGATTTCCGGTTTACACTTTCCCATTTCTTTGGGAAATTACACTTGTAAAATAGCCCTGGACGCACAGAACATAGAGAGAGCCCTGGTTCCTATCACTGTCCATTTCTTCAAACCAAGAACTTGCTTCGACTTGAAGAAGTTCATTGAGCAAAACATCAAGATAATCTACCATCATAGGGCGATACGAGAAGACTCTTGGGTGGTATGCGAGATGATTTTGAGGCCAGGAGAAGGCATCATGGCAGGTTCTCCCTGCAATTGATCCAAGAACTCAGCTTGTACCAAGTTCTGAAGGACTCCAGGATGACAATTCTGATCTATACTCATATGAGTATGATAGTGTGATTAAGCACACCCCCTTGGAGGACTTGGATTGGAACAGGAAAGAAAAAGATGATCTGGCTGAGATCCTTGCTCCAGTCTTAGTCAGAACTAAGGTCTGGTTTGACAGAAAAGTTCGAGAGCTCAGAAGGCACTCAGGAGAATCCTCTTCCAAGGATGTTTCGACACCAAGGAGAGAGGCATCGGTTCCCAGGTCAGAAACACCAGTCTGAGCACCCCACCTGCCTCATCAATACAAGGACCTGCAGCTTCCACTCCTTCTTCATCCACTCAAGTGTACCAGAAGAAACTCAAGGAGGTTAAGAAGGAGCCTGTGGAAAATGATCCTCAAAGAAAGCAGGTAGAAGTGCCTATGGGACCGGAGAACATCATTGTTCTCAGTGAAAGCGAAGAAAGTGAAGTGCCAGCCCCTGCGGATGCTCCTGAAGGTCCAGCAGATAAAGATAAGGAAGTCCAGAGCACTGAACTTCCAAGTGCTGCTGATTCTTCAGCAGCCATTGTGTCCAGCGCCCTTCTAACATCTCAACTTGAGACCACAGCTGCACAGACCTTGAGTGTCATGAGCTCTCTTTCTCTCGGCCCTCTTGCCCCTCCTGCTGATTCCTCTTCCTCTTTTGCGTGGGTGCAACCTTTGGTTGACAATAGGAAGAGAAAATTTTCCTCTCGGAGTTCAGGGTCAAATTTTGATGCTGTCGCAGCCTTGTTGGGCACCACTCCTTCTCGTGCCAAGAAAGCCAGAACTATCTCCAGAATAGTGTCTGATGCTCAAGGTCAGCAATTTCTGGAGATTGCTAAGCCTACAGTAGACAAATCAGAGCAAGACTTGCTGGCATCTGACTTGGAGCTTTCAAGAATTCCAATGGGAGAGTCTACTCCTGAAGGTGAGATTCATAACCTCCAAGAAACAGTCACAAGAGTCATTGGGAGGGTAGAGAAAGGGCAGCAAACTATTGAACAATTAGAAGAACAGGCCCAAATTCTCACAGGTTTCATCAAGTCTCTTTTGTCTAAGGACAAAGTTTTAGACCCTACTCCATTGACCACTCTTCCACCACCTGTAATTTTGAGCCAAGATGAAGTACAGAGTATCAAAGACATGCACAAGTATTCTGTCTATGGCAGAGCTATGGAAGCCATGGTGGATGATATGCTTGTTGCAGGGTTGAACTTCATCGATGAAGCTTTCAAACTCCATGGAAAAGTGAACAATTTGCAACAGAAGCTCGTCCTCTACTATTGGGATCATGGATAAAGAGCTCAAGCTCTGGAGTAGTTGCATAGTAGACCTCCGCCTTATGGGACAGACAGATGAGAACATCTTACTGGAAAATAAGGTTTTTGATGATGCAAAGGATAATCTATCAAAATCCTGGGTTTACAGCATGGAGTGGAAGATCAAAGTCTTGGAGGAGGCTTTGGGAGAACTGAAGAACTACTAGCAGAAGGGTGAAGCTTTCAAGACACTGGTGGTCTCTTCTTTCAAAGATATACACTACCATCTTCAAGATGAAACTTCTGGTGTACTCCCTTCCCTGCAAGAAATCAAAGCTCAGTTCAGAGATTTTGTCAAAGAAAATCTATTCAAGGAAAGCTCCATCTCCAAGGAGAAAATGAAGGAGGTCTGCTCTCTTCAATCTACCATTGAAGAAGCAAACAAAGATTATCATACTCATGTCGAGTTTGATAAAGAGATGGAGAAGTGTCTTGGATTTTGGACTCAGTCTACGACCAACACGTCAGTCCCTCGTGGCAGAGACATAGCTGAGGCGTTAAAGAAGTTCAGGCAGCAGATTTTGAAGTCAGTGGGTCCCTCTCAGTAACTGTCCACCTGTCTTCTTCTCCTTATTCTTTTCTCTTCTTCCCTTTCTTTTTCCGTTTTCTTTGTAAAAGGTTGAGGTATTGCGGTTGGCAGTCCTTAACTATTCTTGGTTAAAAGAAGCGGTTACGAAGAGTAACTGATTTGTAAGCTATATAATGGCCTCTCCACGCCATTTTGAGAGGAGGAAGAACTTGGCTTATTTTCTGAAAAGTGTAAATAGATTATAAAGAAATCAATACAGAAGGACTTTCCATTCTTTGTCTATCTAATCTCCGTTATCTCTGAGCTTTCGTTTAATGTTTGTGAAGATCATTTGTTACTAATTTGTTAGTCTCGCTGATTGCATACTCTTCAATTTTGCAATACATGGTGATCTTGTACAACCAAGAAGGAACTTTGTGTCCTTGATTAATGAATCTGTGATAAGTTAAGAAACTTTGTGTTCCGGCAGATGTTATTTACAGAACTTTGTGTCTTTAAATTCCATCTTATTTATACGATACAAATGATCTTGTTCTAAATTCACTGTAACTTCGCATACATAAAGAATTACTCTGCTATCTATAATTCTGCATGTTGCCTTTCTGCTCATTCTCGCACTCTCATTCCTCAGTCCTTTTGTGATTGATGATCCTTACGAAAGACACTTTCGTAATATCCAAGTTTAACCAGAAAATGATATTTTGTATATTTGTAAATAAGTTTGTTTCTGAATAAGGGAACCTCTCCCATTAAAGAGGAGGGACTTCTTGTCCCCTGATCGACTGTTGCTCTTCGTAAATTCCTATCCGACAACCAACACCACAAAGAGGTTCCAAATCAACAACCTTGAAATTATAATCCCAATTTTTATTGTGGTTTCCACAAAATTCAAGGCCACGATACTAGGACTTTCCATGACTACAATAAATTCATGCAACATTTTCCAGAAGATCAAAAACAACTCTTTATAGATATGTTCTTAGCAAATTCTGTAGTACCCACTCCAAACACTTACATAGGGGCAGTTTCCCCTCAAAATGCACCCCTCAAGATCTTTAATGATCCGCTCCCAAACTATTCTAACAATAACAGGTTAGATCCAAGTGGAACAAACAAGGGTGTTATAACAGGAAACAATGATCATGAAGCTTTAACTTCATTAAATCCACTAGTCGCACCCCAATTAGGAACTCAACTGCAAACCAAGATAGTTGGTCTAGTAGAGTTAGACACCGAGCTACCCGTAGAAACCATAAAAAGAACATGGGATTTTTCTTCTCAACCAACTCCAAGTTATCCATTGGAACTAGACAACATTCAAAAATGTTGGTAAAACCCATAGGTGCCTATGATTTAATTAATGATTTAACGAAAACCTTCTCTCACATCTCCTTCTTGGACTTGTTAAAGAACTCTCCCACCCATAGGGCTGCTCTCTTAGAAGCATTAGGCCTTGGTCATTTAATTAATATTACCCCTCCTCTAGAAACGCAAGTAAACCATGTAGAATTTGACGTCTACCCTCCAGGGCAGCCAGATAGGGATACTGAGTTTATATTTGATATAAGAAAAATGCCAATAGACGTGGAAATTACATGAAGAGGTGACCCAACTTTACATTTACAAGTATGGGTTTACAATAACTATGTTAAATGCACAATGATTAACAATGGGGCAGCAAAGCTAAACGTAGTCCCCTTCGCTTTTCTTCAAAAGTTAAGATACGGAGAGACAAACTGTTCCACAACATGAAATACACTTAGAGGTTATGATAGCCTCAACGCCACCTCAATTGGAACCATAGTTTTACAGTCACTCTAGGACCCAAGATGGTCCTCATTTAATTTTATATTATAGATCGGAAACCAACTATAATATGATCCTCGATCAGCCATGGATACACCACATGAAGGAAATCCCTTCCATGTTATTCCAAGAAATAAGATTTCTACACTTAGCAAAAATATTTGTGGCACAAGGTGACCCAAAACCCTTCGATATACACCTAGCTGATTTAAAGAAAAGACCAAGCGTTCATTCCGAGTTTGAACTCCCAAAAAATCAACTTAGCAAACAGATTAATTCAAAACCAAAAGAGAAGTTCATATCCACCACAAATTTGGAAATTACAAATCATGTCGAGGGCATTCCAACACTCAAAAATGAGGCCAACGTCATAGAAATAGTTTCATTAGGGACTACCACAAAACTTTTCGAGTTGCTAGAGAAAGATTTACCTATTCTCCTACCATTTGATTCTATGGGTATGGGATACACCCTAGGAATTTCTTCTCTTCCATCGGATGAAGTTTTTATGGTAGAAGTAACCAAGGTAGAAGAAATAGATATGACAAATATCCCAACATCCATTTTTCCAAGAAAATATTGGACTCTCCACTTTGATGGAGCTAGATGTTGCTTTGGAGCTAGGGCAGGAGTGATATTTACTTCACCTGAGGGAAAGATCCTAACTTTCACCTTTAAATTAAACTTTGAGTGTACAAACAATGTAGCTAAGTACGAAGCTCTCCTCCTTGGCCTCATCCTAGCCAAAATAATGGGTGTCGATAACATTAGAGTGCTAGGAGACTCGTAACTAGTTGTAAATCAAGTCTCTGAGGTATATTAAACTAGGAATGAACATTTACAACTCTACAAAACAACGTTATTAGATCTAAGCAAGGAATTCAACTTCATATCAATTGAAGCGATCCCACGAGATCAGAACCTTCTCGCAGATTCAATAGTAACCTCAGCTTCCCGTTTCACTCCAAATAGTGAGTTGGAAGATACAAGTTTCACAGTATCACTTCGTACTAAACCATTAGTGCGTAAAATACCAACAAACCCACCCCCAACTCATGGAGAATTTGAGCATGATTTTCCTATCCTAGATCACTTTGAGGGTGATAGAGTCACTCTCAAATATTTAAATGCCTATGCGGAGCTACACCTTGCTCACCGCATAGCGAGTCTTTCCCTAATACCACATTCCTCTTCCTATTTTGGAAATCCCATGGTAGAGTCTCCTCAACAAAAGGATCTCTATATCTATGAGGTGGAAGACAGAGAAAGCTTGGAACTACCTCCAGCCCCACCTAAATTTGAAGAAGGTAACACTTCTTTAATAGAAGAAACCATTGACATAAACATCGAACGGAGGAAGAACCAAAAATTTTGAAGTTAGGATCCTCGTTAACTCCAGAGGAGATAGAAATACACACCCAAGTCCTCAAAGAACATCAAAAGGCTTTCGCATTTAACTATAAAGAAATGACGGGCATTGCACCACACATCGCGGTACATAACCTTGTCACTAAACCAGATGCAAAACCAATTAAACAAAAGTCAAGACCAATGAAGCCAAAAGTGGCTCTCATGGTAAAAGAGGAAGTAATAAAACTTCTCCAAGTGGGATTCATCAAACCCGTTGACTATTCACAATGGGTATCTAATATCGTCCCTATTCTAAAAAAGAATGGGAAGATACACATTTGCATAGACTTTTAGGATATTAACAAAGCTTGTCCCAAAGATGACTTCCCGTTACCATCCATTGACGTTATTATTGATGCAACAATTGGATTTGAACTATTATCCCTCATGGATGGGTTCTCAGGGTATAATCAGATTAAAATATATGAATGGGATCAAGCCAAAACTACGCTATAACTCCTTGGGAACTTATTGTTACGCTATCATGCCATTCGGTCTTAAGAATACCGGCGCTACATCATGCTAGCAGGAAATGACATACATATTCCACGATCTTATCCATAAAATTGTGGATGACTTATTGCCAAGGCCAAGAAGCCTTTGTGATCATCCGTAGTACTCTGTATCATCCTCGATGATTGATTGAATATGGCATCACATTAAACCCAGAGAAGTGCGTGTTTGGTGTGATAGGAGGTAAACTTCTAGGTTACATTATATCTTCACGAGGGATTGATGTTGATCTAGCCAAAATCCGGGCTATTCTCGAAATGATTCCACCATAGGACGAGTCTGGAATCAAGTCATTTCTTGGGAAACTTGGAGCAATACAAAGGTTCATCCTGGATTTAAGTTTTGTCATTCATCCAATCAACAATCAATTAAAGAAATATTATAGCATTGATTGGACTAAAGAATGCAACAAGGCCTTCAAGAAGCGATTAAATGCTTCTTATTGTCTCCACCCACGCTAATGCCTACTAGACCAGACAACCCTTTGATCCTATACTCACGGGCACCGATGTCTCACCGGCTTGCATGTTGGCTCAAGAAAACAATGATAAACAAGAACGTGTAGTCTATTTAATTATTCGAAAGTTTCTCAATTATGAAACATGTTATACACAGAAGAGAGAGAATTCCTTTCCATAGTCTTTGCAACAAAATGTTTAAGACATTATATGTTAAACCAAGAAACAAGGGTCATTGTAAAGACAGGATCATTTATAAACATTCCTCATACAAGGGTCTTTATCTAAAAAGGTTGGGCGTTTTATAACCTTAATGGGTGAATTTGAGTTAACATTTGTAAACCAAAAATATATTAAGGTACAAATCATTGCAGAATGGTTAGCTGATAATCCATTAGATGGAGGTGATCTAGTAAATCTATACTTTCCTAATGAGTGTATATACTTTGTCGAAACTAGGCCCCCCATCTCTACATGTCCCTGGTACACTGGTATCATCAATTTTATCATGGACCAAACATACTCGGAAAGTGCCACATCGCAACAAAGAAGGCGGTTATACATTATTAATGCTAAATATGTTGTTGTAGAACAAGTACTCTATCGTAAAGCCTTCGACGACATGATTCTAAGATGCATTGACATAGAAGATTCCAATAAGATTCTTTATGAATCCCATGGGGATATGTGGAGGCCACTTCGGTGGTCATGCCACTATTCACAAAATCCATCGGATGGGCTATTTTTGGCCCACTCTTGAACATGCCGGAGTAGAGTTTGTACATAAGTGGCACAAATGCGAAGAATTCTCTCACGAGATTCACATGCCAACACAATCCCTGCAGCCAATAGCAACCCCGTGGCCCTTCTCCACATGAGCTCTAGATTTGATAGGGAAATTCTCTCCCTCATCAACCGATGGCCATAATTTTATAATTATAGCCACGAAATATTTTACCAAATGGGTAGAGGCCATGCCTCTCACCACCGTACCAGGTGCGGTAATTGCCAAGATCATTCTGAACCAAATCATTTGCAGGTGTGGTGTCCCATAAGTCATTATCTCATTAAATGACACATCCTTTAAAAATGATGAGGTCCGTGAGTTATGCAACAAATTCAAAATAAACCATCACATGGCCTCTCTTTACTACCCTCAAGCCAATGGACAAGCCGAAGCAACAAACAAAACATTAAAGGCTATTCTCCTCAAAATAGTTAAGGAGAACAAGCAAGATTGGCATCTAAAACTATATCCAACCTTGTGGGTCCATCGAACCTCAATAAAAACACCAATAGGAGTAACCCCTTTCTCGTTGGTATTCAAATGCATGATAATTCTCCCACTTCAGGTTTAAATACCCGGTCTCCTGATCTCATTACAAGGGATTTTGGATGAAGAAGCTTACAGGGAGGTACGCCTCTCTCAAATAGAAATCCTTGACGAGGCCAGGCTAAATGCCGAACAATGACACAGAGCCTATGCTGACCAGATGTGCCGGCAGTATAACAAAAATTCTATGAGTGAGAAATATATGAGGGAGATCTAGTTCTAAGACTAGACAGCCGAGATTGATAAGAAAACTAGTGAAGGAAGGAAGTTCCGGCCCAAGTGGTTGGGCCCATACCGAGTCATGAAAGACTATGGAAATGGTGCATATCTCTTATGCACACTAGAAGGTGAGGAATTCAATGAAACTATCAATTCCTTGCATCTTAAATGGTTTTACGCATAAGACATCAGAATCACCACTTATACATTATAGCTACCTACATTGCATTAGTCATCTTGTTGTTTCATTTTGTCCACTCATTTCATAAAAATTGTAGTCAAGGAACTTACTCTTAAGCAATCTATTACAAATTTTTGAAAATATTGGCAAAAGCATTCAAATCACATCTCTTCAAACATCATCAAGTAATTTCAAATCTTCTCATCAATTTTGATGACATAAGTATTGACGAAAACAATACCAAGGCCTGCATACTTGGTTTTCTCTTTATTTCTACTAGCTGAAATTGTCCTTACCTACGGTGCATGTTCTAGAAGATTTTTGGTGTCACATCTATCCCTCTTATATCTCTTTCAAAGAAAGGATATCCCAAAGTCACAGATTAGAAGTGTCAAAATCAAATAGAATAAAAATGCCAAGCAAATATAATATTTTATTTTACACACTTATTTGCCCCACCAACCTTCGGTGATAAGCTCACATCTCTTACTAGTGGTGTGAGGTTGGGAAAGGAAACAAGTGCCCTTAATCACCTATATCCTCCCTTTGGTGACAAACCCATGCTTCTTACTAGTGGCATGAGGCGGGGTGTGGGGGTCCATTCACACAAATCAACAAATCTTGGTATTCTAGAAATATAAATCAAATTATATTAAGTGAAAACAAATGTCCAAATTCTAAAGAGATCAAATCCTCAAAACCAGATTTTTTCAACCGAGGTTGCCATTTATAGATCTAAGTCTAGATAAACCGGTAAGTAAGTGGCCTTCGAGCTTGGTGGTAGTTCTTAGTAGGGTAAGTGTGTAGGTCTAAGTTTGGTTTCTATCACTGGTTTGTCTATCTCTCATCATTCTATTCATTCAAACTCATGCAATTTGTGGCCTTCCCAACTCTTGGTGTTGAGCCCTTACATCTTACTAGTTGCGTGGAGTTGGGAATGGGGCAAGTTCATCTCTTTATCACTATACATTCATCACGTTTTGCCAACTTAAGAAGAAATCACAGAAATTTCCCAAAAAGACTAAAAGTTCAATACTACAACATGTTTGTCATCACATATAAGCATTAAAAAAGCAAATGAAGTAAAAGAAATTGTTTAGTATTTGCTATCATTTGTCATCCATTGCATACATTCTAAAAAGCATGAAAACAAATACTATAAAAACATCTAGTACACACATGGGAAACGAGTCACAAAATTCTAGACACCAAAGAGTCTAGATCCAAAAAGAGATATATGTACATATCATGGTGTGTCATAGTTTTGTACGATGTCATCACACACTAGGTACAGTCAAAACGCTTGCAATAAGCACAAAATACCAAAACATCATACTTGCCTCACAAAATGGAGACTAAGCAATAAAGGAACTCTACCTATCTGCCCTTTTAAGGCCCATTGTGACCACTCTAGTTATGAATTTCTTAGGATTTCTTCTCAAAAGCATTCAAAAAAATAGCAAAAAGCTAAGCCTAATGCAAAATACCATTCCCAAGATCATTCCAATTCAATCATACTAAAATATGAAAAGAGTGATCACCATGGACCCAAAGCTCAAAAATTACCAAATCGATATGCGCAAATGAATAGTAAATGAGCTTGTTATATATATCTAGTATTCTAAACTTGTTTTGAGTGTTTTTACGTAGAGTTAGAGTGTCGACGAAGGTAAGTTCTAAACCCAACACAGATGGTAAGTCCTCATTTCATATCAATTTAGTTTTATTTCTCAATTTATTTTATCTATCTACACTTGAGTCCCCTTTTTCATTTTGCAGATAGCGGGATTTTGGATGGCGACTTTCCGACACACGAGCGTGTTAGGTATAACTCCTAACTCCCCATTTCAGGACTGCCATACTTGGATCCACCATTTTACACCTCTTCATGGCTAAGATGCTTCTTCGAGGGGGAAATATGTACGTACCCAAAATTGTAGGGTACTGCACCACCGGAAAGAGGTTACACATACCCTAATGATGATACAGGTCTCCTTGCAAGGTGTTTAGGATCCAAAAAGCTCGCCAAATATACGTTTGTATCCTGTATGCCTTATCTGGCCTCCACGGGCTTTGTTCTACCCTCGGCACCCTTTTTCTTGCATTTTAGTCTTAACCGATGAGACCACCGCCATGCATGCGGCGGTCTGTGTGCATTTTTTAGAATGTTCCGACGATCACGTCAAACATAAAATTCAAATTTCTATCTGCATTCTTCAACCACTAAAGCTTGCATTTATGTTTTGGCCACCTAGTAAATAGTGATTTCTCTTTGTTTGATGGTGAGAGAGTTCAATTTGAGCTTGAGATTGCAAATGATATAAATATGCAACTTGTTTACAAGCAAATGGTCTTAGTTCTTTGGTTTGGAGTCTTCATTCTTGAGCTTCAGTCTTCAATACTCAGTCCTAGATTTTGTTTATGAATCATTTTATCTTTAGCATGGACTAGAATTCTGAATATTTAGTTATGCTTCATCAGTACACCAACAATGATCCTGCTAGGAATCACATAGGCCAAGCTTTGTTCTCTTGCACCATCCCTCTCCTACTTGTACTTCGTTGTATTTCTCTCAAGCCGCTATCCTTAAAGAAAATTTCATCTCTGGGTTCAAACAGTGGTTTCCCTACATTTTTATGGCTGGAAGGGTGTGTTTCTCCTATCAAATTTTATATCTCTGCATCAGTGGAAATGTGGCCCTTTTTGGTTAGGCGCGGCTCAATGGGCACTCTAAAAACTTTCTGGAAAGTTTTAACCCCAAACGTTTCCACGTGGAGGAATGATGCTCATTTGAAGACTCGCGTTTTTGTTTGACCTTGGAGTTATGCTAGGAGGACATGTGAAGGATTCCATTGCCTTGCCTAGAATTAAAAAAAAATCATGTAATTGATATAGTTTTGGCGGACCATGGACATGTGGTGGGCTAGTCGTCATTTGAAGATTTACCTCAGGGTCCCACCTTAACAATTGTGACAAAGGGATAGGTGGAGGTTTCCATCGGCTCTGTTGGGGACTTAAACTTTTCAAAGAAATTTTCTAAGGTTCGGGACACGTGGTAACACTGCGCTCATTCAAGGTCTCTACTTTTTGGGATCATCTCAAGATGCGCCATTAAGACGCTGCGTGGCGGTTTGAAAAGTCAAAAGGCAGGGAGGTGGGCCATCGGGGGAAACTTAGATTTTTTTCCCCTTGTTATTTAAAAGACTAAAGTTAATAAAATGACCTACAAGCCCAACAGAGAATGGTAAAAAATTTCTCCAATCAACGGCGGAGGTGCGGAATTTCAGGGGAAATTTGGAAAATTTTCCTTTTGTGGAGAAAGGAGTTAAAAGTACAAAAGGAAGCCTGGTTCCGCTAGGACCCACATCAGAAACTAAAAGCGGAAGGGTGAAGCTATGGGGAAAACTTGGAAAAATTTCCCTTTACCAAAAAAGAGGTGAAATAGTAGAATTTAGCCACGGTTCCTTTGGGACCCACATTGGGACATGTGTCAAGCCCATTTTTCAAAGGCGAAGGGGCGAGTAAATTGAGAAATTTTGCATTTTTTCCAAAAGGTGTAAAATGAAAAAGGAACCCCCACTCATCTTAACTCGGATCTCCCACGTGGACAGTCCAAATTCAAAAGAAATATCAACTTTAATAGCTGTGTGTCTCTATCTAATTTTCTACCATTTTTTTCTCCAAAGCTCTTGGGGATGCGTTTTCTTATATTTTTATCATTTCTTGGAGTCTCCTGCATGCCAAATGAAGAGGAACATTAATCTGATATCTTGGTTTGGTGGGGAGGGTCTGAAAATGTCTTTCACCATTAAAGATGTAATCTAACTGTCGGATTCGACCTAATTTTTCTTTCCTTGGCACACGAGAGACCTGTTGATATCTTGGTTTGGTGGGAAAAATCTAAAAATGTATTTTTCCATTAAGATGTGCTCTGACTATTGGCCTCGATCTGATTTCCCAGTTTTTCCTTCCTTGGCATGCAAAGAACCAAATTTGACAAATGGAGGAGGAAGTAGTTGGCACACGAGATGAAGAATGACTTACTAGGTGAAGAAATGAATTTTGGAAATATTTGGAGAGATTTTCCCTCTGCACACCTGACAACTTTTTTTGTAAATCTAATTCTGGGAGTCACAACATGCAATGGTGCTTTGAATGTTTCTAGTTTTGGGGGAAAACTCTGTTGTAAGTAAAATATTATAAATTGCATGAATTTTTCATGTAAATGGTTGGAAGGTTGGAGTGTTAGAGGTTGGGAGCTAACTCCTGAGGGGAAAAATCCTTTGACAGAGCCCATCTTCTTCTGAGAGACTATTAAAGGAACTTGTTTATTTCTTTTTTGTTAAATTTGATCATGTCAAGGTGGTTATGAGTGTACAACCATTGATAAGCTCTGAGATTGTTCCAAAACCTTCCCTTCTTGATAAATTTAATGAAATTTGAGTGAATCTATGTTTGATTTTGATGAAAATTGTGTCTGATTCATTTCTGAATGTTTGCAAATAGTTTCTTTTTCCCATTGCAATCTTATACTGGAATCTCTGTGAATCACACAAAATCTTAGCTTTGTGATAGTTTGGTGGCACTTGTAATTTCATTTATCAGAAGAGCTTTCATCTGATAGTGAAATAAACAAGTTTAAAATCATTTTACTCCTAGAATGATGATTAAGATTGTTTGTTTTTCTTTGAGGGTATCTTAGGCATGATGAAACAAAGGTTGATAGTGTTTAATTAAGTCTATCAATTTGAGCCTCCATTTTGGATCCTAAAAGTTTGTGTGAAAACGTGCTAATCTGGGCCTCCATTAAAGCACACCTTCTAGTTAAAGGAACATTCTAGTTGTTCTGAAGCATTCTGTTGGTCAAGCCTTCCATTTTTGTGAAATCTCTCAAAGATTTGGAAAGTCAAAACCCACTCTGCCTCACCTCCCACCAAAATTCATTTAAAAACAACTAATCATACCCATAATACCCCTGTTTGTCCTGTGTGTGCACAAATGCATAATTTATGTTACCAAAACATGTAGAAGCAATCAGGTTTTCATTGTCTTTAGTAGCCTGAACCTTGCTAAGAAAATATCTCCATTATCTAGGGTGACAACTCGTGAGAGTTAGATTTTGCTGTATTTATCATGTTTTCTTCAAGGTCTTCTTAAAAACTTTTCAAAGAAGGATATCTCCATCTCCTCCACAAACAACATTCTACAAAAGGGTCCTCTCACCTTGGTTGAAAGACACAACCATAAAGTAGTGAGGATAGATCAAATCCTCTTAAGGGTGCTACCCATTTCTCCACATCTGAGTAACAAAGAGCAAGTTGCATTCCCTCCCCAATAGAAAATGACACACAACATGTTCTTACGCTTGCCTCTAAGATTCTGTCAAAACTATGATGCTGCTCATCCTTCGAGGGAGAATCAATTTGGGTACCAACAAATTGTTTTGAAAAAAAATCAGCATTCCATGTACTTCTAGACACTTAATTCTGGTACATGACTGTTTATTTTTTATAATTTTCTATTATTATATAGTATTTATTTTATTACCAATTATCAGTCTAGATTAGGTTCTTATTGGTCCTTGTTTTATGTTTTTGGTTGTCTTCTCATGTGTTGTGATATGTTATCCTATATTCTTCTCTCTCTTCTTATTTTTCTCCTATTATCTCTTTTCTCATATCATACCAAAAATAGTTGTCTACAAAAATATGTTATCATACGATAAAAATATATCGTACTCACTACCAAAAAATATCCTTTTGCTTCAAATTTATGAAATGAGATCAAATTCCAGTCAGAGTTTTGTCATCACTAATCTATGAAAGAATGCATGGCCATAAATAATTCAGCTATCTAATATATGTGAGGTTTAGATAGAACATGTGCATAAAACAATGATACCTAATATAAGAAGATGTCATATTCATGTCATAAGATGAGAAAAGAAAAGAGCATCCTTGAAAAATATAGAGACATGACCATACATGTGCACTAAGGATCTACTAAACATCACATATGTTGGTACCCAATTGCTGAAAAAATATCTATAAAAATATAACAAAGATTCGGTGGATACATCCCCTTCCAAAAGGGAGGGCACATGGTTAAATCCTTTTATTCAATTGTTGTCCAATGTACGTGATGTTTAGGATAATCCAAACATGTTCTATCTAAAACTCGATATGTTAGTCGGGGACCCCTTGCGTTCGGAACGTTGCAAAATCCCTTCCCGGAAATCTAGTTTTCCAAACTTAGCCATTTTTGGTCTTTTTTGGTTGGGCGCACATAATGACTATGCAACATCAAGTTTTGGTGCACCCCCTTTAAATCCTTTGGCACATGCTTTCTCGTGTCAACAGGCATTTTGATGCGCCTCACTATGTTGAGTCTTCCTTGCATGCGCCAAGGCGCATGCGCCTTCATGTCAACAATACTTTTGTTGCGCCACTTTTTGGTGTGCCAAGGCGCACATATTCTTGTGTCGACATCACTTTTGGTGCGCCAAAGGTGCACATAACTTCGTGTTGGCAAGTGTTTCGGTGTGCCAAGGGCGCATGTTTTCTTGTGTCGTGTGTTTTCATGCGCCATTTGAAAAATTTGGTGGCGCATTTATTACCACCTCGCCTATATATAGGTGCGCGTCTGCACTGTCATTGTCACCAAACACAAATCACGTGATTATTTTTCTCTGTACCTGTCAGCACCAGCCCTGTCACTTTCGAATCTTTTCGTGGACCCGTTTGCACACTTCTCCACTATTTATCCTGGTAAGAGGTCCTCTTTCTTTTGTGCACTTTGTGTTTGTGGTTTTTGGCTGCTTGTTGGTATGGATTGGATTGGAAAGACTGTGAAATCATGAACTTCCCCCCCCCTTCCTTGTTGTCTTTTCCATTCTTCCACATGTTCTTCCCCCTCTTTCCAGATCTGCTGGTAGAGGAAACTCTGTCCTGAAATGATTGCTTAAAAACTCTTTGTTTAAGCCTCTTCATCACCCCAAGGTACCCTAAAAAGGAGCTTAACCACATATAAACCCCTCAGAGAGAGAATCAAAGCTTAAAAAGAAACTGTATTTTTCTTCTCCTTTGGCGCATTGGCGCACCCTGCAACATGAAGAACAGTTGCGCCAATGGCGCATCTGTCACCCCCTGTTACACAAAGAATAGCCACCCATGGCGCATATTCCCTACCTGCTACATAATGAAAAGTTGCGCCCTCATGGCACACTTCCTTAGTTTGTTGCAAATGCTTTCCTCGTGCCCCCTCATGGCACACCAAACTCATTTGTTGCATCGTTAAAACCTGCCCTTTGGCGCACCCTGCATGTATGCAACATAGAAATTATCCGCGCCAAGTGCAAAATCGTAAAACGGTGCAGGCGCATCCCTCATTACAATAACATCATGTCATGCAGACCTTCCATGCGCCGCGCCAGGTTCCCTTATGGCGCATGAAAAAATGATGTAACATGCGCAAATCCTGCGCCCTTTGGCGCATCCTGTACCCATGTAACATGCTACATCCATGCGCCCGTTATAAAATGCATACATATGGCGCAGGCGCACTTCTGATTGCAACAACAAAATGTACCATGCAATTTCCATGCGCCATGCACCCTTTGGCGCTGATTTTCCCCTTGCAATAACCTTTTTTGTATGCGCCGTACTATTTAGCCCTGCAGCCTGCAGTATCCATGCGCCCTGCGCCCTCAAGCATTTAAATCATTAAACTCTTTCTCCTGTTAATGCTTTAATGGAAGATCAAACCGCTAACATGACCTTCCTGCGTTGTGTTTCACTTCTTCTCCTTGCAGATCAGCAACTGAGTTCGGAGTTACATATGTCAACATCAAGCAAGAAACCTACCAAATCTAAAGGCAAGGCCAAGCTCACAGAAGAAGAAATGAAGTATAAATATCAGAGGGTCAGGATGCCCGAATCCCAAGCAGAGTGTGACTTAGATATCAGAGACTCAGAACTTGGACACATTGATATGGAGGAGTTCTGGGCCAGAACCAGGAAGGTCACACGAAGTCCCTGGATGGACAAATTGATAGGCAGTGCCCTGCACTTTGCTGGAGGAATCCCAGTTAGCGCCGTGAACAATGAATTTATGATGGTAGTTGCCCGATGCTACAACAAAGACACAAGATGTGTCCATAATGAGAAGGGCGAGGTTATAATCAACCTCACTTGCCCACCATTTTGAAATAATGCTCGGCATCCCTCACTCACCACCGCACTTTGTGGCCGTCGGTAGGGAAGGCTGCATCAAGGCACAGGGACAATGATGATGAAGATCAGTGTATGCAGCTGATGAACGAGGTATATTTGAAGAATAAAAAGGTGGTGACTCGGTGGCCACAAGTCATTCATCGTAGTGACTTTTCAGAGGAACTCAGTGACACCATTACATTCCTGAGCAGAGTCTTTGGGCTTCCTGACGCCCATTATTTTCACAAGTGGATGCTGCGGTACCTAGAAACAATGAACAAAAATGTGCCCGATCAATGCTTTGAGTGGGCAGAAATCATAAGCAGCACAATCTCTGAGCAGCTACAACAACTTAACACAATGGGGAGGTTCTATATGAACTCCTACGTGGTCTATGCTTGCAGCTTCAGAAAGAGATTATCCAGCTCTGATGCGGTGCGGGGTTTGGCCCCAGGTTAAAATCTATGAATACTATCTAGAACTGAAGCTGGAAAATAGCATCCCCCAATTTACAAAGATCAATGATGCATTCTTCTATTTCATCATCTACCTGTTGAGGCCGAATATGACTCATGGTCACATGATCAAGAGTATTGTAGCAGCTACCGAGAAGTGGGGGGCCCTGTTCACTCAATTCCCCACATTCACCTATCTAAGGGCGGCTAACTTCTTGGGGGAACCAACTAAACTGCCAAGGTATGCCGGTCCCAAATTGATCTTGCTAGAGCTGTCAAGGTAGCTAATCACCTACCATGAGAAGTGCCTCAAGAGAAAGAAGGGTGGAACTCCTTTCCCCCTCACAGTGGGTAGGTATACGTGTCTCACTCACCACAAGGCAAAAGACATGTTTGCAGAGCTGGAGCTGCTGAATCTGAAACATAACTTCCCAGCAAGGCCCACCTTCGACCCAAGAAATTGTCTACCTAGGGCCAAGCTCGACCCGATCCACATCCCTCAGATCGAAGATATCTACATCGATATATATCATGAGGTTGAGCTCAGGAGGAAGGACCATTCTCGCTTGGCCTTAGCAGAAATCATCCAGTACGGGGTGGCCATCGTCCCCAAAGGCTACCAAACTACTGAGCAAGAAGTGGATCAAGTGTATCTTGACACAGGTGGGGACGATTGGCCTTTCGCGGTGATTGATAGAACTAAAGCACCCCAGAACAATAGAGGAAAGGGTCAAGGAAACTCTGCGTAGGATGGAGCATTGGTGCCGAATGAACGGGCTCATCTACCTCGGAGTCGATTTCACAACCTCTCCATTGGGCAACGCACCTCCTCGATCAAAGCAGCCAAAAGGCAAGGGAAAAGGAATAGAGGGTGAATCTAGTTCCACCCAAGAGGAAGCTCCTGAAAGCCCTCCTTCCGCTTCACAAGAACGGGTTGAAATCCTGAAAAGCTCAGAAGAAGAAGCGGCGGAAGATGTTCCAATAGGCATATCCACTCAGGATGTGGCCACGACTATAACAATTGAGGTCCCTTCTGTCCCTTCTCCCTCTCCTCCTTCCCCTCCTCGAGTGACCCAAGCGACCATCCCTTTGGTCGTGTCCTCTCCCCCTTCTTCTACCATTCCTCCTGCTTCCTCGTCCATCTTCTCTTCTCTCGCGGACCTGTCCCCCTCCATTTCTTCCCTCATCTCTGAGCTCCCTTCCCTTCCTATGTCTTCCTCCCCTACAGTATCCCTTCCTCCCATGGGCACTTCCTCGGCTTTTCTCTCTATGCCACCGCCACGTGTCTCCACGTTTTTCCCTTCTACTACTACAGCTGCCCCCTTCTCTATTTCTGGTCCTTCTCCCCTAAGTCCAGCCTGGATCTCCCAGCACCTAAGTCAACAGAAAAGGAAAGTTCCCATCGCACCGATGGACTTTTCCGTTATCCAATCAAAGGGGCCAAGAAGAAAAAGCCTATCACACGCTTCTCTCAGAGTGCTTCGGGAGAGAGGGTAATGGAGATCGCATACCCCAATCCTCTGAAAGATAAAAAGGATCTGTCTTCGACAGATTACACAGTGACTCAAGTCACAATGGGGACGTCTTAAAAAGCCTTCGAGGAGAGGCCTATCTGCGATTGACGCCCTCTGCAAGAAGCTTGAAGAAGCAAAAAGAAGAAAAAGGCTATTGAAAGAGAAAATAAACATCTCTCCGCCTTACGAGAAGATGGGCAGTGCACCTCCCACAACTGCCGAAACTCCTGAGCCTCTGAGTCAGGATAAAATTAATGAATATGCAAAGATCGGCGAGTAGGGTATGGCAGTTTCCACCTGGAGGAGCCAGATCCTCAAGGACAGTGAATGAGTGATCGCCAAGTTCACCGATTTGTATCTGAACATCAACAAGGTGAATAAAGAACTCCGGGCGTTAGCGGGACCCATATCCGAAGAGCTTTGACCATCTTTGGCTACAACATGAGACCTTTCACGAATGTTTGACTTTCGATCGAAGATCTGGTCAAGTTCGGCATTTTTGGTCACCCCAGGGCCCTCAATAAGACCCTTTCCACTCTGGATTACCGGATGGATCAACTGGAATTCATCCTCGAAAAGATTGATAAGGTAAAGGAAGAAGCCCTGGACGTAATGCATCAGATGGAACAAATTGTTCTAACGATGTCTCCAGGGTTGCTTACTCCTTCTTTCACCTTAAGGAAGGTTGAAGAAACCATTCAGATCTTCAAGGAGATCGTTTCGCAAGGGCTGGGGCCAGAGGTCACTTTTGACGCAGAATCCATCAATAACCTGCTGGCCTGTCGGGACTTCATCGGGTTCTTAATAGAAGCAGAGAATGAATATTCCAAACTCCCGAGAGAAGCTCACGAGAGCGGGGGAGACTTGCGAGGCTATCAGCTTTGAGCGACACAAGGATCCTTCCCGGGATCAACTAGAGCCCATGATCAGCAAGTTCATGGAATACATGCCCAATTCCACATCTCGTCACTGAGCGGCGGCGAGCGAGCGAGATCCCCCTTTCAGCCGCGGGATGACGACGATGAATAATTTCTCTCTCTTCTTCGACTTTCTTTTTGTAAATGTCTAAAGTATGTTGGCACAAATGATGACATCATCCATGTTGCACCATGGGATGATGTCATCCATCAAGTGTCAAAAGTCAACATGACTTTGAGATATTTTGTAGATATTATGTAAATAGGTGGTTGGTTCCTTTTTGCCTTCCTTCTTCTCCTTCTTCTATAAATACTCGAATACTTGTTGTATTCGGGGTGAATACTTTTCAGATGAGAAATAGAAGTAAGAAGAAGATTTTGAACTCTTTGTAACAGAAACAAACATTAAATACAATATATTTAGACTTTGTCTTTGAATACATGTGTTTTAATATCAGATCTTTCTTATGTTAGATTTGTGTGATTGTTCTGTTGGATTTGCTTCTACTTTGTTGTCATTTATTCATCAGTATTGCTTTATCCATCTATGCAAGTAGGTTTGGCTCTGTTTACTACCAACCCAAACCATAGACCCTTTGACCCTTCTGCTTTGGAATTCATTTCTTTTCTCCCTTCGGATCTGATCTTTCCTCCGTCTCCCCCTTCGTTCCTTTCTTTCCGCAGTTGGAAACACCCCTACTGGGATGAGATCCCAAACCCCCGAAGGCAGAATATTGTGAGACTTGCATAGATTCCTGCTGGTAGAATAGCAATAAACCAGTTTCGCTTTGCTGACTCAAAGAGGGGCTATGCCCTGCACACTGTTGACTCGTTTATCCATAAATCTGCCCAAGCGACAGATTTTCGAACCAACAGTTTTTGGCGACTCTGCTGGGGAATCGAAACAGATCTATCCGATCTATGATGGTGGTATGATAGAAAATCAATAAAAATCAGAAAAATCACTACCTGTTTGCAAATTTTAACCTTTGTTCAAAATTCAAAATTTTTGCAAAAGTAACCCAAATTGAAAATTTTCTTCTGAGATCCATAGATCTGGCCTAGTTGGAAACCTTTAGTTCGCTGAGTTTTTATAAAAATCTGTATTTTTCCGTAGATCTGAGTTTTTGACTATTTACCAAAATTTTCAAACTCTTTGAAAAGGTCAAATTTAGATCTGAAAATCAGCTTACTAAGCTTCACTATCATTTTATCCTCGTTGTTCTTAGTCATTAAACCGCAATCGGTTTTTAGAAAAGGATAAAATTTAATATTTAGAAAAGTACATGCTGTTGGTTTTTGTCAGAAAAATCAGAAAATCAGCAAGTACAATCAAAAAGAGTTTTTAAATCTACTCCATAGTATTGTAGACCTGAAAGGTACACTGGCAGGTGAACCATTTACTCGTAGCAGGAGAGCTCGTGGAGAAGTCGACCCTACCTTTGATCTGCTCCAAAGGCATAACTTCAGTATTACACCGGCACGCTTCTCATCACTAAGCTCGGCTGACCGGTCATCCAGGAGTGTCTCACCTCCACGGAGGAAGACCCTCTCGCAAGGGGCATCCACATCCCTTTGCAGTGCTTTATTGCTCAGCGGAACCACACTTCCAGCCCGTGTTCTTTTTCCAGCCTTTCAAATGGCAGTGCCATGGGGAAATGCTATGGGCCCTCTCGCATTACCACATCCAGTTCACGCGCTCCCTCATGGAAACCGAAAGAATTTTCCCAAATTTGATGGGAGCGGGAACCAAAGCATGGATTCACACATATCTACATTCATCATGTCATGCAGCATCCTAGATGTGACTCATGAAGATGTGTCGGTTCACCTTTTTCTAGAAACTTTACAAGGGCCCGCAGCAGAATGGTTTCAGCATTTGCGGGCCGGGTCTATTACCAGTTGGGCCACCTTGCGGGATGCTTTTGAAGATAGATACAAGCCTTCGGAAGATGCGTTTGCACTATTATCACAGATCACTCACCTAAAGAAGGAGGCCAATGAGACCATGCGTGATTTTATCGCCAGGTTCAATGCATTAATCAACCGTGTGCCTGTTGCCATGCTTCCAACACTGGAAAATCAAAAGTGTTTCTTCGTGAATGCTATGAGTTCGAAAGTAAGTTTCTTGCTCCTGCAAGAACAAGTGGCTACCTTGATTCTCACCCAGGCCACTGCAATCCGAATTGAAGACAATTTGCTAATATCTGGCGAATTGAAAAGGGAATCATCTAAGCTTAAATCTTTGGGCCCTTCGCCCAATACTTCGTCTGATCCGGCATTTCAAAAGATGGCGAATGACTTGCTTGCATTAAAAAAGTAGTTAGCTCAAGCTTCTCCCAGTTCCTCATACCGGGATATCCCACGGAGGAATTTCATTTCCAGCCATGTTCCTCAAAGGCCACGCTTGCCTGCAACCGCTCCACGGTTGGCACTTGAGGCTCCTCCGGTCAATGCTTTAGCTGAAATTGAAGAAGAAGAGGAACAAAATTATGGAGAACCTTCGTCTCAAGGTGAAGATGATCAAGATGTCGGTGAGCCGACTGGCGACTCTACTATCGGGTATATGGAATTTGATGAGGAGGAATCTGACCAAGAAGAGGGTACCCAGGGATATGCAAGTGGACAATCATATGTTGTTTTCACCCGCTCGCAAGGAAAAGAAGCTGAGGTCGCTGCCAATGTGCAGAAAGAAAAGACTACGTCATCTACGTACCCAACCATTGCAAAGAGAGGTAATCCCCTACCCACTCAACCTGTCAATAAGTCTTTTTCGAAGAGAGCTTTTTCCCCTGTATCTCCCCCAAATCAGCCCTCTCATATTCCTATCAAGACCAGTAATCCTACCCTACCATCACGAAGTGAGGGACTCATTCCTTCACCAGTGCAACCTTTGGCCGCATTTGATATCATAGATCATGCTAAAAAGACCAAGATCCAAATGTCTGAAGCCGAGTATCTTCAGTCAAACCCCGAGCAGCTCGTAAGATTGACTAGGTATATTCAAAGTCAAGCTGTCATAACTCCCCAGGTTTCCTTAAAAGGAATCCTTTCCACTCCTCCTGCATCCCACATAAATGTTGCCTCAACATCTGCATCAGGCAAGATAGAGCCTTTCTATCTCTCCCTCCTAATCAATGGCCACAAGTTAAGTAACTGCATAATTGATTCTGGGGCTTCTGATAACGTCATGCCGGCAAAAGTTGCCCATGCTCTGGGCCTCACCCTTACCAAGCCTTTTGGCAGATGTTATTCCTTGGAAACCAAGCAGGTTCGTTGATTGGTCAGATCAAAGACATTCAGTTCGCATTCGCGGCATTCCCAGAGAAAAGAGTAAAAATGACCGTCCTCGTTGCCGACATTCCAGCAGCCTATGGAATTCTGCTAGGAAGAAGTTTTTGTAGCGAAGTTGGTGGGGAGATTCATATGGACTGGTCCAAGGCTAGAATCCCCGTCAAAGGTGTAATGCAGACTTTGGAGCCAAAATCACAAAAGAAGTACTTGGTCACTAACTCTGAAGACCCCAAGGCCCAAATTCTTTTCGAATCATCAGGAATGGGGAACTATTTCTTGTCTCTAAGAGTCGACAAAATGGTTGTTCTCGTCGAAAGAAGATCTTAACAAGGTCTGGACCTTGCAGTTTGATGGCAGCTATGCAACCAGTGGATGTGGCACCGGAGCCGTGCTTATATCTCCCGAGGAAGAAATTATTCCTCTCTCTTTTAAATTGCAGTTTTTCAACACAAATAACACTGCTAAGTATGAATCTCTGCTACTACTGGCATGCGAAGCCATGAGGAGAGAGGGATCAAAAATCTGAAAGTACAAGGTGATGCAGAGCTAGTCGTGAATCAGGTTAAGAGGATATATCAAGTGAAGAATGAGAGGCTCAGGCACTACCGTAATGCGGTGTGGGACAACATCGAGGAATTTGATGCTTTTTCAATAGAATCCATTCCAAGAGCTCAAAATGACATGGCTGATTCATTGGCCATTTCAGCATCCCTCATGCTCCCTCACCCAGGTTTGAAAACAGAAAAATACACCATTGAGATGGTTTTCCGCCCAAGCGTGCTGGATAATTCTCAGCATTGGCAAGTATTCAATGATGACGATCAACTCATTGCTTTTCTAGAAAAGGTGGAAAATTTTAAGGAGCTTCACTTTGAAGGATCCACTTCCACTTGCCGTGAATCAGTCACCGATCAAGACTATGAATCCGGAGGGAATGACGGCATATGTCAGCTAAAGGGAATAAAATTCCCAAGGGCCTGGTTTCTTTGGAACGGTTGTTCGATAGGCATGACCATTTTGTGAAAAAGAAAAAGTGAGATGGTATGGGCTCCTCCCCAGAAACCGAACCAGTTAATTTAGGTTCGGTAGAACATCCGCAGTTTGTGAACATTGGAAAATGTTGCACACCTGAAGAGAAGCGGAAGTTTGTCAAACTACTGAAGAAATACATGGATGTATTGGCATGGTCCTACGCCGATCTGAAGTCTTTTAAGCCAAAGGACGTTCAGCATGACATCCCATTGAAAGAGGACGTCAAACCCTTTCGCCAGAAGCTAGAGGCATTATAACCCTAAGATCTCGGTACTACTATCAAGCTGAAATTCAGAAAATGCTTGGATGCGAGAATCATTTTTCCTATCCATCACAGTACTTGGGTAGCAAACATTGTGCCAGTGCGTAAGAAAAATGGTGAAATACGCATATGCGTAGATTTTCGAAACTTGAATCAGGCTTCCTTAAAAGACAACTACCCACTTCCTATAATGGATCAAGTTCTGCAAGTAGTAACTGGATCAGAAATGTTGTCCATGCTTGATGGTTTTTCGGGCTACAATCAGATTGAAGTCTCACCGGAAGATCAATTTAAGACAGCATTCACTACTCCCTGGGGTACGTTTGCCTACAGCAGGATGCCTTTCGGCCTAACCAATGCTGGCGCCACTTTTCAGCGGGCCATGGACCTTGCATTCAAAGGTATGATGGGGAAGGTCATTGTGGTTTATCTAGATGACTTAACTGTGTTCTCTAAACAACGAAGTGATCATTGTGATCATCTGGAGCAAGTATTGGCCAGATGCTGAGAGCATGGGATTTCCCTGAACCCAAAAAAATCTGTTTTTGGAGTCACAGAAGGAAAGTTGCTGGGGCATGTTGTTAGCAAAGAAGGAACGAAGATAGATACCAAAAGAGTTAAGGCTATTCAGAGCCTCACCTTGCCTACAAGCAAGACCGGCGTTCATTCTTTCTTCGGAAAGGTGAATTTTCTTAGGCGCTTTGTTCCCGACTTTGCTGAAAAGACTCGCCACATATTAGACATGATGAAAGGGTCACCAACTTTCCGATGGAGCGAGGAAGGAAAGAAGTCATTCGAAGAAATAAAAGCTTCTGTCACTCACGCACCAGTCCTAGTGTGTCCTGACTTCTCCAAGGATTTTATCATGTATAGCTATGCGTCTGAGCATACTGTATCTGCCATCTTGATGCAAAAGAATTATGAGGATGTTGAATCCCCAATTGCGTTCATGAGCTCTCCCCTCAAGCCTCACGAATTAAAAATGTCTCAATTGGAAAAGCATGCCTTCGCCGTTGTCAAAGCGGTCAAAAATTTCAGGTATTACATTTTAAATTCTCATACAGTGGTGTTGGTCCCTGACACGGCAGTCAAGTCAATTTTAACTCAACAGGAGTTAGGAAGCTTGCGAGGAAATTGGATTGCAAAGGTCCAGGAGTATGATCTAGATATAAAACCAACCAAGTTGGTAAGAGGCAAAGGCTTATGTCAACTTATGGCTGAAAACCAAGGATCGAAGTTTCCGAGGAAAAAGATGATTGTACCAATGAAGCACAAGACCGGCTGGATAAACCCGATTCACTGCCTCTGGTCCTATTTGTCGCAACCAGCGATGAGTGGTATTCCGATATTGCTTTCTTTCTTACCTACGGTGAATGCCCAGCTCACCTAACTGCAAAGGAGAAGCACACTATAAAGCTCAGAGCAGCCAAATATGTCATCTGGGATGACGGTTTATACAAACGTGGGATAGATGGTGTCTTCTTGCGATGTGTTGACAAGCCACAGCAGGTGAAGTTACTTGAAAGTTTTCATAATTCAGCCTGTGGGGGCCATTTCTCCTCTTCCGTAACAACACACAAGATCATCCGGGCTAGGTACTATTGGCCGACGCTTTTCCAAGATACAGCCACCTGGGTAGCAAAGTGTGAGCCTTGCCAGCAGTTCGTCGGCAAGCCCAAGTTAGGCTACTTTTCCCCTCAGGCCGGTCGTTGTTGACGAACCATTCAAGCAGTGGGGAATTGATTTTATCGGTGCACTCAATCCCCAATCGAGTGCTAGGACATAGGTATGTCCTAACAACAACAGATTACTTCACCAAGTGGGTAGAAGCCATACCTGTCAAACATGCCACTTCCGAAGTTGTTTGCAGTTTCATCAAAGAAAACATCATTGTCAGGTTTGGCGTTCCAAACAAGATTGTTGCTGATAATGCTTCTAACTTCTCTTCACGGGAAGTTATTAGTTTTTGCTACGAATACGGAATAACTTTGGCTCACGCCTCAGATTATTACCCTCAGGGAAATGGTCAAGCAGAATCCAGTAACAAAAACTTGGTGACCATCATACGAAAGCTGGTGGATGAGAATCAACGAATGTGGCACAAGTCCTTATACGATGCCTTGTGGGCAGATCGCATTACTCCCAAGAGATCTCTCGGTATGTCACCTTTTCAAGTGTTATATGGCACCGATGTCGAGCTTCCCATTTCCACTGAACTCCCTGCTCTGTGTTTGGCACGGGCAATCGAAGATGAAACTTTTCAAAATTCCCTTGAAAAGAGGATCATGTATCTAGCAGAGCTCGAAGAAAAGAGAGTAAAGGTGGTCGACAAGATCACCGAACATCAGAATCAGGTCAAAAGATTGTTCGATAAAAAAGCTAAGCCAAGAAAATTCCAGGTGGGAGACCTCGTCCTTTTGTGGGACAAACGAAGAGAGCCGAAAGGTATGCACGGAAAATTTGATTCCCTATGGAGAGGGCCCTTCAAGATCAAGCAGCTCAATGGAGAGAATAGTTTCTATCTCTCGTATCTAGATGGAACTGATCTCCCACTTCCCTATAGCGGGCAACATCTGAAAATCTTCAGGAAGTAGAGCTTGCTCTCTTCTTTGTATAATTTACTTCAGTTGTGTGTTTGTTTTTGTCATGTGTTTGCTTTTTCTTGGTTGTGTGTTTCCCTTTCCGGTCGCCCTTGTTTTTGACTCTGTTACCCAATGGATAGGCACGTGAGATCTGGGATTCTCTACCCCTGAGGTCCGCTCAGAGATAGTCCCCAGAAAGAGCCAGCTGTTATCCCATAAAATTGGCAAGGGAAATTTTACTGATAACCTTACCAAAATTTTGTTCCGGTCCCTCGTCAGGGACCCCTTGCGTTCGGAACGTTGCAAAATCCCTTCTCGGGAAATCTAGTTTTCCGAACTTAGCCTTTTTGGTCTTTTTTGGTTGGGTGCACATAATGACTATGCAACATCAAGTTTTGATGCACCCCCTTTAAATCCTTTGGCGCATGCTTTCTTGTGTCAACAGGCGTTTTGATGCGCCTCACTATGTTGAGTCTTCCTTGCATGCGCCAAGGCGCATGCGCCTTCATGTCAACAAAACATTTGTTGCGCCACTTTTTGGTGCGCCAATGGCACACATATTCTTCTGTCGACATCACTTTTGGTGTGCCAAGGGCACATATAACTTCGTGTTGGCGAGTCTTTCGGTGCGCCACAGGGCGCATGCTTTCTAGTGTCGACAATGCTTTTCATGCGCCACTTAAAAAGTTGGTGGCGCATTTATTACTACCTCACCTATATATAGGCATTTCTGCACTGTCATTGTCACCAAACACAAATCACGTGATTATTTTTCTCTGTGCACATCAGCGCACCACATCATTTCGAATCTTTTCGTGGACCCGTTTGCACACTTCTCCACTATTTATCCTAGTAAGAGGTCCTCTTTCTTTTGTGCACTTTGTGTTTGTGGTTTTTGGCTGCTTGTTGGTATGGATTGGATTGGAAAGACTGTGAAATCATGAACTTCCCCCCCCTTCCTTGTTGTCTTTTCCATTCTTCCACATGTTCTTCCCCCTCTTTCCAGATCTGCTGGTAGAGGAAAAACTCTATCTGAAATGATTGCTTAAAAACTCTTTGTTTAAGCCTCTTCATCACCCCAAGGTACCCTAAAAAGGAGCTTAACCACATATAAACCCCTCGGAGAGAATCAAAGCTTAAAAAGAAACTATATTTTTCTTCTCCTTTGGTGCATTGGCGCACCTACTGACATGAAGAATAGTTGCGCCCGATGGCGCATCTGTCACCCCGTTACACAAAGAACAACTACCCATGGCGCATATTCCTACCTGCTACATAATGAAAAGTTGCACCCTCATGGTGCACTTCCTTAGTTTGTTGCAAACGCTTTCCTCGCGCCCCCTCATGGTGCACCAAACTCATTTGTTGCATCATCGTTAAAACCTGCGCCCTTTGGCGCACCCTAAATGTATGCAACATAGAAAATTATCCACCCAGTGCAAAACTATAAAATGGCGCAGCGCATCCCTCATTACAATAACAGCATGTCATGCATGGACCTTCCATGCACCGCGCCAGGTTCCCTTATGGCACACAAAAAAATGATGTAACATGCGCAAATCCTGCGCCCTTTGGCGCATCCTGTACCCATGTAACATGCTACATCCATGCGCCCGTTATAAAATGCATACATATGGCACAGGCGCACTTGCCTTTGATTCAACAACAAAATGTACCATGCAATTTCCATGCGCCATGCACCCTTTGGCGCTGATTTTCCCTTACATGAGCCTTTTTATGTGTGCGCCATACTATTTAGCCTACCTGCGGCTGTCTGCAGTATCCATGCGCCCTGTGCCCTCAAGCATTTAAATTGTTAAACTCTTTCTCCTGTTAATGCTTTAATGGAAGATCAAACCGCTAACATGACCTTCTGCGTTGTGTTTCACTTCTTCTCCTTGCGGATCAACAATTAAGTTCGAGTTACATATGTCAACATCAAGCAAGAAACCTACCAAATCTAAAGGCAAGGCCAAGCTCACAGAAGAAGAAATGAAGTATAAATATCAGAGGGTCAGGATGCCCGAATCCCAGGCAGAGTGTGACTTAGATATCAGAGACTCAGAACTTGGACACATTGATATGGAGGAGTTCTAGGCCAGAACCAGAAAGGTCACACGAAGTCCCTGGATGGACAAATTGATAGGCAGTGCCCTGCACTTTGCTGGAGGAATCCCAGTTAGCGCCGTGAACAATGAATTTATGATGGTAGTTGCCCGATGCTACAATAAAGACACAAGATGTGTCCACAATGAGAAGGGCGAGGTTATAATCAACCTCACTGCCCGCCATTTCAAAATAATGCTCGGCATCCCTCACCACCGGCACTTTGTGGCCGTCAGCCAGGAAGACTGCATCAAGGCCTGGGACGACAATGAAGATCAGTGTATGCAGCTGATGAACGAGGTATATTTGAAGAATAAAAAGGTGGTGACTCGGTGGCCACAAGTCATTCATCGTAGTGACTTTTCAGAAGAACTCAGTGACACCATTACATTCCTGAGCAGAGTCTTTGGGCTTCCTGACGCCCATTATTTTCACAAGTGGATGTTGCGGTACCTAGAAACAATGAACAAAAATGTGCCCGATCAACGCTTTGAGTGGGCAGAAATCATAAGCAACACAATCTCTGAGTAGCTACAACAACTTAACACAATGGGGAGGTTCTATATGAACTCCTACGTGGTCTATGCTGCAGCTTCAGAAAGAGATTATCCAGCTCTGATGCGGTGCGGGGTTTGGCCCCAGGTTAAAATCTATGAATACTATCCAGAACTGAAGCTGGAAAATAGCATCCCCCAATTTACAAAGATCAATGATGCATTCTTCTATTTCATCATCTACCTGTTGAGGCCGAATATGACTCATGGTCACACGATCAAGAGTATTGTAGCAGCTACCGAGAAGTGGGGGGCCCTGTTCACTCAATTCCCCACATTCACCTATCTAAGGGTGGCTAACTTCTTGGGGGAACCAACTAAACTACCAAGGTATGCCGGTCCCAAATTGATCTTGCTAGAACTGTCAAGGCAGCTAATCACCTACCATGAGAAGTGCCTCAAGAGAAAGAAGGGTGGAACTCCTTTCCCCCTCACAGTGGGTAGGTATACGTGTCTCACTCACCACAAGGCAAAAGACATGTTTGCAGAGCTGGAGCTGCTGAATCTGAAACATAACTTCCCAGCAAGGCCCACCTTCGACCCAAGAAATTGTCTTCCTAGGGCCAAGCTCGACCCGATCCACATCCCTCAGATCGAAGATATCTACATCGATATATATCATGAGGTTGAGCTCAGGAGGAAGGACCATTCTCGCTTGGCCTTAGCAGAAATCATCCAGTACGGGGTGGCCATCGTCCCCAAAGGCTACCAAACTACTGAGCAAGAAGTGGATCAAGTGTATCTTGACACAGGTGGGGACGATTGGCCTTTCGCGGTGATTGATAGAACTAAAGCACCCCAGACAATAGAGGAAAGGGTCAAGGAAACTCTGCGCAGGACGGAGCATTGGTGCCGAATGAATGGGCTCATCTACCTCGGAGTCGATTTCACAACCTCTCCGTTGGGCAACGCACCTCCTCGATCAAAGCAGCCAAAAGGCAAGGGAAAAGGAATAGAGGGTGAATCCTGTTCCACCCAAGAGAAAGCTCCTGAAAGCCCTCCTTCCGCTTCACAAGAATGGGTTGAAATCCCAAAAATCTCAGAAGAAGAAGCGGCGGAAGATGTTCCAATAGGCATATCCACTCAGGATGTGGCCACGACTATAACAATTGAGGTCCCTTCTGTCCCTTCTCCCTCTCCTCCTTCCCCTCCTCGAGTGACCCAAGTGACCATCCCTTTGGTCGTGTCCTCTCCCCCTTCTTCTACCATTCCTCCTGCTTCCTCGTCCATCTTCTCTTCTCTCGCGGACTGTCCCCCTCCATTTCTTCCCTCATCTCTGAGCTCCCTTCCCTTCCTATGTCTTCTTCCTCCTCTGCTGTAGTATCCCTTCCTCCCATGGGCACTTCCTCGGCTTTTCTCTCTGCCATCGCCTCCACGTGTCTCCACGTTTTCCCTTCTACTCTACTACTGCAGCTGCCCCCTTCTCTGTTTCTGGTCCTTCTCCCCTAAGTCCAGCCTGGATCTCCCAGCACCTAAGTCAACAGAAAAGGAAAGTTCCCATCGCACCGATGGACTTTTCCATTATCCCATCAAAGGGGGCCAAGAAGCAAAATCCTATCACACGCTTCTCTCAGAGTGCTTCGGGAGAGAGGGTAATGGAGATCGCATACCCCAATCCTCTGAAAGATAAAAAGGATCTGTCTTTGACAGATTACACAGTGACTCAAGTCACAATGGGGACGTCTTCTGAAAGCCTTCAGGGAGAGGCCCTATCTGCAGTTGACGCCCTCTGCAAGAAGCTTCAAGAAGCAAAAGAAGAGAAAAGGCTACTGAAAGAGCAAAATAAACATCTGCTCCATGCCTTACAGAAGATGGGCAGTGCACCTCCCACAACTACCGCCGAAACTCCTGAGCCTCTGAGTCAGGATAAAATTAATGAATATGCAAAGATCGGCGAGCAGGGTATGGCAGTTTCCACCTGGAGGAGCCAGATCCTCAAGGATAGTGAATGAGTGATCGCCAAGTTCACCGATTTGTATCTGAACATCAACAAGGTGAATAAAGAACTCCAGGCGTTAGCAGGACCCATATCCGAAGAGCTGGACCATGCTAGGCTGCAGCATGAGACCTTTCAAAAAATGTTCGACTGTTCAGTCGAAGATCTGGTCAAGTTCGGTTTTTGGTCACCCCAGGGCCCTCAATAAGACCCTTTCCACTCTGGATTACCGGATGGATCAACTGGAATTCGTCCTCGAAAAGATTGATAAGGTAAAGGAAGAAGCCCTGGATGCAATGCATCAGATGGAACAAATTGTTCTAACGATGTCTCCAGGGTTGCTTACTCCTTCTTTCGCCTTAAGGAAGGTTGTGAAACCATTCGGATCTTGAGGAGATCGTTTCGCAAGGGTTGGGGCCAGAGGTCACTTTTGACGCAGAATCCATCAATAACCTGCTGGCCTGTCGGGACTTCATCGGGTTCTTAATAGAAGCAGAGAATGAATATTCCAAACTCCCAGAGAAGCTCACAGACGAGCGGGAGACTTGCGAGGCTATCAGTGAGCGACACAAGGATCCTTCCCAGGATCAACTAGAGCCCATGATCAGCAAGTTCATGGAATACCATGCCCAATTCCACATCTCGTCACCCGAGCAGCAGCGAAGCAGGATCCCCCTTTCGGCCGCGGGATGACGATGATGAATAATTTCTCTCTCTTCTTCGACTTTCTTTTTGTAAATGTCTAAAGTATGTTGGCACAAATGATGACATCATCCATGTTGCACCATGGGATGATGTCATCCATCAAGTTGTCAAAAGTCAACATGACTTTGAGATATTTTGTAGATATTATGTAAATAGGTGGTTGGTTCCTTTTTGCCTTCCTTCTTCTCCTTCTTCTATAAATACTCGAATACTTGTTGTATTCGGGGTGAATACTTTTCAGATGAGAAATAGAAGTAAGAAGAAGATTTTGAACTCTCTGTAACAGAAACAAACATTAAATACAATATATTTAGACTTTGTGCTGAATACATGTGTTTTAATATCAGATCTTTCTTATGTTAGATTTGTGTGATTGTTCTGTTGGATTTGCTTCTACTTTGTTGTCATTTATTCATCAGTATTGCTTTATCCATCTATGCAAGTAGGTTCGGCTCTGTTTACTACCAACCCAAACCATAGACCCTTTGACCCTTCTGCTTTGGAATTCATTTCTTTTCTCCCTTCGGATCTGATCTTTCCTCCGTCTCCCCCTTCGTTCCTTTCTTTCCACAGATTGGAAACACCCCTCTTTGGGATGAGATCCCAATTGACTCAAAGAGGGGCTATGCCTGCGCACACTGTTGACTCGTTTATCCATAAATGCCCCAAGTGATGATTTTCGAACCTCTAGGGGAGTGTGATTGTGGGGTCAAAGTTTGTCCAAGGATCCATCTAGCTCAGTTGATTTGGTAGGCAAGCTAAAGGTAGCTCGATCCAGTCACAAAGTTATGCATAGGAGGTGACCTCACCGAGTAGCTCCCTGAGCTACTCGGTGAGGTGGTTGAGTAGCCAAGCTGTCGTGCCAGATGGGGGTGAGTTGCTTAAATCAGTGAGTCGAGCTAAGAAGAAGGGGTTCGTTGAGTAGCTCGATGAGCTACTTGGAGATCCGAGTTGTCAGGTGATGGCCCCAGGGTGGTTTGAAGTTACAAAAGTCAAGGGTTGACTAGGATGCAAGCCTCGGCCGAGTTAGAATATAGCCCACATATATGAATATAGGGGCAAGGATGTGAACCAAGGCAATTTTCTCAACATTGAGGCAAAAATCAAGTTAGGCGAATCATCCTTGGCGATGAATGAAGCTCACAGGATGGAGATCAAGCCACTTCATGAGTTGAAGCCATTTTGGATCCAGGCACAATAAAACCAAGGTGAAGGAGAAGAGTTAGGGCCGAGCTCCCCAAGCTTAGACATACAGAGGCATCGATGGGTGATGGGAGATCAATGCACGAGCCTGTAGCGACAATGAAGTGAGCTTAAGCTAGAAAATGAGGAAGAGCTTACTGACGGAGAGGATTGGTGCTAAATTTGAAGCTCGTTGGGCTAGAAAGAGTGAAATAGGTGAGTCAACCAAGTCGCAGAGGAGAAGACTCAAGTTTGAGACGTCGCACTATCACCTATGTAATGCAACGAATTGGGGTAGGAAGACTTTGCATTGTGAAGTGCCGCTAGCAAAATAAAGCTAGTCAAAATCGACACAATGAACAAGCCACTGGCCAAAGCAATACAATGCAGAAAATTTGGGGGAAAAGTCTTGCATTGGGGGCCACTAGAAAAGCAGAGCAATGTTGAATCAACACAATAAATGGGCGAGCTAGCAGTGTATTGCATTGAATTGAGAGACAACTACTCCCAAGTGGTCGGGTCGCATTTAGTGCAATTTAAGAAATGTTAGTTTGAAACATAAAACATCCAAGCTATCTTAATATAAATCAGTCTAAGTTAGACACATGTGTAGAAAAATTAATGCAAATTGTCGATCAAGAAGGGTGAGTTAAAAGCATTGTTAAGCGGTGATTGCAAAGCCCGAGTCTTCATAAATGAACCCCTTGAGAAAGTGAAGAAAATAAATGTCAATCACTAAAATGAAGGGGCTGAGTAACATAGGTTTAAGTGGAAAATTCAAAATATTTTTCTTTGCAATGGCCAATCCAAGTAAAGTAACGTGGAATCACCGCAGAACTAGATGGGCAAAGTGAAGTAAATTTTTTTTAGATCAACACAAAGAGAAGAAAGATGAAAAGTAAAGTAACTGGATAAAGACAAACTACATTACTTCCCTCAAATAAGAAAAGTAAATCAATTGTAGATATGTGATGGTAAAGGTAGTAATAAGGGGTCGGATCATGCAATGAATAGGGGAAGCAACAGTAATGGCCTCTGGTTTCCCCACTAGTCTGCAATCTTCAAAACACCATAACTTTCATCTTGAAGCTCTGTTTCATGCATTCTTGGACTTTTCAAAAAGGTCTCGGATCCATCTACATATCAGCATCTTCAAATTTAATATTTTTTTATAAGTACAATGGAATGAGAGGGATGGGGTGAATCATTCCTACCAAATGTTTTAGTTCATTTACAATTCATCATGTGTTACAATTTATGCATCCATTCATTCATCCATGTATCATATATATGTCAACATAACCATATAAGCAACCATAAAAAAATCAAGAGCAAGAGAGTACACAAGACACAATAATTAAGTGGGAAACCCTCATGGGGAAGAAAACCCACTTAAACTCTACTTATATTACACAAAGAAAATTAATTTAGTGTAGCACCAACTACATAAGGAGCACCAACCCCTAGTTTAGTAGAGCACCAACCCCTAATTTAGTGAACCACCCACTCCACAATGAGAATAAAACCCCCTAAATATGACTAAGTACCAACTAAGCCATCTTAAGATTTTTAATCTCTAGAAATGATACTGCCACAACTAATGAATATCATTATTTTAGCTCACAAACCCTAGCTCATACCCTAGGGCATCAAACTTGTTCTTTATCCTTATTTATTTTCTCTATCCTCTTTCTCTCATGCTATCTGATCTTCCTCAGCCTTCAAAACATTCTCTCATACCTACAAAATATCTATCTCTAGGTCACACACTTTCCCTCCAAGAGCACTAGTTCAAAAATGAACTAAACAAGCACTTAAATATGATTTTATTCCTTCCAAATGAAAATAGGTCAGTCCTTCATGATAAATTCAACCCAAAAACTCTATAAAATTCATAATTTTGAATTAAAACAGTTATATATGACCCAATTAGGTCTACCTAGCCAAAAACCTCATTATATGTGCCAAAATGGCTCAAAAGCCCATGGGAACAATCTTAAAATTGCCCTAACATGAGTACCATAATTTTTCATGACCCATGAACCATTATAAATGATTAAAATATTATAAAAAAATCATACATGATTGAAATTAATATCAACCAATCGATTATTTCATTTATTGGGCTTAGTTTCCTTTACAATCTTTAAAACAGTTGTTTCCTTCACCCTTCAGCACCTTGGAAACTTCATAAGGCCCCATAATGACTTGTACTATACAAAAACATGCCATATGACAACTAAATAAAAATTTAAGAACCTGGAGAACAATTCTAAGCATGTTATAATTCATGAAACATCGTTTACTTAAAACCACAACAATATTTGTCTTCACCAAATCAACCTGTCAAAAACTTTATTTCCAAAGGTTAGCTTATAAAATCAAATATACATGCATTAAATACATGAAAATGGATTCATTGGATGCAAAATTAATCTTTATTCAAGATATTGGTAATAGGAAGCATCACCCAATCCATCACATGATTCAAACAACCTCAAACTTGCACCAAAACATATCATATCTTAAATTGCCAAAAACCATCTTACTAAAATAATTCCCTAGAAACCCTATCAAATCACCTCATCATGAGGAAATAAACATATCAATGGAAATATATCTGAATATAATTTCCAACACAACTTTAATCATCTCAAAACTCCACTTGTAGCTCAAGTTATGGCCAAAACACTGGACCTGCTATTTTATATCCCAAAACTGCCCTTTGACCAGTCAACCTATTTAAGCCTTAAAACACCATGTACCTATAAAATCATGACCTAAAAACACCTTGGAAATCAATAAAAACTCCCATAAATCACGCAACATAAATTTTGCATACTACTCCTTTGGACCATCTTGTCCTAAAACCTTCTTATCCAGAAATGACTATTTTTAGGTTAGGCCCACTCATCACCATGACATCAACCATACATTTCTGGAAATTATGAGGAGTCCTCTACAACATCCAATCATCAAATTTTCACTTTTAATCAACACTGGTTCAGTATACTTCACTTTTTGCAAACTGCTCCTAGCTAGGGTTTAACTATGGTTTTTTACCTCTTTACCTTCTTAACATTCATTCATAAAAATGTGAGAATAGACTGAACTCATTATTTTTTTGAAAGCTTATAAAATCACATTATAAGCATCTCTTAAATCCAAAATTTCCCATGCAAATCACACAATTCACAATGAGCATCTGAAGTTACATTTCGAGCTAGATTTTGCATTGTTTTTCTCCTTGTCTCACCAAAACAATCATATCTTGCAAAATTCACTTCATGGGAACCTAAATTTTTATTGAGATCATCATGACTTATCCCTCTTACATATCAAATCATTTTAATATCAATTCCATGGCTCAAAATATCCAGTCACTAATACTTACCTATGTTTTCATCCTAGATCCTCATAGTAGCAACTAGGGTCAACTGAAATAGTGCAATAACCTAACATATTACCTCTGAAAATGACCCAAACATACCTCATATTCCATGATACACCTGATATCATGCATCCATGAGCTCAAATGGATCCAATACACTCTGCCACACCTACAAGTTATCATGGCTACTCCTAATGAGGACTTGTAACAAGGTGAACCACCTGTACCTGCACTATGCCACTATTGTGAGTGCTCAAGAAACCTAAAAACCTTATATACACCATATCAAAATGTTTCCCAAGAAACCAAAAAGCTCATACTGTCAAGCTACACCTCCTAGGCACCTGTATAGGTTTGCTAGAGCAAGCACATATCACTGAATCCCACTTAGTAAGCAGCTGATAAACATATGAACCTGTATGTTAACATCTCAAATAACATCATTACATCACCCTAAACCATTCATTTTGTCATTAATGTGGTTTTTCATCAATTACAACACCTATTAGGCCTACATGCCATCAATCTCCCCTTTGTCATTGATGGAAAACACCCTAAGCTTCTCACCCTTTTTACATTAATGACAAAGGAATACCTGTAGCTTACCTTATTCACCTTCTTCAGCTTCATACCTCCATGTTTTGGTTGGAAACATCCACCAAAGGTCTCAAACAAGCTCCATTTCTTTATTTTGCACAAAAGTATGAATTTTGCCTTCATTTTGGGCTTGCAAACAAGTAGCTCCCCTTGGGAAGATACACTTCCAACAACTTAAAAAACATCAATCAAGCATGTAATAAAAAAACATCATACCTTGCTAGGATCTATCACATCATATTCAGTCTTCAAGGCATGCAAAACAAGCACTTTTTCTTCTATTTCTTATTTTACCTTTCTTGGAACTACTGTAGCAACCTACAATCTGAGTCAATCAATCTCTGATTTATGCCAAAAATGTTATAAAGGACCATATCTCATCATTACTCCGTCAATATTGAAAAAATTCATCTTTTATGCTGAAAATATGCATATCAAGGAATATATATTCACTTCATACCAAGAATAATATTATGGGACCATAACATATTTCTTAGTGCAATTTAGACCATTTTCAACATCCATCTACATGTCAACCATGCTTAGACCCATGAAAAAATCACTCACCCTGGGTTTAAGGTCTCTACTTCTAGCTCCTAAGAAAAATATTGAATCACTATCCTTTCTACCAAGCCTTGAATTCACCATTACAACTTTTTGCAATCCCTAAACACCTTTTTTCAGTCTTCTACAGAGCCTATTTGATCGGTAACATGCATTTGAGTTTCAAGACAAACCGATCAAATACATGAGCATCCATATCATACCTTTTTTTATCTTGAGATCACCTTGTTTCTATCTAAATACTTCCTCCTAAGCTCCCCATGTTATTATTATCACCTTCAGACCATGACATTCATTTATTTTATCGTACTTTGTAGCATACTATCTTCACAACTTTTCACATACTTTGTTTCACCGATTTTATTGTAAATTATTTCTATTGGCTTGAATCTAGGAGTCATTGTGCACTTCATCCTAGAAATAAGACTCGAGAAATTACCAGTAGTCATGTTTAGATAATGAACATATCACTCAAGCTTCCTAGAAGGACACATTTTCTACTCATTTCTCTTCAAACCTGAAAAACCCTCACTTAGATGGAACATGTATGATACTCTTCTCAGATACCTATGGCACATCAACTCTTTGAAATGCACATCACATTGTCTAACACTCGACCACCTGCTTCTTTGAGAGCTTATATATCCTCAGTAGCTGACCGTATATATTTTTTACGACATATGTTACTTCGTATGTGCATAATTTATCATTTTTTGTGACATTGAGTACTCCTTTCATACCTCCTTGATCACTTTTAGCCTTCATCTTCAATGGCTTAATGAGTTAACTCATATATTACAAAAATATGTGTTATGCTAGACATCACTTGAACTTGCTTCAATAGGCTCTGACATTCCTTCATTGAGCCATTTCACATTGCTTTCAAGATAAGCATTCAACCACAATTCCATCATTCATGATTCAAGAGCAACATTTTGAGCTCTTTGTAGCTTGCAACCTTTGAATAAGGCTTCACAGTTCAAGGAAGAAGTAATAAAACATTATACCTAGTCCTTAGCTCACATTTCAAACCCTTGAAACCCTTTTACCTATAGCTTACTAATTTTGGGTACTGTAGCAATCCTTAGGCACCATTTCATGCTTTTTTAACTTCATATACATGTCTAAAACTTTCCTTATATCATTCATACCATGTTGGGAGCACCATTACAGTGATTAGACGCATTCTCAAGTCTGAGATAACTATAACTACACATTTTAACTGTACTATAGATCCATTCAAGTCATTATGAGGGATAGTACTACAAGACATACTAACTTCAAGGACTAGAACCAACTTTCAAATTCACTCACAGTCATATGTCACTGATTGAGACAACTTGTCTCCTTTAGATCATAGATACCGTGTACTAGCACTTTGAATCCTAGAGCATACTTACTTGATGTGGTATTTTATTCATTGATGAAGATTTAACTTATAACATGCTTGTAGAGTGTCATCTCAGTTCACATCAAATTTTGAAAACTTTCTTTGGCCTTGAATCTTTCAACATGTAGAAGCTCATCTTCAACTCAGACCATCTTGATTCCACTCTACTCAATACCTTTGAAATCCCTTTTAATCTCCTCAAGACATCAACACAATGCCTTGCAACTCTTCACAGACATACCCTGATACTTTATGGTCAAATAGTTCTTACATAGTCTAGTGAAACTTTTTCTTCTACAATCAATCACATCATTGTATCCCATGTTTTCCTCTTCCACTGATATTTAATTGACTTCATCACTATAACTACCTTGGAAAATAATATATTTACATCTTTAAATAGCTTGAAAAATATCTTCTCTTAGTTTTAAACTTTCATGTTTGATATTGTGCCACACTTGTCTGTCATAACTCAACCTCTTGAAGACATACCTAGCTTGTAGCAACCTTGACTTTATGTACATTCACATACTTTTCATGATGAATCAATTTATATTCCAAATAATAACTTTTGAAGGATGAAATAGATCTCATACCTCAAACTCAGGTTTAGATTGAAATGATGAAATAATCAACTATCACCAATGTAGACACATGTAAGCATAGATATGAGCTCAAGGCCTCTTTAACAACATAACACAAACTCATAATCACCTTTATTTCACTTAGAGTGATGACTCTTCTCCTTTATGAACCAATGATGATGTAAACACAGACCTTTCAAAGTGAATTACCCTTTTGAGATTCATGATCCTTTGAAAAAATAGACTCATGAGACAAGCATATTCAAAACTACAATTACACAACCACCTTACTCCCCATGGGAGTGTACATACATTAGGACTCACATAATACACATGATAATTTACACATGACAAGTTCACTGACAATATAATGACAATTATGATGTTCTTGACACTTTGGAACATGGAAAACTTCCTTACATACTTGGACTAACTTCACACACTTTTCCATACTTTTGAAGATCTAAAAAGCATCACAAATCCACGACCCACACTTTGACATAGACAACAACAATTGCATCTATAATTTAGAATATAGTTATACTTTTAGGATCTCAGACTACTTATCTCCTTTTGAGAGAAACTTTAGACCTTGACATATTGATGAAACTTCATGGATGACAAAAAGACAAAGATTGATTCACAAACTCATAATATACTTGATAGGTCTTAAGACACACTAGCAACCCTTTTGATAAAAAACTATAGACCTTTTAATAAAATATCAATGAATGACAACATGATAGAGAGTTGAAAACATGATCTACATTAGCACACCAACACAATGTGTGGAATGAGACAAACTCTTTGACAATTGAATTAGAATGCAAGAAAACCTTTATCAAAAATTTCAAACCTTGAAAAGGACATTTTAGACTCAAACTCATAATTCCAACTTATGGGACACAAAGAACTCATCCAAGACACAAATTTTCAACTTAATGGGACTTATTTATGAAAATAACAACTCATGAAGACATCTCAGACCATAAACATAGAGGATCTAGACACAGACCTTGGGACAAATCATCTTATTACCATGAAAAGGCCTCATGATGACTTCATTTCATAATCAAGGACTCAGAAACATAAGAACACTCAGCATACACTCACAAGGACAAATAAATATGCCAACATAACAAGGGAGCACAAATAACATACACTATCTCATAATGGATGACAAACTCAGACACCTAGCAAGAACAAGAACTCATGAAAATAGAGAAAGAGTTACTTCCCATACCTTACAACTTTAGTGGTGTCCCAAAGACCAAATTTCTTCAACTTATCTTGCACAGGAGCTTGGAAGCCATTCAAACACATGTGTTCTTCTTAAACTTGGGAAAACATGCTTCTTTGAGTTGTCATAGACTTAAGAACCTTGTTTTCTATCTTGGTATCTCTAGTATCCTCCTTTATAGGCTTCAAATTCTACATGATGGGTTGAGAATCACCTCTCTTGATCTCCTTCACTTGAGGAACCTCCTTTTTTCCTTTGGATCAGATCTTGGAATAAACTTCTTGTTTTGACAAAATCTTGCAATATGACCTAATTGATGGAAATTAAAACAAACAACATTCTTTTTCCTCCTAGGTTCAAACACTCTTAAGTTCCAACCATAATCCATGGCTCTATTCCCATACTCACAACAAGAGTAGCATTCACCCTTGAACACACCTACACCACTTTAAAAATCATTCTCTTGTAACCTCTATCTCTATGACAAAAATTATGACAAACAAAGCAATAACCATTGAATGAAAAGCCATACCTCATTGCATTAGGTTTTCTAACTAAGTTATACCTTCTTAAATCAGTTCTCTTAGTTACCTTCACATCTGATTTTGAACCAGAAAAGCTTCTTGATAATTCTTTCCTTCAAACCCTAGGCATGTTTTGTCATTTGTGGCTCTTTGATCCTCTAAACACTTATCTAGAGCCTTGGATCTCTTATCAAATTTTTCATACATCTTCAACTCACTAGATGCACTTTCCAAATCAGATTCTAGGGATTTTAAACTCTCTTCATCCCTGGAATAAGATTCATCTTTCTCCTTTAGGGAATCAAAGCAATCAACCAGTTTTGCATAGAGAAAATACACCGAATAATGATATTATAGATTCAAATCATTCAGGATAGATTATATAGGATGCACTTACAAATATATAGGCACATAGTTTCCTATAAATTAGGAAACTAATCTACTAACAAATACTAATCTCATGAGTTTTTGTAAAAACCAAACAACTCAACACACATTCGTTATTAGTTGTTTTATATAACAACTAAATAACAAATTACAAATATAATAATAATTACCAAATGTAATTATTATCTACACAATGTAAATACTAATTCCTAACATTCCCCCCCTTAGTGTTTACATGGTTCAATATAACTCATTCTTTGATTGTAGTGTGCCACCTCTGTGTGCTCATGATCAACTCCGCAAATGTGCAGCATCGGGCTTGCACAAAACTTGAACATGTGCCAACGCACATTGATGGTTTTCTCCGGCTTCTACCAACAACCTTACCAAATTGGTTTTGTAGGTGTACCAATAACCTTTCACAATTGGTTTTGTAGGTTTACCAAAAACCTTTCACAATTGGTTTTTACAGGTTTACCAAAAACCTTACACAATTGGTTTTTACAGGTTTACCAAAAACCTTACACAATTGGTTTTACAGTTTACCAAAAACCTTACACAATTGGTTTTACAGGTTTACCAAAAACTTTCAATTGGTTTTCCTGGTTTACCAAAAACCTTCACATCATGATTGCTACAATAATTTTTGATCAATATTATACAATGTCTCTACAATAGGGAATCATGTAGAAATACTTTCAAAATCAACAATAAAGCATAATGGAAATGGAACAATGAGACCATGTTCCCCCCCTCAATGTGAAAATTTCACTTATTCAACAGGAACACTAAAATCATACTACACGCAACAAACTGCAATCTTGAAATGAAAGAAAACTCACACACACACTGTCACCACAACTTCATGCGGCCCCGTCGTTAGTGACTGACGAGAGGTCGCTGATCAACCTCCTGCCTCCTATGCCTCCATCCTCCATCATATGTACCACTTAGGTCAGAGAAATGTGCTCAGACTTCTTTTCTGAACTTCTCATTTTTCGTAAAAGATGGTCTTTGTATTCTTTAGCTACCAATCTTTTTCTTTTTAGAGATCTAGGTGGTTCAAATTCACTGTCACCTTCATATCCTTCTTCTGAATTTAGCATAGCTGAATTTTCTTGATCTTGTATATTTTTTATGTCTCTCTCCATGGTAATTGGTTCCATGAGAATACATTTTTTTCTTCTTTTCTTGACCATTGTGAGATAGGTAAAACACATTTTTACAAAATTATTTACCTAGACAGATTGACAATAAATAACGACACTTTATTATACTTAACAAAAAGACCTAAACAAAACAACTTTTTAAATATAAATTTGACAAAGACAACTTTACGACTCTTGAGTTTTGACGACTTTGGATAACTTTCGACAATGAATTTTATTGACATAAAACTTTATTTAAGGGCCACAAAATTGACACAAACAATCTTTACATCAATACTAAAAGTAATATTTAATTACTTTTTAATATTTTGACTTGACTTAATAAATATGAGGCTAACAAATTACAAATATTTTAGTTTTACTAACATGACTAGAACACGACTCCAGATTGAAGAACAAACAATTAAACTAATGTGCATTGACAATAAATTAAAACATAGACCTTTATTTGACTGTGAGCTTGGAGTTCGGAGAGGATCGCATTCTGTAAGGAAATGATTTCCAAAGTTTGGTGACTAATCAACTACCCACAAACATGCAAATAGTAAATGTGCATATGGTAGAAGAAACCAGAGATCAATGTAATCTTCAATGTATGAACTCCACATTGACAATTCACATGCTCAAGAATAATCACTGATATGGTAATCAATTCAGACGTGGATAGATCTGTAGTCAGCACAAAGACTTGAGGCTAAAGTAATTTGATAAATGCGAAACTTGGTCGTTGGATCGAGCTTGGATACTTCAAATGATATATCAAATGTGTGTACTGTAATCCACATTTTTGACATCAAAGCAAAGACGGTCGATTAATAATAGGCTGTGAGCAATATGGGAATCACATGAAACATGTGAATATCCACCACCAGGAGGAGCAGTCAAAATGCAAGGTTCAAAAGCCAAATTGTGATGATGGAGCCGATGCAAATAGGTCACGCTTTTTGGAATATTTTTGTTGAAAATAGTAGGCGTTAGGATAACATGCAGGTACTTAGAATTCAATGGACAAAGATTCAATTTCTGGTAGAATAGATACACTGGATCAGGCCGCATACACACTTCTCTCGTCCACTTTTCTCTATGCAGGGATGACACGTATAGGTCTGCAATAAACTACCTATAAACTATTACCGTAAAAACTAATAATAAAATGAATCTCTCATAATACGGCCAACCATAAATAGGAAGTGATCAGCCCCTCACAAACTCAGATAGCCATCACTCTGATACCAAATCAAAGTAATCAACTAGTTTTGCACAGAGAAAATACACCGAATAATGATATTATAGATTCAAATCATTCAGGATATATTACATAGGATGCACTTACAAATGTATAGGCACATAGTTTCCTATAAATTAGGAAACTACTCTACTAACAAATACTAATCTCATGAGGTGTTTGTAATAAACAAACAACTCAACACACATTCATTACTAGTTGTTTTATATAACAACTAAATAAAAATTACAAATATAATAATAATTACCAAATGTAATTATTATCTACACAATGTAAATACTAATTCCTAATAGGGAATTGGACAAACTCTCAGTTTGAGATTTTAAACCCTTGATGGCTTGATCATGTTCTTTCTCCATTCTTTCGACCTGATATTGATAGCCCTTAGTACATGATTGAGCTACTTCATTCTTCATCCTCAATACTACTAAAATATTTGAAGACTTACCCATTGCTTTTGCTTCAAAGGATATCCTTTAAGTTGCTAAACTTGCTTCACAAGGACCCGCTCTGATACCAATTGTTAGAAGAAAAAGGGACTGAGGGGGAGGTGAATCAGTCCTAAAAAATGTTTTAATTCATTTACCACTCATCATGTGTTACCATTTATGCATCCATTCATTCATCCATGTATCATATATATGTTAACATATCCATATAAACAATCATAAAAAAATCAAGAGCAAGAGAGTACACAAGACACCAAAATTAAGTGGGAAACTCTCATGGGGAAGAAAAACCACTGAAACTTTTCTTATATTATACAAAGAAAAGTAATTTACTGTAGCACCAACTACACAAGGAGCACTAACCCCTAGTTTAGTAGATCACCAACCCTACAAGGAGCACTAACCCCTAATTTAGTGAAGCACCAACTCCATAAGGATACTATAACACCCTAAAGATGAAAAAACAACATCTAATCCATTTGAATATGTTTTATCTCTATAAATTCTTCTACCACAACTGATGGAGATCACTATTTCATCTCATAAACCCTATCTCATACCCTATGGCATCAAACTTTCTCTTTCTCCTTAAATGAACTAAACAAGCACTTAAATATTATTTTCTTCCTTCCAAAAAAAAAAGGCCAGTTATTCATAATAAATTCGACCCAAAAAAATATATACCATTAATAATTTTGAATTACAAAAGTTACATATGACCCTATTAGGTCAGCTTAGCCAAAAACCTCATTACATGTGCCACAATGGCTCAAAACCCCATGAGCACAATCTTAAAATTTCCCTCACATGAGTACCATACTTTTTCATGACCCATGAACCCTTATACATGATTAAAATATCATAAAAATTCATACATAGTCTTAATTAATATCAACCAATAAAATTATTTCATTTAGTGGGCCCAATTTCCTTTACAATCTTCAAAACAATTGTTTCTTTCAACCTTCAGCACCCTGGAAACTTCATAATGCCACAAAATGACTTATATTGAACCAAAACATGTCACGTGACTACTCAAAATAAATTTCAAAACCTTTATAACACTTATAAGCATGTTATTATTAATGAAACACCTTTTCCTTAAAACCACAACATAATTTTCCTTCACCAAATCAACTTGCCAAAAATTTATTTCCAAAGGTTAGCTCATAAAAATAAAATATACATGCATTCAAGACCTTAAAATGGATTCAGTGGATGTCAAATTAATATTTATTCACTATCTAGGTAATAGGAAACATCACCCAATCCATATCATGTTTCAAACAACCTCAAACTTGCACCTAAACAAATCTTGTCCTGAACTACCAAAAACCTTCTTACTGAAAGAATTCCCTAGAAACCTTATCAAATCACCTAATCATGAGGAAATAAATATATCACTAGAAATATATCTAAATATACATTCTAACACAACTTTAATCATCTCAAAACTCCACATGTAGCTCAAGTTATGGCCAAAACACGGACCTGTTATTTATGACCCCAAAACTACCGTTTGACTAGTCAACCTGTTTGAGCCTCAAAACACCATGTACTGAAACCACCATAGAAATCAATAAAAACTCTCATAAATCATGCAACGTTAATTTTTCAAACTACTCCTTTGTACCATTTTGTCCAAAACCTTCGTCTCCATAAACTGATATTTTTAGGTGAGGCCCACTCATCACCATGACCTCAACCATACATTTTTGGAAAGCTTGAGGAGTCTTCAGCAAAATAGAGTCATCAAATTTTCACTTGTAATCAAAACTGGGTTAGTATACTTCACCTTTTGCAAATTAATCCTAGTTAGGGTTTAACTAGGGTTTTTGACCTCTTTAACTTCTCAACATTCATTCATTAAAATGTGACGATCAACCGAACTCATCGTTTTGTGAAAGATTCTAAACTCACCTTAGAAGATCCCTGAAAACCTAAAGGTCCCATGCATGCAAGCACATCATTCAAAATGAGAATCTAATTTTTTTCTGAGAGCATCATGACTCATCCATCTAACATCCCCAAGCATCATAATATAAATGCCATGGCTAAAAATCTCTAGTCACTAAGACTTACCTATGCTTGCATGTTAGATTCACCTAGTAGCAACTAGGGTCAACTGAAATAATGCAATAAATGAACATATAACCTTTGAAAGTGACCAAAACATACCTCATATGTCATGATACACCTGATAGCATATATACATGAGCTCAAATGGCTCCAATACACTCTGTCACACATCTAAGCTACCATACTTGATCCCAATGAGCACCTGTAACATGGTGAACCACATGTACCTGCACTATGCCACTGATGTGAGTTCTCAAGAACCCTCAAATATTTCTATAAATCATGTCAACATGCTTCCCAAGCAACCAAAAACTCATACTATGTCAAGCTACACCTCCTAGGCACCTATATAAGCTTGCTAGAGCAAGCACACATCACTGAATCCCACTGTAGCAGCTAATAAACATCTGAAACAATATGTTCGCATCTCAAATAACATCATGACATCATCCTACACCATTCAATTTTTCATTAATGTGGTTTTTCATCAATGACAACACCTATTAGGCCTACATGCCAACAATTTGGTGATGGAAGAGATGTCCAAAAATCGCATTACTTCTTCTACACTTAATTGCATAGTAACAACTACCTACCGCCATTAAAGATGCATGGGTGTCATTTCTTCCTCTACAAGCAAGAGTACAAAGGGAGTGGGATTTACAGGTGTCGCATGCTTCCTTCACATTAGTAATTAATTTGTTAGTGCTAAGCAAGGCATGCATTCGAGCTTTTTCAAGTTTCTCTCTCTTCTCTCCAAATTCTATAAATTGTAAGGGGATGCATTATTTTAAAGGTTGTTGGTAATATTTCTCCCCATGCTCCCCTCTTCCCCAAAGTTGGGTTGTAGAAAATTGGGGCTCCAAGCCTTCCTTCCAAAGCTCTGTAATGGCATTTCTTGCCTCATCTTGTTATAACAATGTACTCTGCATATTTTGGAGTAATACAAATGGTGTTTTGTGATTCATCTGTCAATCCTTGCATCATTTTTTATTACTTTTCTTGCCTCTCATTGTGCTTGCATGATCTATGCATATTTCATGTTCATTGCAGGTTTATTTGTGTTGTGTTTATTCATGAATGGTGAATGTATGTGATTTGGTCTGTGGTGCATATGTCCACCCTCTCCTAGTTTCATCTTTCTCCATTTTGCAGGCTAGGAAAAAAATTGCCTAGCACACCCTCCTTTTTCTGGTGCTATCACCTCCTTAGTGTAGGATTTCCCTTTTATGCACTCTTTCTCTCCATGTCTCCTTGGAAGTCTTAGGATATGATTAGTTAGGTGTTTTCTACATTTAGGAGTAGGAGTAGTTGTAGTAGTAGGATTAGGAAGAGGAATTCGGCCTTCTCCGAAGTTTCACCTCAAGCACACAAGTGCCACAACTTGAGAGGTGGTACCCATGTTAGCAAAAAGTAGAGATCTGTATTGCCAAATCTTAGGGTGCTACTTTTTGTGATAACAATAATTTTAAAGTGCAAAGAATATTTTTATGTAGTGAGTATGATATAATTTTACCATATGATAACATTCTTTTGTAGACACCTATTTGCATTAGATGAAGAGGAACATGAAATAGTAACAAGTATGATCAATGTCTACCATGTTTTCCATGAAATTACCTTTTCCTAGCGCACATCTTCAGTGGTGTAGGATTGTGTGTCTGTGAAAATAACCCATTTTGAAATCTTGATGAAGAGGAATGAAATCTACAAAAATAAAATTTCTCATATGTTGTAGTAGGACTTAGAATGGGAGAATGGACTATTGTAAAAAAATTCCTATAGGCACAAAAAAGATTGACATCAACAACAATAATTTAAGGGAAAATAAGTTGAACTTCGACTCTAATAGGGTTTCATGTGTGTGTTTGTGTTACCCCATTGTTTGTATTATGCCTCCTTATCCTTTTTAGGGTTTTCCTTATGGTCATATCATATTGTTAGTCGGTTGTTTTTCCATCATTAAGGTGATGAAGTACCTATAAATGGCTACCTCTCCATCCATTGCAATGACTATCAGAATCGATGGTGGAAATGGCTCCCAAGTGTGTTCATAAATTTGTGTCAAAGGTCTATGACGAGGTATGGAATCGGATCATACTCAAATGTTGTGATTTCTGATGAATTCTTAGACCCTATGGTCAAATGGTATCGTAACAACTGCCTTATTACTTATTTTTGTGGTTGCATTCCCTCTGAATCTTATCTGTAAAACTAGATAAAAAACCATTGGGATTCCAATGGTATCTTACTTTTAAGCATTCATAATCTCACCAAAGGATTTTATCTCCTTTTCATTTTGATAGACTTCTTAGGTCCAAGCCCTCCTTTTAAAGGCTTTCTATTGGTATTTAGGTAACACCCTTTTGGTGTTTTCCCAGCAGACTCTAGCCAGGACCTCTTTGAAAATCTAGGTTTGGATCGAGCTTCTTGGACTCCCCATTCATATTTTGTCTCTCCTTCCAGATATGGTTAAACCCATTGGCAGGGTGATGTGGCATGAGAAAGATTATTTTTTATGCCTTGCCCAATAAATGGGTTTATGTTGAAGTTGACCTTGCGAAAGATATGCGGGACCACCTGGATATTCAAGTAGGGTCCTTGTGTATCACTTAAAAGGTGGTTTATTTCAAACTCCCCAACACTTGTTTTTGTTGTCAATTCCCATACCATCTCATTCGTGATTATCATATTCTATCTCGTTGTAAACTTGTGGCAACATATCCTTCAGTTTATAAGCCCAAAGGGGATCCTCTGAATGATGGTTGAACTAAAGTTGGGAATAAGAAGGCTTCAGGTCTAAAATCCACTTCCATGGGCCCACCTGATCCATATATCCTTCCCCTCCTCTATCCAAGGATAATTCAGGTCCAGGTCCTTCCCGTTCATCGCTTCATTCCTTCCTTCTAAGCCCTCGTCGAGCCATGTTTTGCCTTTATAAATGAAGTTTTCTGGGAATTTAGCTTTAACATCTCTACCTCTACATCATTAATGCATTCTACATCGGGAGGTTTCCCATGGATTGCAAGTAGAAAATATGGTAAAACATCGATCCATTCATGTTGAGATTTCTAATTCAAACTAGGTCCCGCTTGCTAATAATTTTACAATCCTCAAGGCTCAAAGGATGGTGTTCCCGATGGTCAGGGGAAGCTTAACATGTCTAATTTTTCATGAATTTCCTTTCTTGGAATGTCATGGGTCTCACGTATCCCTCTCGAAAATACTTTATGTAGTTAGCCTTTCATTATTTCAACAACTTGGATATTATTTGTTTACAGGAAATTAAAACATCTAGTTTTTTCTTCAAAATACACTAATTTTTTTGCTCCTGATTTTTTCATTTTCATACTTTACATACTGATGGAAAAGGTGGTGTGAGTATTTCCATTGCCCTAAAAAATTGGCCTTAATCACCTCCTCGGGCCATGATCCTTCAAATCGGGACGTGTGGGTGATTATGATGATTGATGGTCTATATTTTGGTATTATTAATGTTTATGATCCTAATGATGGCACGAGAAAGAATGTCGTTATGGAAATGGTTAGGTGATAACTTGTTTATTGGCTAGTTTGTGGTGACTTTAATATGATTGACCATCCTAATAACAAGCTTGGCTCACTCCTTATGTGATCCATAGGGATCCAAAATGAATCTACTTTATCAAATTAGCCAACACGAAGAAGAAGAAAAATATACATGGAGGTTCTGTCTATTTAGTGACATGACCGCCGCCCGTGTAGGGTGGCGATTCATGAGAACCACTAGTCTGCATTGGATGGTGGTCCTGGATCTTGCGGACAGAAAATAAAATATGATGCGAATAGTCCCAAAATTCCAAAGGGTGTCCATGTCTCTTCTTCTGCATGACTTTTCCCATTCTCCAGTGCACGAGAGAACATGAGAAAGACTATAAATGCATGTTATGGAAGAGAACAAAGGCATTGAAGTATGAAGCAAGTGAGTAAGAAGCTCTTAGTGTTGGAATTGTGATTTGTAGAAGCAAGGAGTAATTGAGTCAAAGCAAGCAAGTAACTGGGAGGAAGTGTGAGATATTATCTACTTCTCTTTCATACTTATTGTAATTTCTGTACTTATTATTGAATTGGCCAATAAAAGTGGGAAGAAAGAGCAATTTCCTTTCTGGCTGGTTTTTCCTCCTCCGGAGGTTTTCCAGATAAAATTGTTGGTGTATGATTCTATATTCTTTCCCTTTACGCAAATTTTTGATTCTAGGCACAAGTATAATTCATTCACTAGCTATCTCTCGTTATTTTCTAATAGAAAGTAGAACAACAATGGTTAATTGTGATTCGATGGATAATTCCAAAGTTGAAAAGTTTACAGAGATCACTATGTGTTGGTGTGTTGGTGAGCATGTGGGTTGGTATTACCTTAAAATTCATTGTGGGATTTTTGATCCTTTTCTTTGATGACGTAAAGAATTTAAGTATCAAATTTGGTATACCTAGACAAATCTTCAAGAAGGATGCGATTAGGTATTTAAAAGGATTGATCATGTACTTCTCTCATAGTAACATATCTTTGATTTTGACACACAAGGCCTTTCCCATTACGGTTTGGTTAGATGTTATTTTTTTAGATCAATGTCCAATCTATTTTAAGATTGTATTGAGAAGGACCCCTTTCAAAGCCTCATCAAATCAATTATTTCTTAATGTCTCCTTAATGAGTCACTCGGGGGTTTCCTCTTATTTCTAAAATTTGTAACATGGTGCCACGTCCGCCTTTTAATACTAGTTGGATTGAGTGGTGGGAAGTGGTGATTCAACACACCACCTAATTTCTCCACCAATTTGGAAAATCAATTTTTCGGTGCGTAAGCATGCGGACTTGGCTCTACACAAAGAATTCATGAGGGTTTTTGTTCTCCTCAAATCCAATCCTTTTGATACCCCCTTTAATTATAGGCTATCAACATTCGACATAGGCTAAAGCTCATGGAATCTCACTTAGCCTGTCGTGGCGCTCAAATTCGGTCGAGGATGCATTGGCTCAAGGTGCGAGACAAAGCGTCAAATAATTTTTTCAAATCCCTCTGTTCCAAGCATGCTTGTGAATAAATTAAATCTACTCAAATTGCTCATAATTGGCTCACATATTTTCGTAAGATTAGTGACTCTTTTCTGGAACATTATTAGTTATTTTTCCAAGCGCAAGAGATCACTAATGAGCGAGCGGCTGCAATGCAACAATGTATTGAGGTGGTTCCTTTCAAACTCTCTCCTTATGATCGTGTTCAATGCAATGCAACTCTTACATTGGAGGAGATTTATGATGCTCTTTTGTGCTTAGCGATGATAAATCTCCTGGGATGGATGGATTTCCTTGTGAATTCTACAAATCCACTTGATCTTTTGCTAGCCTAGAGTTTCTTTGGGTCTACAATGAAGCTCTCCAATTCAATTCTTTAAGGAGATTCATCAATCAAGGAAACATCAAGTTCATCCCTAAAGTTTGTTATCCTGAATTGATTACTAGTTGGCGTCCTATCACTCTATTGAATGTTTCTTATAAAATTATTGCTAAGCCCCTCGCTATTCACATTGTCAATTTTCTACCTAAGATTTTTCCACCCAAGTAGACGGGCTTTGTCAAAGGTCACTATATTCTTGATAATCTTATTACGGTCTGGGAAGGAATGGAATGGTCTAGAATGTTTCTGTAACAACCCATATTTCTTAAAATTTACTTTGAAAATATTTATGATCGTATAAAGTGGCCGTTTATTATGGCCATGCTCATAGCTTTAGGTTTTGGCAAATTTTTTACCTCGGTTGTTCAAACATGATTTTCCAATGTGTCTGCTTACCTCACTATCAATGGTCAATAGTCCTCTGCAATTATCCTTTTATGATCTACAAGACAGAGGTGCCCTCTCGTGCATGCTCTTTTTGTCTTATCCGCTAATGCTTTTAGATATCTTATTGTTAAGCAATCCAGTTAGGGGTACATTTGGGGCATTTTTTTGTTGGATCATTCTACTTAGCTCATTAATGGTCACTTTGTGGATGATTCTTTTCTCACCCTTACAGAAAATGAGAAGAATTTTGTTGAATATTTTGAATTCTTTGAAATCTTCTTTCTTACTTCAGGATCCAACATTAAGATGGCTAAAACTTTGGGCTATTGGTAAAGTTGTAGCCTATGCCTGACTAGTTAAATGCTTACCCCTAGAAGTGGATTGGTCGGGGAGAGCAATTTAAATTTTTGGGCATTCCTTTTGCCTTTGATAGTGATTCCGAAACTTTATGGCAATATGTGATTGAAAGAGTTGAGCATAAGGTCTCCCGGTGACCTTCTAAATCTCTCTCTTTATCCAGTAAATTTAAGGTGTGTACCAAGATTCTTGTTGCCACCCATGTCTATTCCTCTACATGCTGGTGCCCATCTCAGGATTCCTTTATCAAACTCACCAAGATGCTGTGTGATTACCTTTGGTGTAAAACTTCTTGTTCAGCTAGCTTTCATCGGGTCGCTTAGGAGGTTTTTTGTCTGCCCCGCGATCAAGACAACATGGGTATTATTGAAGTTTTCTGGCAAAGCATCTCTTTATGTTTTAAATAGGTGGTGCGCTGCCTTTTGGGTAATTAATCCTAGACAAAATTTCTTCACCATTGCTTTGTTTTAGGTTCTCTTATGGAAAAATATGCTAGAATAATATAGGGTTGCATACCTTAATTATCACCAAGGTTCCTATTAAGATTTTTGGCACTTTTATCACCAAGAGCATATGGAAGGCCTTTGAAGATACGAAATCATTGCTACAATGGATTGGAGATGGATTTCGCATAGGGATCTCTTTCAATTCCTAGAATATCTAGTGGTCTCCCATTATCACAGAGGACAATATCTTGCTTGTTGAAAATCTAGGCATCAAAGCTATCTGTTTATCTTGAAAAGGGATTCATACTATTCAAGATTTGGTTTCCCGCAGAGATTGGATCTCCTAGCCTTAGCTCAAGATGAAATTCAAACCTTTCATCCATCCATAGAATTTAAGAATTGTTTTCGGATGTCATGCTTCATAAGTTAGGACTTAAACCTTCGGAAGCTTGGTCACGGGATTGGTAGTGGAATCATAATATTGTTTTTTTCACTATAATGTCAGCACAATTTAGTGGGTATTGAGTCCTATTTAACCTATCATTTCCAAAATCAACACCCATTGAGGTCTTCAATCTGCCCCAACTACTTGGCTTCATCGGCTTTCCTGTGCCCGAAACCCTCTTTTGGAACCTAAAGTTAATCATTTTCTTTGGTGCCTTACTTATCGGGTCTTCTTGTTGGTGAACAACTTAGTCACATTGGTTTTCCTAATCTTAAATGTCCCTTTTGCTCTCAGCCAAAATATTTTAAACATTTGTTTTGATCTTGCTCTCGTGCTCAAGACATTTGGTCATGGATTTACACGTTGTTTCAACCCTACCACCATGAATTCTTTCATTAGCGGATGGTATTGTTAGGATATTTTAGTTCTTGGCCATCCTATATTGACTCTCTAGTGGCATTTTTTCAAAGTCTATATTCTCTTTTAAATTTGGAAAGCTCGTAATATTGCTATCTTCCAGAATGATCAACCTGTCACTTTATTTTCCACTAATGATAGAGTAGTTATTTTGTTTAATGTGCACATACATATTCAAGCTCAAGCCAAAAAAATTGTTTTAGAGTTTTCTCACCTGTATGAATTTCTCAGACACCTGGGGGAGTGCTCCTTGCACGATGATTCAAGTCCCTCTTGACCCTTTGTTTTCGTCACTTCGGCCATCTCCCTAGGATATTCAAGTAAGGTCCTTGTGTATCTCTTAGAAGGTGGTTTATTTCAACCTCCCCAACACTTTTTGTTCTTGTCAATACCCATACCATCTCATTCATGATTGTCATATTCTATCTCGTTCTAAACTTGTGCCAATGTATCCTTCAGTTTATAATCCCAAAGGGAATCCTCCGAATGATGGTTGAACTGAAGTCGGGAATAAGAAGGCTTCAAGTCCAAAATCCACTTCTATGGGAAAACATGCTCCTTAGATCCTTCCCCTCCTCTATCCAATGATAATTCAGGTCCGGGTCCTTCCCGCTCATCGGTTTCCATTCCTTCCAAGACCTCATAGAGCCATGTTTTGCCTTCATAAACAAAGTTTTTGGGAATTTAGCTTCAACATCTCTACCTTTATGTCACTCATGCATTCCACCTCGGAGAAGGTGTCCCACGGATCGCAGTGAGAAAATATGGTCAAACATCAATCCATTCATGTTGAGATTTCTAATTCAAACTAGGTCCCACTTGCTAATAATTTTGCAATCCTTGGCTCAAAGGATGGTGTTCTTGATGGTTAGGGGGAGCTTAACATGTTTGATTTTTCATGAATTTATTTTCTTTGAATGTCATGGGTTTCACGGATCCCTCTCGAAAATAATTTATGCAGTTAGCCTTTCATTATTTCAACAACTTGGATATTATTTGTTTACAGGAAATTAAAATCTCTAGTTTTTTCTTCAAAATTTGCTAATTGTTTTGCTCCTGATTTTTTGCATTTTCATACTTTACATACTAATGGAAAAGGTGGTGTGATTATTTCCATTGCCCCAAAAAAATTGGCCTTAATCACCTCCTCGGTCCATGATCCTTCAAATCAGGCCATGTGGGTGATTATGATGATTGATGATCTATATTTTGGTATTATTAATGTTTATGATCCTAATGATGGCACGAAAGAATGCCATTATGGAAATGGTTAGGTGATAACTTGCTTATTGGTTGGTTTGTGGTGAATTTAATATGATTGAACATCCTAATAACAAGCTTGGTGCCCTCACTATGTGTTGGTGTGTTGGTGAGCGTGTGGCTTGGTATTGCCTCAAAAGTATTTGTGGGATTTCTGATCCTTTGCTCTAATGGCAAAAATATTTGAAGGATCAAACTTGGTATACCTAGAAAAATATTGAAGAAGGATGCAATCAGTATTCAAAATGATTGATCATGTACTTCTCTCACAGCAACCTATCTTTGATTTTGACACACAAGGCCTATCCTTTGTCAAGGAGTGGTCAGATGTTCTTTTGTCAAATCACTGTCCAATATATTTTAAGATTGTCTACGAAGGACCCCTTTCAAAGCCCCATCAAATCAATTATTTCTTAATGTCTCCTTACTGAGTCACTCGGGGGTTGTCCCTCTTATTCCTAAAATTTGTAACATGGCGCCACATCCTCCTTTTGTTACTAGCTAGATTGAGTGGTGGGAAGTGGTGATTCAACGCACCACCTAATTTCTACACCAATTTGGAAAATAGGTTGCTCGAGTGTGTAAGCATGTGGACTCACTCTACACACATAATTCGGAGGGTTTATGTTCTCCTCGAATCCAATCCTTTTGATACCCCCCTTTAATAATAAGCTATCAACATTTGACATAGGCTCAAGCTCATGGAATCACACTCGGTCGATGGCACTCAAATTCGGTTCATGGGATGCATTGGCTCAAGGTGGGAGACAAAGCATCAAAGAATTTTTCAAATCCCTCCATGCCAAGCATGCTCGTGAATAGATTAAATATATTCAAGTTGCTCTTAATTGGCTCACATATTTTCCCGAGATTAGTGACACTTTTCTGGAACATTATCAATTAGTTTCCTAAGCGTAAGAGATCACTAATGAGAAAGTGGCTATAATGAAACAATGTATTGATGTGCTTCCTTTCAAACTCTCTCTTTATGATCGTGTTCGATGCAATGCAACTCTTACATAGGAGGAGATTTATGATGATCTTTTGTGCTTAGCCAATGATAAATCTCATGGGTTGGATGGATTTCCTTGTGAATTCTACAAATCCACTTGGTCTTTTGTTGGACTAGAGTTGCTTCGGGTCTCTAATGAAGCTCTCCAATTCAATTCTTTAAGGAGCTTCATCAATCAAGGAAACATCAAGTTCATCCCTAAAGTTTGTTATCCTAAATTGATTTCTAGTTAGCGTCCTATCACTCTATTGAATGTTTCTTACAAAATTATTGCTAAGCCCCTTGTTATTCGCATTGTCTATTTGCTACCTAAGAATTTTCCACCTGAGCAAACGGGCTTTGTCAAAGGTTGTTATATTATGGATAATCTTATTGCGGTCTAGGAAGGAATGGAATGGGCTCGAATGTCTCTGTAACAACCCATATTTCTTAAAATTGAATTTGAAAATACTTATGATCGTATCAAGTGGCTGTTTATTTGGCCATGCTCATAGCTTTAGGTTTTGGCAAAATTTTTACCTCAGTTGTTCAAACTCTATTTTCCAATGTGTCTTCTTGCCTCACTATCAATTTTCAACCATCCTCTCCAATTATCCTTTTATGCTCTATCGCATGAGAGGTGCCCTCTCATGCCTACTCTTTTTGTCTTATCTACTAATGCTCTTAGATATCTTATTGTTAAGAAATCCAATCAAGGGCACATTCGAGACATTTTTTGTTGGATCATTCTACTCATCTCATTAATGGGAACTTTGTGGATGATTCTTTTCTCACCCTTGCAGAAAATGAGAAGAATTTTGTAGAATTTTTTGAATGCTTTGACATCTTCTTTCTTACTTCAGGATCCAACATTAAGATGGCTAAAACTTTGGGCTATTGGTAAAGTTGTAGCCTATGCCTGACTGGTTAAATGCTTAACCTGGAAGTGGATTGGCTGCGGAGAACCATTTAAATTTTTGGGCATTCCTTTTTCCTTTGATAGTGATTCTATAACTTTATGGCAATATGTGATTGATAGAGTCGAGCATAAGGTCTCTCGGTGGTCTTCTAAATATCTCTCTTTATCTCGGTAAATTTAAGGTGTGTACCAAGATTCTTGTTGCAACCCATGTCTATTACTTCTACATGTTGGTGCCCATCTCAAGATTCCTTTACCAAACTCGCCAAGATGCTCCGTGATTACCTTTGGTGTAAAATTTCTTGTTTAGCTAGCTTTCATTGGGTCTCTTAGGAGGGGTTTTTTCTACCCCATGATCAAGACAACATGGGTATTATTGAAGTTTTCTAGAAAAGCATCGCTTTATGTTTTAAATAGGTGGTGCACTTCCTTTTGGGTAATTAATCCTAGAAAAATTTGCTTCGCCATTGCTTTTTTTAGGTTCTCTTTATGGAAAAAGATGCTAGAATAATATAGGGCTGCATACCTTAATTATCACCAAGGTGCCTATTAAGATTGTTGGCACTTTCATTGCCAAGAGCATATGGAAGGCCTTTGAAGCTATGAAACCATTGCTACGATGGATTGGAGATGGATTTCACATGGGGATCTCTTTCAATTCCTAGAATATCTAGTGGTCTCCCATTATCATGGAGGATAGTATCTTGCTTGTTAAAACTCTGGGCATCAAAGCTCTACTATTCAAAGGATAGTATCTTGCTTGTTTATCTCGAAAAGGGATTCATACTATTCAAGATTTGGTTTCCCACAGAGACTGGATTTCCTAGCTCGAGCTCAAGATGAAATTCAATTTTGGAAATTCAGACCTTTCATCCATCCACAAAATTTAAGAATTGTTGCCTGATGTCATGCTTCATAAGTTGGGACTTAAACCTTGGAAGCTTGGTCGCAAGATTGGCAATGAAATCATAATATTATTTTTTTCACTAGAATGTCGGCACAATTTACCATATATTGAGTCCTATTTCTCGTGTCATTTCCAAAATCAACACCCATTGAGGTCTTCAATCTGCCTCGACTACTTGGTTTCTTGGTTTCCGTGCCAGAAAACCTCTGTTGGAACCTAAAGTTAATCATTATCTTTGGTGCTAAAATATTTTAAACATTTGTTTTAATCTTGCTCCCGTGCTCAAGACATTTGGTCATGGATTTACACGTTGTTTCAACCCTACCACCCTGAATTCTTTCATTAGTGGATGATATTGTTTGGATATTTTAGTTCTTGGCCTTCCTATATTGACTCTCTGTGGCATTTTTTCAAAGTCTATATTCTCTTTTAAATTTAGAAAGCTTGTAATATTGCTATCTTCCAGAATGATCAATCTGTTGCTTTATTTTCCACTAATGATAGAGTAGTTATTTTGTTTACTGTGCACATACATATTCAAGCTCAAGCCAAAAAAGTTGCTCTAGCGTTTTCCCACCTGCATGAATTTCTCACACACTGGGGGAGTGCTCCTTGCACGATGAGTCGGTCCCTCCTAACCCTTTGTTTTCGTCACCTCGGCCACCTTCACAAGGACCGCATCGCAAAAGCCCCTCTTGCAGCCATCACTCTGCCTCTCTCCAAGGTCACTCTTCAACTTCATTCTTTTCTAGGGATAGGCTGGAGTCCTCCTCCGTGGGGGAAGGCTCTGGATAGTTCTTCGCGATGGGCCTCTCCTCTACATGGAGCTCAGGTGTTTGTTATCTCTTTGCCCCCTGTTTGGGGAATTATGGTGCCTTTACAAATTCAAATGCCTGATCAAGATGGCTAGTAGGTTGATCCTCCTTTGGCTGAGCCATCTAGTGGAGTTTACATCCCTCGTCGGATGATCCTCCTCCTCCCATGAGGTGGTGGCATGTGCTTAGCATTCTCTAGTTTGTTTTAGTGTAGTGCTCTTTTTTACCCTCATGGTGTTTTTTTGTTTACCCTTAGGGCATTTTGTGGTGCCCTCGTGGATTTTTTGTGGGACCGTCAGTTGTTCGGTCACCCCTACTCTTCTAAATCTCTTATATTTTATTTAATATAATGGGCAGTTCCAATAGTAAAAAAGTTGACAATATTAATAGAATGATCAACCTGTCGCTTTATTTTCCACTAATGATAGAGTAGTTATTTTGTTTAATGTGCACATACATATTCAAGCTCAAGCCAAAAAAGTTGCTCTAAAGTTTGCTCACTGCATGAATTTCTCACACACTGGGGGAGTGCTCCTTGCACGATGAGTCGGGTCCCTCCTAATCCTTTCCTGCCACCACCTCGGCCATCTCCACCATGCCATCCACCTTCGCAAGGACCACATCATAGAAGTCACTCTCGCAGCCATTGCTCCGCCTCTCCCTGGGGTCACCCTTCAACTCCGTCCTTTTCAGGGCTAGGCTAGAGTCCTCCTCCGCAGGGGAAGGCTCTGGCTAGTTCTTCGCAATTGGACTCTCCTCTACATGGAGCTTAGGTGTTTGCTATCTCTCCACCCCCTGTTTAGGGAATTATGGCGCCTTTGCAGATTCAAATTCCTAATCAGGATGGCTGATAGGTTGATCCTCCTTCGACTAAGCCATCCAGTGGAGTTTACATCCCTTGTCGAGATGATCCTCCTCCTCCCACGGGCGGTGGTATGTGCTTAGTGTTATCTCGGTTTACCCTCGTGGTGTTTTCTGTTTACTCTTAGGGCATTTTGTGGTGCCTTCGTATCTTTTTTGTGGTACCATCAGTTGTCCAATTGCCCATGCTCTTCTAACTCTCTTATATTTTATTTAATATAATGGGCAGTTCCAATAGTAAAAATGTTGACAACACATTTTTTAAAGAGATTTTATGAACATTTATTAAATCATGTTCATTAATTTTAGTGGTTTAATACATCAAAAGTAGAGCCAAGAAGAACATGTACACAAATTGCAAATGTGTGAACATGCATTTTAAACATGAAAATAGGTGCATAAAGAAAAGAAGCACCATGAAAGCACAAATAGTCGTGAATAATCAACACAGGTTTTCCTTTACGTATTTCGGGCGTGAGAATGGCAAAGAGAGGACGAAGCTTGTGTGTCCCTGTGTTTATTATAGTTTCATAGTCTTCCTCGTGCCTCCTGGCATTTCCAATTTAAAATTTTGGATAATCCTCCCGATTACTAAGGAGGCTATGGTCACCCCCTGCGCCCATCCAGCACAAAATCGATTCCCTGCTCCAAATGTAAGTGTTCTGTATATATCCTCTTCTACGGGAAACACTAGCTGCCTCTCTGGTTTCCACACCTCTGAATTTTCCCATTCTCCCTCGTAGTTGTTCGCTCCCCATATGTTAATCAGTATCTGTAGTATAATAATAACAATTCCAATCAGAAAATAAAACTTATAAATAAATACATTTTAAAGCATTTGTAGATTAAAAAAACTGTGCAAGTTCAACATACCAATAAAAAATACAAGAATATTATATTAAATAAAATCACCTTCCATCCGGCGGGAACATGGTAGCCGTCGATCTCCACGTCTTCATGTACGACACGTAGAGGCACAAGGGGAAGTGGAGAATGCCTCCGTACGGTCTCATAAAAGATTGCTTTTAGATATGGTAATTTACCCAGATCCTCTTCCTCTAATGTTTTCTCTCCACACACTTGTTCTATTTCTTTGTGAAGCCGATCCTGTACTTGCTCACATCAGCAGACTCTCGAGAGATTTTATTTTATTTAAATTAAAAACAATTAGCTAGCTACATATACTGCATACGCTTACCTAAGAGTGAGGATGCTTGGCCAGCTTCAAACATGGCCTGCACCATAGCCACGTGGCTTGTAGTGGTGCTTTCAATTACAAGGCTCCCATATTGTTGTCTCCAACCGCTCTCTCACTCGCACCTTCCCTTCCTTGAGCAGCATGTCTAGATATCCCTTTGACTCCTTCACCCATCAATATATTCATTAGATAAAAAGGTATGTTGATGTTCTTGCCTATTCGTATGATGATCTCAAGGCTTTCTAGAAAAGGAGATGCAACATTTTATCACTCAAAACCTTGGATCAAATCGCTCAAGAAGAAACGAAGGCGCGATAATCCCAAGGTTGTTGCACTATTTTTCAAGAGATTCAGAAGTTGCTAAAGGTAAAAATCATCTTTCCTATACACCATTCAACATGGATCACCAAAATTGTGCCTATCAGGAAGAATAATGGTGAAATTCGCATATGTGTGGATTTCAAGAATTTGAATCGGGCCTCTCTGAAGGACAACTATCCTCTTCCCATGATGGATCAAATTTTGCAAGCTGTCACAAGATCTGAGATGTTGTTTATGTTGGATGGATTCTGTGGATATAATCAAGTGGAGGTCGCACCCCAGATCAACACAAAACTACTTTCACTACTCCTTGGGGAACCTTTTCTTACAAGAGAATGCCTTTTGGTCTTATCAATGCTGGTGCCACCTTTCAGAGGGAAATGGACTTGGCTTTTAGCAGTTTGAAGGGAAAATGTGTGGTTGTGTACCTTGATGACTTAATTGTTTTATCCAAAATGAGGGCAGATCACTTTCAGCATCTCGAAGCAGTCCTCTAGAAGTGTAGGGAACATGGAGTCTCTCTTAATCCAAAGAAATCTATCTTTTGTGTCACTAAAGGCAAGTTGTTGGGGCATATTGTCTCCAAAGAGGGAATCAAGATAGATCCAGAAAGAGTTCAAGCAATCCAGTAGATTCCTCTTCCCACAAGTAAAAATGGGGTCCACTCCCACTCTTTCTTTGGTAAGATCAACTTCCTGAGGATATTCATTCCTGATTTTGTAGAACTAACTATGAGCATTGCTCACATGATGAAAGGAAAGAAAAAATTTGGTTGGTATTTTGAGGGTAAGGAATCATTTTAAGGGATCAAGCAAGCCATTGCTAATACCCCCATCTTAGCATGTCCTAATTTCAATAAGGACTTTATCATCTATTGCTATGCTACAGAGAATACCTTGGTTGTTGTCTTTGACTCAAAAGAATTTTGAGGATCATGAGCTTCCAATTGAATTCATGAGCTATGTTCTAAAAGCTCATGAATTGAAATATACTATGATAGAGAAACATGCTTTTGCAGTGGTCAAAGCGGTCAAGTAGTTTCATTTCTATATTCTTAATTATCACTCTTTTGTTCTTGTTCCTAATACAACCATCAAGTCTATTCTCACACAACAGGAGTTTGGAACTAAGAGAGGCAATTGGGTAGCAAAAGTCTAGGAATATGACCTAGATATCAAGCCAACTAATCTAGTCGAGGGTAAATGATTAAGTGAGCTTATTGCTAAGGGAGCTGATGCAGAATTGTCCAAAGAAACAGTTGATGTTCCTATTGTCCTTTTCCTCAGTTCAACATATGAGTGGTATGTTGATATTTCACACTTTCTTACTTATGGAGAGTTTCCATCCCACTTGAGTGCCAAGGAGAAGAGGCCTATTAAGTTAAGGTCTGCATAGTATGTGTTATGGGAGAATGCTTTGTTCAAGCGAGGCATAGATGGAAGATTCTTGAAGTGTGTGGTCAAAGAGAAATAGAAGAAGTTGTTCTCATCTTTTCATGATTAGGCTTGTGGAGGCCACCTATGTTCTATTGTCATTGCTCACAAAATCCTTCATACTAGGTACTATTGTCCTACATTGTTCAGAGATTCATCCAAATGGGTAGGTAATTGTGAAGCATGTCAGAATTTTTTTGGGAGACCTAAGTTGGATGCTTTGCCACTAAAGCCAATAGTGATTGATGAGCCCTTTCAATAGTGGGGAACTCTTAACCCACCCTCCAGGTGCTGGTCATACGCATGTGCTAATTGCTGCACTACTTCACTAAGTGGGTAGAGGCCATCCCACTCAAAAACACTACTTCTGAGGTAGTGTGTAATTTCATTAAGGAGAACATACTGATAAGGTTTGGGGTACCAAACAAGATTGTGACTGATAATGCTTCAATTTTTTCTTCTTCTGAGATGATGTATTTCAGCTATGGTTATGGAATTTCCCTTGCTCACTCTTAAGACTACTACCCCCAAGGGAATGGACAAGCATAATCAACAAATAAGAATCTGGTAATCATCATTCGGAAGCTTGTCAATGACTCTCAGAGGAATTGGTACAAGAAACTTTACGATGCTCTCTGGGAAGATAGAATTACACCCAAAAGAGTGATTGGGATGTCTCCTTTTCAAGTGGTGTATGGTGTTGAAGCCTAGTTACCAGTGATAGTGGAATTACCATCCTTGTACTTAATGAAGGCTATTAAAGATTCAAGTTTTGTCAATTCCTTGGACAAGAGGATCATGTATCTCTAGAAGTTGGATGAAGAAAAGTTGCAGGTTTTTGATAGGATATTAGCTCATCAACTGAAAGTGAAAGCTCTGTTTGACAAGAAAGTCAGACCTAGGGATTTTCAAGTGGGAGACATTGTTCTGTTGTGGGAAAAAAGGCATGAAACTCGAGGGAGCCATGGTAAGTTTGATTCCCTTTGGCTTGGTCCTTTTAAACTCAGGCACTTTTCTGGAGAAAATTCATTCTATTTGGATTACATGGATGGTTCTCCTCTCCCACTTCCTTATAGTGGGTAGTATTTGAAGTTTTTCAATTCCTAGGTGACTAGGCGGTCCTTCTGTATATTCTATACAGTGTTTTGGTTTTGGGTCATTCCTTTGTGTTTCATTTTTGTTCTTCCTTTTTGGTTTGTTTCATTTTCGTGTGTTTTATGTTCTATGTTGGTTTGCTGTAAACACATAAAATTGGTTACTCAATTTAGTGTCCCCCATGTTCGCTTACTTGTTCTATTCTCGGGTAACTCGGTGCACTTTTGTATCACTAATTCTCTCTTAGGGTATTAATTAAATATCTAATTAAAATGCCTATCCTAAGTTTGTTCCACCCCATTATATTTCACCCATGGATAATTAAACATTAACCATGTAATTCTATCTTCTACATTTATTCCATTTCTACTTATTCACCCCATATCACTTCCCAACCTCCTGCTATTATTATCCATCCATCCCACATATTTCTCCTCTCTTGGAACCATGCAACAGAGATTTTCCCGTATTTGAGTTAGAGGGATAATATTCTTATCCTCACAACTCATCCCTTTTCACCACTTTGGGAGTCTGTTTCTTGATCGGCGCTGATTGTTTCTCAATCGACGCCAATTTTTTGGAGCGGCGCCAATTTTACCTCGGTTATGCACCGACTATAAATACATGACCTGAACTCAGTTCTGGTTAGATGGTAGAGACTTGAGAAATAGTGATAAAGCTTGAGCGAATCTTGAAACTATCAATTGAGATAAGGTGAATTCTATCTAGATCAATCTTGGAGAGGTGCACCATTATTCTGCCTACATAATATCGATATTGTTTAGGTTCTTCAACCTCTAGGTGACTCCATTCCTCCCTCCAGCCAAGGCAGAATTTTTTCACATCTCTCAGTAGCTCCCCGCACATCTCCACAATCCGATAATCATCAATCACCAATCAAGTTTTCTGTGATTTATTCACGGTCGACAATGACCCAGCATCAATCGATGCTGATTTGTCTAAATCGGTGCTGTTCAAAACCATTGACGCCGATCATTGTCTGATCGATGTTGACAAGTCTGCAGAAAGGTACAGAATCCAGGTGATATAATTTCATCTTTGTTTTTACAGTTTCCTACTTTCTTTTAGTTTCTACTATTGTTTTTACATTCTATCTGCAACTTAAAATTAGAAAATATAAACATTTGCTTACATATTTTATCATTTACGCCTTTATTCTTAATTTAAAACGTGAACTGACATCCACTAAGGAAGCTAATTGCTTCCCAGACGCACTTACCGGGAAATTCATCCTTATATCTTCTAACATCATTTTTTTGTCAAGTATATGTGCATCACAGGTTTCTTGGATCTACTCTGCAAGATTGCTCATGTGCAGCCATCTTAATTCCATCAGGCTTTCTCTCCATCCACATCTTTGAATCTTGTCCAATTAATCAGGTATCGACTTTATTTGAGTTTTTCAGGGTTTTTGTGTTTAGTTTGGTGCATTAACTTGGACAGGTAACAAGCGCAAAAATTCTTGATCTACATTCTGGCATGCTGGTGGGACCCCACCAAAGTCCCTTATTGGTAAGTTCATCTCTTTTCTAGTTTTGAGCTTTGTTCTTTTTCTTCATTGATTTTCATCAGTTGTTCTTAAGCATTTCCTTTCATCATTTTGGTTTTACTTCTTTCATTTCTAAATTTGCAAAGTTAGGTCCCTTCTTTCTTCTTTTTTTTTTGCAAATCTCAATTCCAATTTCTATTTCTAAAATTAGTGAATCTTTCATTTGATTTCAAAGTTATATTTTTTATTCATCTCTTTGTGTAAAATTATCATTTTCTTGAAAGTTTTCTAGTTTCTTAAAATAGAATTTTCCTTTCCACCAGTATCTTGTTGGATTTGTTTGCGTGTTCTGCTTAACCCTATTTTACGGAGTGGTTTGCTTATTCACAGGATTGTTTGAGGGGAAGAACTCAACAATTTCACTTTTTGAAGTCCACACACCTTGGAGAGCTAAATCTACAGGTATTTCTCTTTTGCGGTGTTTTCTCCTTTTTAAGAACTTAAAAAGAACTTGTTTGCTTGTTTTTTATCACACTCAAACAATTCAGTTTTGGTCCTTAAAATGAATTAATCGCATTGGGAAAGAACTTGTTTGACTTGTCTTCAGTGAAATCAAACACTTCGGTTTTAGTTCTTAAAAAAAAATTCTTTTTCATTTCTGTTGTATGTTCTTCACCTAGTTCTCTAAATAGGTTGGAAAATTCATCAAAATCGGTAGTGACACTATTTGATTTTTTATTTTTCACCCTTGCACACAAAGCCAAAATCACTACGTATAAAGCATTTAAAGAAAAAATCCTTCCCTGGCCTCGCCTACTTGGAAGTGACATCCAAGAGGAAGAGCCTACACGGTACTCGAGCCATACTATAAATTCATGGATGTTCTGGTATATATTTGCAAAGCTCCCACCCCCTTATTGTAGCGGTGTGTGAAGTGGGGGGGTAGGCCCCTATATTAAGCCACATACTAGTCTTTTACTGAAGTGCCTTCGGGACTCCTCACCAAAACATTCCCCAAACCATCCTTAGTTTGGCCAATTGAGTAGTCCTCATTCTAAAAATCCTTCCCTAACATTTTCTTTCTTAAAAAGCATGAAAATTTAAAAGAGATAATCACCTACGCTACTTGAATTGTCTGTGCATTAATTAGGTTAATCTCTTTTTGTGTTGTGCTTGTTTATGACGGTCATCACCCGGTCACAATCTAGAAAAATGGCTCAACTGGCCTCTTCCTCATCCGAGACCCCCACTAATGTGGATGTTTTAGCACCCCTCAGGTCTTCTTCAGGACCGTTATTAGTTGGTTCCCCATCTTGGTCGTATAATCCTTTCTATCATCCTAAAGTGATCCCATCATGACCAGCTTCCCCCAGTCCTTTAGAGGTGTCATCTGCTTCTGATATAGAGTATGTTCCTCATGGAGATCCTGAATTTCAGGCACTCCTTGACCACAACCCAGTAGCCCTTATGGACTACTTAGTGCATAAGTCTACTCAAATATCTAATCAGGGACCACCAATCCAGTAGGTTTACGACTATTCTCATAAGCCATCCCAGGCTTTCATAGAGTAGTTAGCATGCTTCTTCTCACCTCAAACCAAGAAAGAAGGTGGCACATCTATGAATCCTTTTTCTCTTCCACCAACCATGTCGACTGGTTCTCAAATGACCCTACCTATCCCTAGTGCGACAAGTACCTTGGCTACCCCACAACTTACTTTCGAGAGGCCCTCTTCTTCAGCTATGATGAGTTCGTCTACACTCCCACAAATTGTTATCAATTCTTCTATGTCATCTATCGTGTCTCAGGGTCAGTATCTCTTTGTGAGCCAACCCCCTCCTACGAGTCAGTCAATTCCTCCTTCTCGTCTTCTAGCTGATCTTTCTTCCAATGCTCCAGCGATAGTGACTTTTACCCATCCTTTGGTGTTGGCACCATTAATAGCTAATCCGGTAGTCAAAAGCCTCATTCAGAGTCTGTTTCCCACCAAATCAAATCAAATCAACACCCACATTCCTCAATCCATTATGATTCAGTCAGAAAGTGTAGGAACCCACCAATCACAGGCTCCATCTTTTATTCAACATCCTTTCTCTCAGCCACTTGTCCTCTCACAGCTTGTTTATACTCAGGCTCCTTCACACCAAATACCTCACCAGGTGTCACCCAGAACACCTGGTTATTCCTCTTATCATCCTATTAATCAGCAGATAAATCCCCCATTAACACCTCAATAAAACATACCATTCACTTCTCATATGGGACATATCAACATGCCCCCTCCTCAATTTGATGTTGTCCAACTTCTTTTCAAGAAAATCACAGACCTAGAAGCCTCCACCAAAGGGGCTCGCCCTTCATATTCTTTTGAAGAAGTATGTAATGAACCGATTCATCCCTTAGTGGCTTTTAAGCCTTATCCTTCCTAATGGGAACTTCCCAAGTTCTCAAAATTTCATAGTCGGGAGGATCCTCAACAACACCTGCGAGCATTTAAACACGCTTGCTATCTTATAGTCCAGGACTAGGAGCTTATGCTCTGTACCTTTCCTATGTCTTTAGTAGGGCCTACTTTAGACTGGTACAATAACATACCCCAACATTCTCTATTTTCTTTCTCTCAAGTAGCCTAGATGTTTGTTGAAAACTTCTCAATAAACATCGCACATAAGATCTCAATCACAGATCTTTATAACATTTGTCAATTCAATGATGAGTCTATTGCATACTTTGTCGCTTGTTGGAGAGGAATAATAAATCAATTGTCTTTCTCCCTCCCTCAATCTCAGCAAATCGAGTTGTTTACTCGATCTTGCACCAATCATATTTCTTCCACTTTAAGGATTCAAACCTTTCATACATTTGAATAAGCCTTTACGATGGCACACAAACTTGAGTCTCACGCCGTTGAACAAGGAAAGTTAAAACTTTTCTCTAAGTCTAAACTAGATTTTTCTCGGTTTACAAAATCAAACCCTTCTGCTTCTAACAAAGACAAGAATCAGGGGTCCACAAATGCTATCATCTTAAAAACATCACAATCTGATAACACTTCTAATCAAACACCTCAGAGAGACTTTCATCTTCTCAAAAAGGACCTCCGTCATCTCGGTCTTTTACTTCGTTAGGGGAATCATATGCTTCTATCTTAGAAAAAATGTTGGAAGTTCACATGATCGAACTTCCTCCTATTATAAATTTTGATGAGAACTAAGAATGACCATTCTGGTATCGTGAAAATGATTTCTGTCATTATCATAGAAGCAAAGGCCATGACATTGAATGATGTCAGACCTTCAAAAATCTCGTCCAAAAATTCATTGATAAAGGTGAGCTCATTCTAGATAACCCAAATGCCCCCAAATCAGGTGCTTGACGTTTTTAAACAACCTTTTCCAAATCATTCCCCAAATAATGACACTTTGGGGTCTTAAAAACCAAACACCCATACTATCAGCTCCATTTCTAATTCTGAACCATCCACAAACGTGTCGACTGAATTGGAGCTTCCTTCCACTCATTCAAATTCTGAGATTCCACCATCCTCGGATGGTCCATCTTTGAGTCTTCCTTTGTTGTTAGAAATAGATCCGTCTCCCTCTACCTCTCTATCTGATCTTCCACCTATACCTGAGACAGTGTCATATTCATCTGTCTCATCATTAGATATTCTTTCGGTGCTTGAGTAATTTACATCCCTTCAAATTTCCACTACAGATACTTCTACTTCTGTCGCTCCCATTTTTGCCACGACCATACCTTTAGTTAACGTACCCATAGTTGTACCAACTTGTATGCCTTTGGAAGCATCTTCGATCTTAACTCTTCCTATTTATTTTCCTACAGTAATTACACCCACAATTACTACATCTGAAGTACCCTCCTCACAAGAGGCTGCTTCTTCATTACCTACCTCTTCCACCATCAATTCTTCCTTTCCTATTAAGGAAACATCTAAGGAGATAGCATCGACACCTATACTTCCAAATCCTAGACTTAGACATAAATAGTTGGAGTTTAAATCTAAAGCCACATCATCGGTATCGTCTCCTTTACTTCCTCCGAAATGGTTACAATCACCTTATGCGGTCGAATCTGTCACCATCCCTGAAAAGGGAAAACCAATATTTCGGACCATCAAAACTCTTGGTGCCCTTCCTCAAAAATATCTCTCTATGCCTCATAAAAGAGTGGATTTGTCCACTGAAAAGGTGTCTTCTTCTACAACACCATCTTCACTAGTGCCTTGTAAAGTGGATTTACCTACTAGAAAGACGTCACCTCTTTTATCAAAACCATCATCTTCGTCATTAAAAACCAAGGCACCCTTTGTGCCTCCTATCAAATCTATTTTGGGGGCCTGTCAACACCAATCCGATCACTTGTGATAATTCTTCACTGGGAACTCCTCATGCTATGATTATTTACTAATGCACACCTTTAGTTTGGCGGATGTAATCTGGAAACAAAACAACAACATAACACAAGAATACCATCGACTATGATAAGACAGAATGATGACAAATCTGAAATATCAAAATAAATTATAATATTAACATGAAATCAAAATCTCACCCATGAGGTACTTCAAGTGTTATTGACTTCACTTGCATTTCACCAAGACTCATGGGAGAAAATTTACAATTACACCTCTTAATGGCTTCTTCAACACACCTTTAAACCGATGGCTTCCTTGATACACTTCCGACAATATTTCTCACTACTTCCTTCTATGCTAAATGAGGGGGTGGCCTCTATTTATAGAACTTCCAGAGCTTATCCATCTTATCTCTAAGATAGGATAAGAAATCCACTCTGACGAATCATATTCCATACCTTAACTCTTATCTGTACATGTAAGCTTATCTCTTAAGATAAGATAAACCTTATCATTTTACATGGGTTCCACATTTTTAGACTTTTTACAAATAAAATACACAAAATATTTATGACCTCACTCCTTGTCTTTATTACCAATATAATATTTCTAATTCCTAATCATATAGACCCTACTTCTCTAATTACCCAAACTTTGACATTTTAACATTACCGGACCACTTACGACAAATATTTACTTTTACAACATTCATATTGTACTTTGACTATTACCGTACTCCACATTATTGGCATGCACTGCATCGACGGCGCCATTATCTTCTATCAGACGCTACTACTAATTATACTTAACAACATCCTATTCCTAATACATACATTAATGAAATAGAAATTACAGAGGAAAATTTTAGTGTCGACATCTTCCCCCTTCCTAGCTTATACTCCGTCCTGAGTAGACTATTCTGGTGCTTGGAAAATCTTCAACTTGTCATGGTTGACCCATTTTGTAATGGGAGTGCCATCCAATTCCTCCAAAGGTCATGCGTACCATTTTCATGCACAACTGCTATTTTGTAGGGCCCCATCCATTTTGGAAGAAATTTTCTCTGTCTTCTTTTTTGTATCTGGAATCATATACTAGAACCAAGTCATTCACATGAAATGGAGACCACCGGATCTTTTGATCAAAGTATTCCTTCTGCTTCATTTTCTTCTTATGGCTTGTATCCTTTGTTATTTCTCTCATTTCTTGCAGCAAATGAAGATGTACCAACCTTTCTTTTACTGAATCACTTTCATCCATCCTTTCATTTTTCATAACTCTCACAGTGGGAATATCAAACTCAATAGGAAGAATTGGATCAATGCCATAGGCCAACTGAAATGGGGAGTATCCTGTTGCTGAATTTGATGTTGCCCTATATGCCCACAATGCTGCATGAATCCTTTTATCCCATTTATGTACTGCGCAAGGCTGCATCTTTTGCTAGAATTTGACACAACAAAAATTTGTTCGCTCCACCTATCCATTTGTGTTTGGCTTGTATGTTGTTGCCTTCCCGTGCTTAGTAGAAAACTTATTGACTAGGGCTTCTACCACCTCATTAATGAAATGGCTTCCTTGATCTCATTATAATTTCTAATGGGCAACCAAATCTGGTGACAATGCGTTCATACATGAACCTTGCCACTTCATCCATGGAAGTGTTTTCAATGGCCTAGCTTCAACCCACTTGGTTAAATAATCATGGCAACTACAATATACTTATTTTGGTGTGATGTAGTTGAAGTGGACCTACAATGTCTATTCCCACTTTTCAAAGGGACCAAGGGGAAGAATAGGACATAATGGAGCTGATGAAGTCTTACGGTTACCATGTGTTTGACAAATATCACATGTCTTACAATAATTATAACAATCTTTAAAAAGAGTGGGCCAAAGATAACTCGCATCCAAGATCCTTCTTGCATTAAGTAAGTTGTCCGAGAAGTGCCCTCCACATGTACCATTGTGGAATTCTTCTAGCAGATTCCTTCCCTTGATCATGTTCAACCGCCTTCTGTTGTCTGTCCATCAGTCCTATTCTAAATAATACTCCATGCGCAGAATAGAATATGGATGACTGGCTTGAGTAATCTTTCTCTTAGTCTTTGCATTGGCACCATCAGGAAACTTGAATTCATTCAGATAATTCCAAATATCTATGTATTCACTAGGGATTGTGTCAAGGGATAACAATGCTGCATCGGGAAATCATCATCATCACAAGATGATCCTAAACCATCATAGGCTCGAGAGAGTGCATCTGCATTGACATGCTTCTTTCCTGGCCTATCTATAATATCAAATTCAAACTCTTGTAGCAAAATTATCCATCTTGCTATCCTCCCTGATGGGTTAGGCTTATTTACAATATATTTTAGAGCCTGATGATCTGTTACAACTAGAAATTTTTTCCCTAGCAAGTAATTTCTAAACTTCTTTACAAAAAAATGATAGCCGAGCCTCTTTTTGATTAATATAATTTACCTCAAAGATCGCTCATTTGTCTGCTCCCAAAGTAAATTGGATGTTCATTCCCATTTTCATCCTTTTGGCTCAAAGTACTTCCTAGTGCTGCATCTGAGGCATCAGTGTACACAATGAATGGCTTGCTCCAATCTAGATTCTTTAAAATAGGTGAAGACACCAGGGCTTCCTTCAATTGTCCAAAAGCTTCATGCGCCTTATTTCCTGGTTCATAAGTAACATCCTTCTTCAAGAACTAGGTTAGTGGCTATGCAATCTTTGAGAAATTCTTGATGAACCTTCTATAGTAACCCACATGGCCTAAAAATGATCTCAACTTACTTCTATTAAGAGGAAATGGTAAATCTTTGATTTTTGAAACTTTATCGATCAAGTACTAATACCATCTCTGGATACAACATGCCCTAACAAAACACCTTTAGAACATCCAAAGACACACTTTGTAGGGTTTAGTGAGGCTTGTGCTTCATCTAACCTTTGAAATGCTATCTCCATTTGGTGCAGGTGGTCCAACTTGCTCCCATAGAAGCAAAATCATCCGTAAATACTCTCGATGAAGGTCCCAATGTAGGGTTCGAACACCCTATTCATCAAATGCTGGAATGTTGCTGGAGCATTACACAACCCAAAAGGCATAACTCTATAAGCAAACGTTCCCCAAGGAGTGGTGAACGTGGTCTTCAGCTGATCTTTCTCTCGCTATACAAACTTGGTTATAGCCGCTATATCCATCAAAGAAAACTATAGCACTCTGCCAGCTACTTCATCCAAAATCTGATCTGAAAATGGAAGAGGGTAATGATCCTTCTTTGTTGCCTTATTGAGCTTCCTATAATCAACACAAATGCGTAGCTTCCCATTCTTTTTTATTGAGATCACAATGGGAGAAACCCATTCTGAATTCTCCACAAAGAAATGTGAATCCTCGCATCAAGCAACTTATCTATTTCTTCTTTTACAATCTTGGAAAAATTAGGATTCATTCTATATGGCATTTGCTTTATGGGCTTAGCACCATCTACCAGCTCAATAGAATGTTCTACCCAACTTACTTGACGGAGTTCCTTGTAATCAAAAGTGAATAGGTGTATGTACCTTCGAAAGAGCTGGAGGTAGGATTCCTTCTCACTCTCCATCATAGCATCACCAATCTTTATTTGTTGGAGACGATCATCAACTTCTTCTTTAGATAATTTTATGGGGTCATGAGTTGGTGTGACTGGAAGGATATCCATGACTGAAACATCCACCTCGCTTTCTTCATCTTCAGTGTCCACTTCACTGGTACTAGAGTAATCAGAGGATGTCCAATCATCAGTTTCATCACTTGAATCCATAGGTTCTGCCTTATGATGTCGAGGGATCACATTTATCTTCACCCTCTCTCTACCACGTCCAAGTGTCATGAAACCTTCATTCCAGTAGTTTCTTGCATGAACTCTCCTTAGCCATGGTCTTCCCAGCAGCATTGGGTACGCAATAGTACCATTTTTCATCACCCGAAGTCTACCACACATACCACACCCATAATGATATTGCCACATTTGAAACTACACCTTCTGGTTTAGTTTTTCCTTTATTTAATGACCTTAACATAAGTGTTGAAGGGCGATCAATTTTTAAACCCAACATATTCATTACAGACTCGGTCATTACATTAACTGCAGCACCTCCATCAACTAAGACATCATGAATTGAAATACCATTACATAATACCTCAGCTTGTGGAGCATAGGGATCTCCTCTCGCTCCAAAATAGGGACCTCAACCTCCTTCCTTCTTCGAGCATTGAGTCCACCTCGCAACTCCCACCTCTTCTTAGAATACATAGCCAAGAGTTGACCATATGTAATATTTGTAGGCCTTTTGGACAGATCTTCCAAGATGGAGTATGGTCCTTGCCCCCGTGAAATCGAAAATCTTGCACACCCAACTTTCTTCTCCTATGTTTCTTACTAGTTTCTTCTTTCATCTTCTTAGGATCATTTCCATCTTGATTATCTTTTTCTTTCTTTCTTTTTTTGTTACAAACACATCTACTTCATTATTTCTCGCTCTTATCTACTACATCAAAAGAATTCACGTACTTTTCCTTTATCATTATCTCTTTTACCGGATGTAGAAGCTCTATTTGGACAATTATACTTATAATGACCCTTTTATAACAACCATAACAAACAACTTAGAAATATTTCTTTTTGGACCTCTATCTCCTCCCCGAGAAATAAATTCCTTTCCTCAAGAAGATTAATAGTTAATTGACCCATCTTTTTGAGCAGATCTTCATACTCAGTAGATGTACTAGGAGAAATATTTGTGCTCACCGGGAGTGGTTGTGGATTCTGGACCAAAGGTGCTGGTGTAGGCTCTACTTTAGCAATAATTTCTTTGGGCTCCTCTTCCATGCTTTCTTCTTGCCTTCTTGCAATCTCCTTTGCTTGTTCAATGGTAGCTGGGCGGTCATACTTCACTCGTTGTCTGATCTCTGGCTTCATCCCAAGAATGAAGTGCTTACAGAGGAGATTATCCACGCCATTCATCAACCCATCCGCTAGTCCTTCCTTCCGGATCTGGGCATCGAGCTTCCTCCTTAGCTCTAGAACACGAGCATGATAATCCCTTATCTTCTCCTTCTCTCCTTGGGATAGCTTTGTGATCTCAATCATGAGATTTGCATATTTCTGTTGTTCACCAAATTCTTCAAGAAAACTTTCAGTTAATAAATCCCATGAATTTTTCACATTATCACCTAGTGTTTCAAACCACCTAAGTGCTGAACCATCCAAAAAGGTAGGAAAAAATTCAGTCCATTGTTCCCTTCTTATAAGGCCATTACAAATACAAGATCGCTTAAACTCTTGAATGAAAGAAGAAGCATCTTCATTAGATTGAGCTGAAAAAATAGGAATCTTTCCCATTTTCAAAAGTAACCACCGTGAAATACCAACTCACAAGTACAATCAACAAGACTTATGTGTACAAATAATTGGAATCACTATACTAGAAAGTGACTTTACACCTTTCTACAGTAAAATAGAAATGACCACGGTAAACTATGGTAAAACTTGACTTACTGCGGTAAAAACTGACTTTACTGTGGTAAACACTATTCACGGTAAAAAGTGAAGTTACTGTGGTAAATACTATTCATGATAAAAAGTGACTTTACTGCGGTAAATACTATTCCTAGCAAAAATGACTTTACCATGGTAACTACTATTCATGGCAAAAATGACTTTACCATGGTAACTACTATGCACAGTAAAAAACAAGGTTACCCTCTAATTGATTTTTGACTAAGTGGGAATATCTCTCCGAAAATCCACCAACGAGGAATGGTCCCGCAATGGAACCAAAATGTCAACACCAATCCGCACTGTGATAATTCTTCACCAGAACTCCTCGTGCTATGATTATTTACTAATGCACAACCTTTAGTTTGGTGGATGTAATCTGGAAACAAAACAACAACATAACACAAGAATACCATCGACTATGATAAGACAGAATGATGAAAATCTGAAATATCAAAATAAATTATAATATTAACATGAAATCTATAATCTCACCCATGAGGTACTTCAAGTGTTATTGACTTCACTTGCCTTTCACCAAGACTATGGGAGAAACTTTACAATTACACCTCTTAATGGCTTCTTCAACACACCTTTAAACTGATGGCTTCCTTCGCACACTTCCTACAATATTTCTCACTACTTCCTTCTATGCTAAATGAGGGGGGTGGCCTCTCTATTTATAGAACTTCTAGGCTTATCCATCTTATCTCTAAGATAGGATAAGAAATCCACTCGACGAATCATATTCCATACCTTAACTCTTATCTCGTACATGTAAGCTTATCTCGTTAAGATAAGATAAACCCTATCATTTTACATGGGTTCCACATTTTTAGACTTTTTACAAATAAAATACACAAAATATTTATGACCTCACTCCTTGTCTTTATTACCAATATAATATTTCTAATTCCTAATCATGTAGACCCTACTTCTCTAATTACCCAAACTTTGACATTTTAACATTACCGACCACTTACGACAAATATTTACTTTTTACAACATTCCTATTGTACTTTGATCATTCTATGTACTCCACATTATTGGCGGCACCGCATCGACGGCGCCGTTATCTTCTATCGGTTACTACTAATTATACTTAACAACATCCTATTCCTAATACATACATTAATGAAATAGAAATTACGGAGGAAAATTTTAGTGTGGACGGCTCCTCCCCCATCTAAATCAGTCTTATCTAAATCATCGTCTATTTCAGTCAAGCAACCTTCTTCATCTCCAAGACTAAAACTCTTGTCATGTCTTTGTCATCTTCAAAATATATCTTAGGAGCTCCTCCGCTAAAATCAATCTTTCCTCACTTGCTTCCATCTCAAGCACCTAAGGATGCTTCTCCCAATGTTCAAAAGAGAAAAACAGTCCCTAAAAAGACTGTCAAACCAGATATGTAGGCTCTTTTACCTCGGTAGTCTGCTAAGACTAAAGAGGTGCCTTCTTCACCTCTAGTCCACATCTTTGTCTACTAGATTCTATATTGAAATCCTTCGCCAACTTATCCAATCTTCATATATATCTCTTCCTCCAATCAAACCCTATAATCCCAAAGGAGTAAAACCTTCATGGTTCAACTCTAATTTGATTTGTGCTTACCATCACACTCTAGGTCATGACACCAAGGGATGTAAAGCCCTGTAATCTTTGTTAACAACCTCTTGGAAGAAATTGATCTTTTATTGGAGGAGGAGGAATAAGTGTCTCCTGTCATCCCAACTACATCTGAGCCTGAACGGTCTTTTCAGGCTCCCAATTCTATTGATATCACTCTGGATGATCTTCCACCTTCTCAAATCAACGCAATTCGTATCGCCACTAGAACACGACAGTACGATAATCCATCATCTTCTACAACCTCTTGACCACGAGTTGTTATTTCTGCTACCCTCGAAGGAGTTCCTCCTTCCTCATCGGCCCCGAGACCTCGGGTCTCTATTCATGCTTCACCTCGGGATCAAATTCCCATGTCAGTTAAGGAGAGTGTTATGAAACAACTCACCCATGCTCCAGTAAAAATGTCTCTTTTTGACCTCATTCTGTCATCTCCCCAGCATCTCCAGGATCTAATTGATGATTTACGTTTTATCACTGTGAATTCAGATGATCCCCAGCCTTTCAAGATGGTTGTTGGATTGAGTAGACCATCAACCACCATCTCCTTCAAGGATTTTGAAATTCCTCCCCTTTCTTCTAGAGGATTTAGAGGTTCCTCTCTTTATCACAGTTCAAATTAATAATACTACGTTAAAACGCACTATGATCGACAGTGGTGTTGCACTCAATGTCATTTCCTCCCACACATTTGAGCAACTTAAGTTACCAAATAATGTAGTGTCACCACCACCTTTCACAGTGCAAGAAATTACTTAACGAGATTTTTTACGTTTTTGAAGGGAAATTCCATTATAATATGATCCTCAGATGCTCTTGGATCTGTACAATGCATTGTGTCCCATCAACCTTCCATCAATGCATAAAATATCAATATGAGGGAAAAATCTATACTCATCCAGGAGACCCTTTTCTATCCGCACAATGTGACATGACCACAGGGTCTGTCCCTCCAAAAGAGAATGATGATTCTCTTGACAAGGCTTCATCCTCTTCCATACCTGCAACAAAACTACCAAATTTACAAAATCTAGAAGATACATTTCAGTTTTTTTCACTAGGAGAGCTTCCTCTTCTCTCTTTTGATGCCCATCTCAACCTAACGAGTATGGCAGGCCAGATAAACAACCTAAATATCAACCAAATCTTGGCCACAACATAACCATTAGTCTACCCAATCAATAAAATGACTTCGTCTATGGAGGTCTTGAGACACCTCATTATCATCTAGATTCTTCTCCTAGGGCCAAACCCTATTCGGCAGGGTTTGATTATCTACAGAATCTCACATTCGTAAAAACTTATCTATATCGATGTGCGTGGAAGGGCTTTGGCCTGGGAAAGTATGAATAGGGTGTGCATGACCTCACGTCCATTCCAACTCTTAAACCACATCAAAAATTTAGTTTAGGGTTCAAACCTCTCTCAAAAGCCACCGTCACCATTCTCGTTGAGCCTCTTTCCATTGAGGAACCATCTTCTCCTGTTAGGTCTGAAGCATCGCTCGATGTGGATGAAACCATTTCCATCCTACCTAAATTTTTTTAGTCAATACCATTTCCTTAGATCCACTAACCTATAAAACTAATGGAAAATCCACTTCCATACCATTAGCCTTCCCTAAAATAGTCGGAGATGACTCTCCTACTATCAATACTATCCACTATTCGGATGATGATTTTGTCCTTACCTATCTGGGGTAGAGGATTCTTATCTTCCTAAAACCATTCCTTCTGACACATCTACGCTTCTTAATGAATCCATTGTCGACCTTAATATAGGGACTTCTGAAGACCCTCACATCATTAAGGTCGGTCAATCTCTTAACCCACATGAGTTAGGAGACTTCGCCTTTCTTTCCCACCATCACCAAGTATTTTCTTGGTCATATGAAGATATGTTAGGCCTTGATCCTAACATCATGGTCCATAATATCATTACTCTTCCAGACATCAAACCAGTTAAACAAAAATTACGTAAGATGCATCCTCATGTAGCCCTCATTAAAGAAGAGTTGCAGCGCTTACTTTCCGCCAACTTCATCCAACCCATTGACTATCCACAATGGGTTTAAAATGTAGTACTAGTAACCAAAGCTACTGAGAAAATCAAATTTTCACCGACTTTTGGGATCTTAATCTCGCTTGCCCAAAAGATGATTTCCCTCTACCTAATATCGAACAACTCGTGGACTTAACTGCAGGCCACGAGATGCTTTCTCTTATGGATGGCTTCTTTGGGTATAATAAAATTCTCATCGCACCAGAGGATCAGCACAAGACTTCCTTCATAAATCCTTGGGGGACTTTTTGTTATCACATCATGCCCTTCACTCTTAAGAATGTAAGGGCGATTTATCAACGTGCAATGACCTACATCTTCCATGACCTCTTACAAAAAACTGTAGAAGATTACGTCGACGACATCCTCGGTAAATCCAAACACCGTCAAGATCATCTTCTCATCCTTGCACCTCTCTTTGAGAGACTCACTTGTTTTTGTCTTCACCTAAATCCATCTAAGTGCGTGTTTGGCATTCTCACTGGTAAACTCTTAGGCTTTATCATTTTTTTCAAGGTTATTGAGGTCGATCCCACAAAAATAAAGGCTATCATCGAGATGCCTCCTCCTTCCAACTTAAAGCAGCTCCATGGTCTTCAAGGATACCTTCAATCAGTGCTGTCATTTTATCTCACAGATTTTCAGACCGTTGTCAACCTTTTCATCATCTCCTCTATAAAAATGTTCATTTTGAATGGGATGAGCGTTGCCAAAAATCCTTTGAGGATCTGAAAGCTAATATTCTTTCTCCACCTGTGTTTACACCTCTATGCAAGGGGAGCCATTCTATCTTTATATTTCTATGACTGACCATGCTCTGGGAACCATGATCTCGCATCAAGATGCTAAAGGTAAGGAACAGATTATCTATTATATCAGTCGCACTCTTCATGAGTATGAAACACACTATTCCGAAGCTGAAAAGTTATGTTGTGCTCTCTTCTTTGTGACTTCTAAACTTCATCATTACCTCCTTAATCATAAAAATTACATTGTTATGAGTGTCAATCCACTCAAGACAATGCATGTGAAACCTTATCAAAATGATCGTATCACTTGTTGGCTCATGCTCATGACAGAGTTTGACCTCGAGTTCATCTCGTAGAAATCTATCAAGGGTCAAGTTATCACTGATCAATTAGTTGATGCCCCTCTTCTGGACACTCAAGTCCCCTCACTCAATTCCCAGATGAGTACATCCAACAAATCGATTTCAGTCTGTCTCCATTTAAAATAAAACTCTTTTTTGATGGGTCCAAGTGTCAGCAAGGGGGAGGCGTAGGTTTCATCATGATTCCTCCTTGGGGTGCACCTATCCCTGTCGCACACAAGCTTAACTTTAAATGTACCAATAATATGGCCAAATATAAAGCCCTCATTTTAGGTCTTCAAAATGCCATTAATCTCGGTGCTCACCATATCAACATCTTCGGTGACTCTGAGCTCATCGTTAATCAAGTCATCTATGTCTATCAGTGCAAAAATGATATCCTTCAAAAATATCATGATATCATTCTCTTTCAACTTCAATATTTCGATAAATTTACTATCCAGGCTATTCCTCGCACTGCAAACCAATTTACAGATACAATGGCTTCTTTAGGCTCACTTATTCCTCCATTCACTGAAGACTCGTGAATTTATGTGGTTGTTCAGCGTTTAGATAAACCATCTCATCTCAGAAAGTTGAATTTGATCAATGTTGCCACGACTGACACTCAAGATGAGTAGTATCAACACATTTTCGATTATCTATCCTACTCAGTGCTTCCTCCAGATTTGACTTCTAATGGCAGAAGATATTTTATCCAACATGCAAACCGATATACTATTCTAGTGCAAAATCCTTTACAAATGTGTTTTTGAGGGTATTTTTCTTCAGTGCCTCAAAACCCCTAAATCATCTAAGGCCATTCAGGAGGTCCATGATGGTATCTATGGTGGACACTTTGGTGGTTTGGCCGTTGCTAAGCACATCCTATGTTTTAGTTACTATTGGCCTACTCTTAATGAAGACTACTCCGAATATGTCAAGAAATGTGTCAAGTGTCAACAACACGCTAATCTTACACATATCCCTAGTCAGGCTTTGCAACCTGCAGTAGATTTGTTGTCTTTTTCACAATGGGGTCTTGATCTCATTGGTCTCATCAATCCATGCTCTTCACAACGACATCACTCTATCATTACTGCCATAGAATACTTCACTAAATGGGTGGAGGCTATTCCTCTTTCATCGACCAAAGCTAAACCTATTGTTGATTTTGTCTATCAACAAATCATTTGTTGCTTTGGTGTTCCTCACAAACTCGTTATAGACAATGGAAAGTCTTTCAAAAAAATATTTACAGAAACTTTGTGACACCTTCAATATTAAACTCAAATTTTCTTCTCCATACTATCCACAAGCTAATGGCCAAGCTGAGGCTTCTAATAAAACTTTGCGTAATATCCTCGCAAAGGTAACTAGTCGAGCTAGTAGGGATTGACACTTACACATTCCTTTTACTCTCTGGGCTTATCGGACTAGCATTTGTACCCCTACCGTGCTACTCCCTTCTCTCTTGTCTATGGGTCTGAGGTTGTCCTTCCTTTGGAAGTCCAGATTCCCTCTCTTCGTGTCTCTCTCAGAGAGTTTGTCTCTGATGAAGACTATCATCAAAACCATCTAGCACAACTTGAGTTGTTAGATGAACATCATCTCAATGCTCTTGAACATCATCAAGTCTATCTTGAGTGTGTCAAGTGTGCTTATAACAAGAATTTGTAGTAGCATGACTTCCAAGTTGGTGATCTTGTTCTTAAAGAAAACCAAAATGTCACTACTCTGGAACGGAGTCAACGTGGTAAGTTTGCTCCTAACTGGATGGGACCGTACGTTGTCACTCATAAGTATGGGTCTGGGGCTTATCACCTATCTTCCATGGATGGTATACCTGAAATGGAACCTCTTAATGCTTTGCATCTAAGGCCCTTCTACTATTAAAATCTATCTTACATGATCTTAGTCGCAAAACAGATCTTTCATCCATCTGCAACCAGTCATGCATTTCGTAGTGATTTAGAACTATGTGGTTCTCCACGTTATTTCTTTTATACCTTAAATATGAGTACCGTGGCTCTACTCATGGCATTTTCCTTATGGATTTGTTCCTTCTCATGGTAGGAATACCTTAATCACTACTTCATCTACCCTAGGTATTCATCTTGATCAAATCCACTTGGGGGCATGAGTATGTTCTTATATACGTTTTCTTCCCCTCTATTTGATCTATCTGGTCTAAACTCAGTTTCTTCCAAAGCATAAAAAAAAAAAAAAAAGAGATGTTATCTTAGTCCCAAAAGATAGACTGATCCCTCGAAGGACAACTATCCATGCCTTATCAAATAAATAAAAATGTAGACCATTCCTCGAAGAATGGCTACCATCAAATTCAAAATATAGACTGCTCTCTTGAAGGATGAGTATTTGTTTTATGGAATTTTGAGCCTTTGCAGTAACAAACTTCCTCTCTCAGCCAGTTTGTTCACTTGTTCACATCTTTGAAAGACTTCCCGTATTGATCAATGTTTCCATATCTAGCAAACTACACGCATTGATTAGTTTGCTTTTCTATCAAAAGAAAAAAATCATGAAGCTATGATATGAGACATTTTCGATCATATGGAGACTCTGTTTTCCCCATATGGGCACATATTTAATCCTTCATGTGTTCTGATGAGATGCATACTTATCTCTCATCCTTATCTACCTCCTAGATTTGGTTTGCGACTAACTAGTGTCAAGTTTATTTTATCCGTGTCTATGGCCTTGTGTGCATCGTCTTTCGATTTACCATCAAGGTCTCTATTTATGGTTGGTTAGGGGACTAACTTATCATTTCTTTTCCTGTCTAGGTGTAGTAATTTTTATTTCTAAGGGATAGGATCATTACATCACTTTCTTTTCATCCAATCAAATAGACATTACCCATGTTCATTTGTTATTTATCCAGTTAAATTGACATTTGACATGTTAATTTAATCAATCAAATCTATCATCTATCTATGCTCATCTTATCTACTTCATCTAAAAACATCAAAGCAACATATATTATGTGGATCCATCTATCTATAACATGTTAATTTAATCAATTATTCATCCATGAAAAATCAAAATTAAATCACATCTATCTATCTATATCTATCAAAATTAAAAGCATGAGTACAATCACATGACACAAACATGCATATATATATATATGTGTGTGTGTGTGTGTGTGTGTGTGTGTGTGTGTGTGTGTGTGTGTGTGTGTGTGTGTGTGTGTGTGTGTGAGTGGATTCAACTCGAGTAGTGTACATCGTATCAAAAATGCCTTCAAATCGAGACTACATCAGTATATCTCTACAAATCATATCTCTATATAGTAAAATCGACAAGTGGAACATGTTGTCTCCTCCACCCTCCTCGGGCATGGGCACTCTCTCCTGACCAGCACCTATAGAGCTGGAGGTTCCCATGGTCATGACCCTACGACCTCCTCGATCTCCCCCGATGCTCACACCCTCTGATGCTCCGTCGGAAGTGGCTATCGCTATCCTCCTTGCTCCATAACGAGGCACATCTAGGGCATGTTATGTCAAGGCATCCTCATAATATCTCACCTCGGTAAGGATATCCTAATAGGTACTCAGATTCACCATGTTGGGTGCCCTCAATGGCACTGTTGCTGGTGGTGGTCCTCCTACTATGACACCCTATGCCCCTAACTCTGATGTGGTGCCTGTATCACCATATTTGGCCCTAAGGGCCTCTCTCTGTTTGTGATATCGATCCCTCTGCTAGACCAATATATCCCACTCCTAGTGAGTGGTGTCTCTCTCCTATATCACGGTGTCCCTCTCCTCTCTTAGAGTCCTAATCTCCTCAAGAGTAGTCTAGTGTGTCTGTACCAGGGTAGCATGCTCTCCCTGTAGGCTCTCTAGCTCCACCACTGTATCCTCCTCGTTTGAATTCACAGACACTTTGTGAGATGCCTTGGTAGCTCCTCGTGATACCATGCCTCGTAGCCCTCATATAATCCTACATCATCATCATCATCTGTGGGAGGTAGGGCCTCCATGAGTGGATCTGATGGGACCAATATCGACATATCTATCTCTCTGATATCCCGTCTATATGGCATATATACAATTGGAATAATCTATGTCAATCTGAACTATCTCATCACCCATAAAAATGGGACCTTCTCTAAAATCTCTGGCCTGCGCCCCCGACCACTCTACTACGTCTCAGCTCCACTAAATGGGCGTCCTGTTCGGCCCATGTAGAATAGACCCTGTATGGCCTCCATATCACCTGTGATGGTGTTAGAGTCCTGAATCTCTGGGCATACCACTCTGATGATTTCCCTATATCTCTAGGGGTCATGTCTGCCCGCCATCATTGAAATCCATAATCAAGGGCTCCCTCTACTCGACATCCATGGAAGTCTAGATGGTCTAATCACCAATATATGCTTGTAATCCCAACAGTGGAGTACAAAACTGACATCTATCCCAGTCTTTGCCGCTGTGGTATACATCCACAACTCATGATATATTTGTGCCAGTAACGTCAACAAATGTAAATACCTGCATGAACTCTAAGATATCACAAACATAGTCAAGCAAGAGTAGTGGAAACCAACCACCTCTAAAATTTGGTAGTGCATAGTATGATATCACCATCTGGATCAAGGCTATCAATTTGCTCCTGGGGTCATCCTGCTCGGTACTATGAGGCTATCCTCACAGCCCCTGGTCACTATCTTTACATCATCTTCCCTATCCCCATATAACCATACCAGGGCCCTCCTCTGCTGCTTTTGGGGAGTAATCTCTATTAGGTTCCCTGTAATCAGCAACCTGATGATCCTATAGATGTCCTCATGGGTTATAGTCATCTCACTCGTCTAAAACCAAAATGTGCATGTTTGGCTATCCCACCGCTACACCAATGCTCACATAAGCTCCATGTCTCAGGGTACTCGTCGATAATAACAGAAACCCCTAGTCCGGCTTACTCCAGATGGCACCACTCAACATCTATCACATCTAGGCAAGTATAGTCTCTAGTAGCTCGGGAATAGCATCTCGCATGTGTAGGACCTCTCATGCCTGCATCACATCAAACATCGTCATTAGATTCATACTTATCAAAATCAACATCATTAAAATTTCATCAAAATCTTTCTCAAAAGCTTCCAAATGTCTCATCTTTCCCATTGGCACTGACTATTGTCCATCGGCATTGTTTACTTGACAGTCAACACAGATTGTATACCAATCGATGCCGATCACATACCAATCGACACCGATCGCATGCTAGTTGGCGCCGATTTTTTCAATCGACTCCGACTGAGAGGTAGAGTGCTAAAAATCTCTCTTGCCTCCTACTACAAAAAAACACAAAAACACAAATGTACAAAGCTAAGGAAGGACCACTTACCCCTGGCCATGTCCTCTTCCTCTTCTGACCACTCCCGGAAGCTTCCATGTCGCTCAAATTAAATTTTTGACTTTTTCTAAATCAATCGTCACAATGCAAATGAATCGTTACCATTCACCTTTTCTTTATAGGTTTTTGGAGTGGTCGGCGCTGATAATTTTGGTCGGCGTCGCTTCTTTTGGTCGACGTCGATTAGGTATGAGTTGACACCGATTGGATCCCATTGGGGCCGATCAAGTAGATTTTGATATATATTTTCTCATCTCATCATATCAGGACGCGCTTCATTCTCGTCTGATTATCCTATCTTGCACATGTGTCACCCATAACACATTGTAGCCATAATTGAGCCTTTAGTTTGGGTACTTGTACCTTGTCACCTTACATTTCCCCACACGTGTGTCACTCGTAGCACGGCTTTGCTTATCGTTCCCGCTTGGGGCATCTCATCATTATATGTTTTGCATGTGCCACCCATAACACACATGTTATGCCTAGTCTGGCAGTATTTCTATTGCAAAGTCCACTATAGTGGTCATATGTTGATTTCCGAGGTGGTTTTCCTCTTGAGGCCATCGCTACATCCTTCTTGTCTAAGCATTGATTCTTGGCTTGTTTATTTGATTGATGTTATGACATTATTTTTTCCTTTCGATGCATCTATTCAGTGTTATCACCCATTCTGTGTTTTCTCCCTATACATGGGTAACTCACATTTTTTTGCAACCTAAAGATAGTGGGTCTGTAGGTACTAATGTCGTCTCATTCAAAGGCCGTCTAGTTGTTCCTACCAATGTGTAACTCGTTGGTTGTTACTATTTTGTAGTCACCTTTACCTCACAAGTTTGTAGCCACTAACGTCATCTCATACAAAGACTGTCTAATCTGCCCTACCAATGTGAGTTCCTTAGGTCACTGCCTTTTTGGCTTTTTTTTTTACGTGCATCATCAATGATCAAATCTACTCCACACATCTAGTTGGGGCATCATATCTTCTACTCTTTCTCATCTATCTCTTTCAAACTCGGGATCGGTTGGCTCTTTTGGGGCCACCCCATCCCTAGTTTGAGGGGGAGCACATCATTAATGTTCTTCCTCTTCTTCCAACTCCTTGTTTTTGTCTCATAGCATTGCTTATCGCAAGTTACTCGAAAAAAAGGGGAAAATGTAGACACATAAAATTGGTTACTCAATTTAGTGTCCCCTGTGTTCGCTTACCTGTTCTATTCTCGGGTAACCCGATGCACTTTTGTATCACTAATTCTCTCTTAGGGTATTAATTAAATATCTAATTAAAATGCCTATCCTAAGTTTGTTCCACCCCCATTTTATTTCACCCATGGATAATTAAACATTAACCATGTAATTCTATCTTCTACATTTATTCCATTTCTAATTATTCACCCCATATCACTTCCCAACCTCTTGTGCTATTATTATCCATCCATCCCACCTATTTCTCCTCTCTTGGAACTGTGCAGTGGGATTTTTTCCGTATTTGAGTTAGAGGGATAATATTCTTATCCTCACAACTCGTCCCTTTTCACCACTTTGGGAGTCTGTTCCCGATCGGCGCCAACCATTTCTTGAGCAACGCCAATTTTTTAGAGTGGCACCAATTTTACCTTGGTCGGCACCGACTATAAATACATGACCTACACTTAGTTTTGGTTAGATGGTAGAGACTTGAGAAATAGTGATAAAGCTTGAGCGAATCTTGAAACTATCAATTGAGATAAGGTGAATTGTCCAGATCAATCCCGAGAGGTGCACTGTTATTCTGCCCGCATAATATCGATATTGTTTAGGTTCTTCAACCTCTGGGTGACTCCATTTCTCCCTCCATCCAAGGTGGAACTTTGTTCACATCTCTGCAGCTCCTGCAGGTCTCCACAATCTGATCATCATCAATCACCAATCAAGTTGTCTATGATTTTTCCGGTCGATGATGACCCAACATCAATTGACGTCAATTTTTATAAATCGGTGCCATTCAAAACCATCGACGCCGATCACTATCTAATCGATGCTGACCAGTTTGCAGAAATGTACATAATCCAGGTGATATAATTTCATCTTTATTTTTACACTTTCCTACTTTCTTTTAGTTTATGCTACTATTTTTATATTCTATCTGCAACTTAAAATCAGAAAATCTAAACATTTTCTTACATATTTTATCATGTACACCTTTATTCTTAATTTAAAATGTGAACTAACATCCACCGAGGAAGCTAATCGCTTCCTAGACCTACTTTCTGAGTAGTTCACCCTTATATCTGCTAACGCCATCTTTTTCTGTCAAGTATACGTGCATCACAGGTTTCTTGGATCTACTCCGTAGGATTGCTCGTGTGCGCCCATCTTAATTCCATCATGCTTTCTCTCCATCCACGTCTTTGAATCTTGTCCAATTAATCAAGTATCGACTTTATTTGAGTTTTTCAGGGTTTTTGTGTTTAGTTTGGTGCATTAACTTGGACAGGTAACAAGCGCAGAAATTCTTGATCTACATTGCCTTTGACTCTATTTGCCCAATGGATAAAGCACTGGTCTTCTTTGTATACATAAATGACAAATAGGGGTAGTGTGGGTATGATTAGTTGTTTATAAGTGAATTTTTTGAGGGAGGTGATGCAGGATAAAGTTGATTATACTAGAAATTTTGAGGGACTTCACAATAATGAGAAACTTCACAATAGAAAGGTTCAGAACAATCAAGATGTTCCTTCAACTAGAAGGTGTGCTTCAATGGAGGCCCAAATCAACACATTTTCACATAACCTTTAAGACTCCAATATGAAGGCTCGAATTAGAAGACTCAATTAAACACTATAGTTTCTGATTAACCATGCCTAAGGTACACCCAAAGACTTATAGACAATCTTTATCAATAAATGACAGTGAGTTGATTTTAAATTTGTTTCTCATCCAAGATGAAGGCTCCTCTTGAGATGAGATTGTAAATACTGTTAAACTGTCACAAGGATGAGATCCTGTGTGATTTCACAAAAAAATTGGTATAATATTGTAATAGGAACGAATGAAACTATTTGCATACATTCTGAACAAAGAAGACACTAATTTCTCAGATTCAACACAGAATAACTCAAATTTGATTAAACTTATCAACAGGGGAAAGTTCCTAGAATAGTCTCAGAGCTTGTCAATGGTCTGTACACTCACAACCACCTTGACACAATCAAGTTTAACACAAAAGAGACATACAAGTTTCTCAAATAGTCCCTCAAAAAGACAGGCTCTATCAAGCTTTTTAGAAAATTAGTTATGACCTCTAACACTCCAACATTCAACCTCTAACCTTTTACCAAGAGCAAAGCTCTTGTATTTATATCAGAAGTGACCAAAATAGAGGAAAAAAGGAAAAACTGATGATAGCTTGACCACCAGTCGTTAATGCTCCTGCAAATCTGTCCACAACTGAATTGTTTTATATATCCTCCATGCTTGCCTTGGCATATTAGAGGAGGAAGAATGACAAATAATATCAAAAATGGATAGTGGAAGCAACCAGATCCACCTTAATGGCGTGAAAGCCATTTTTTAGTTTTTTGCCCATCAAGGCCTATTGAAAGTAATATTTTATGCTCCCATGGTGTAGTGGAGGTCCAGAGCTTTCCAACGGTGTCGATTTGCAATATTTTGAGCTCTAAGTCGAAAGATATGCCCCCTCGTAGCTTGTATCAAATCCGTACAAATGGGCGGGAAAATAGTTTGAAAAATGGGTCCCCTTTTCTCATTACAACTTTTGAAAAGATGTAGAAATTTCACATTTTTCTCCACACCTCCACCCTTGAGAAATGAGCTTGACACGTGTCCTAAGGTGGGGCCCAAAAGAACTACGGCCAAATTCTGCTATTTCACCTTCTTTTTGGAAAAGGGAAAATTTTCCAAATTTCCCCCAGAAGTTCGCACCTCTGCCGTTGACTGGGGAAATTTTTTTACTATTTTCTGTCGGGTCTGCGGGCCATTTTGATGTTTTAATCCTTTTGGCAACAAGAGGAAAAAATCCAAGTTTCCTCCGATGGTCCGCTTCCCGCCCTTTGACCTTTCAAACTACCACGCATCACAATGGCGCATCTTCAACATAGGGACCCAAATCACAGACCCTTTCCAGATAAACAGAGAAACAAGGAAACAACTATGGATCCGTACGTGATCCCTGACCCAGGAAGGACTAGTTATGGCAACAAAAGAAAGGCAGAGACTTCACGGGCATAACACGGGGGGATGGAATATGGCAGAGGCCATAAATTTATATATTTTTATGGCAAAATAGGGTGAGACTATTTTGAGCACCAACACAAGGTATGGGTAATCAAAGTGCAGCTCTTAATGTGCAAAGTCATCCCAAGCCACCTCCTAGACCAAATCAAGTGTCGGTTGTAACAGACCATGTGCAAGAAAATAATGTGTAAGGAAAGAGGCGGCAGAGAGATAGTTCATCTCTGTTCAATATCGTTGAACAGATGAAGAAAACAAATGTAAACATATCAATTTGGGAGTCATTAGCTATCCCAAGACAAAGAGACTTATTGCAAACTGCTATGGCAAATTGGTCAACATCAAATCAACCACCCAATCAAAAAGAAAAGGTGTTTACCAATGCAGCTCAACAAGAAGGAATTCATAGAGGCCACCAAGGTAAAAATTTGAAGCCACCACCATTCTATATCTCATTGATCATAGGAGATAAGTTGGTCCATAATTACATGATTGATTCGGAAGCAAGTAGCTAAGTCATGCCAAAATAGATAGCTGATCAATTAGGCCTTCAATATGAAGTCATCTCTAAAGGTGTGGTGCAACTGGATGGGAAAATAGTACTAACGATTGGATTAATCAAGGATTTGAGCCTCACATTGCATGCATGTCCCAATGTAACGGTGTTACAAGATGTATCAGTCACAGACTTGCCACCACTCTTTGCATTATACTTGTCAAGAGACTTCATTGCTAAAATTGGAGGCTTTGTCATCTGATTGGTCATATATGTTATTTAGAACAAGGTATAGAGCTAAGGCTACAATCAGATCTGATCCCATTGCAAACTTTCACATAGAGCCTCATACGCCAAAGCCAATCAATTCAAACTGTTTAGCATTTGATCAAGAGGATCATCCAAGCACTCATGAAGCAAATACCAAATTCGGATACATCCTAGACTTGACTCTTGATGAATGGGAAAACAAGAGGCATACTTTTGACCCTTATAAAGAAATGGAGGAATTTGAGCTAGTAGTTTATTGTTTGCATGAAGAGAATCATCCTCTCCCTAGCATCACCAAGCCAGACCACAAGGATGATAATGAGGTATGGCAATTATTCTTTGATGGCTCAAGAAGTAGACAAGGTGTAGGAGGAGGAGCTATGCTTGTTTCACCTAAAGGTACAAAATATTACTCAACTTTCCATTTCTAGTTTTCTTGCTCAAATAACACAACTGAGTATGAGGCCTTAATTCATGGATTTCACTGGGAAAGGAAGAGAGGCATTTAGAATTTTCAAGTATTTCATGATAGTGAGTTGATTGTGAACCAAGTTAGAGGACAAAGTGCCGACAAGAACGACCTCTTAAAAAACTACAAGAACTGGGTATGGGATCTCATTGAATATTTCAAATCTTTTAGCATCAATTCCATCCCAAGAAATAAGAATGAAGAAACAAATAGACTGGCAGCAATTGGGGCAGAAATTTACGTTGTAGAAAGTCTCAAAAGTGAGAAATTTCAGCCTCATATCAAGATGATTGTAAGACCAGCTGTCCTAGATAACAACACAAGTTGGTATGTCTTCGAGAATGACCAACAAATTGTCAATGTTTTACAAGAAGAAGATGAGTTCTCTGCTATAAACCAAGACAAGTTAGAACAATAGTATGGCGACCAAGTGATGCAGCTGAGGACTAACAAATTACCAAAAGGTATTGTAACTTTGGAGTAAATATTTAACCCAAATGAATAGTTCTGAAAGGAGAAATAAAACATTCAGGTGAAGGGTGAAGATTCAGAACCCATTTCAGTAGATGAAGGCAAGACATTGCAAATTGGCAAGGTAAGTACCCATCAAGAGAAATCTGAATTTTTCAACTTTTTCAAGAATTCCTAGATGTCTTTTCTTAGATTGATAAGGATTTAAGAGGTTTCAACCCAAATTTAGCACATCATACTATTGAGTTAGTTCCGGGATCCAAACCTATCTGACATAAGCAAATGCCGATAAATCCACACATTGAACCTCTCATGAGAAAAGAATTGAACAAGCTAATTGAAGCTAGCATCATCTTCCCCATCAAACATTCAAGTTGGGTTGAAAACTTGGTGCCAGTGAGAAAGAGAAATGGAGAAATCAGATTGTGTGTAGACTTTCATGATCTGAATAGAGCATCACTCAAAGATCATTATCCACTTCCATCAATAGAGTAAATATTGCAAGTTGTAGCTGGTTCAGAAAGGTTTTCATTGCTAGATGGATAGTTAGGATATAATCATATAATGGTGAAAGAAGAAGATCATTTCAAGACAGTCTTCACTATGAAATGGGGCACATATGCTTATAAGAAGATGTCATTTGGACTATCAAACTCGGAGAAACATTTCAGCGAGCTATGGATATGGCATTTAAAGGCTTAATCAACAAGATAGTGCTGGTATATCTAGATGATATCACCATCTTCTTAAAGAATGTAACAGACCACCTCCTCCACCTCAGGAAAGTATTTCAAAGGTGTAGAAGGTTTGGAGTGTCACTGAATCCAAAAAAGTGTGTATTCTTGGCACACGAGGGAAAATTTTTGGGCCACATTGTCTCAAGAGAAGGGCTGACAATTGATCCTGAAAGAGTTGAAGCCATCCGAACACTTCCATTGCCACACCATAAGAAATCTCTCCAAATCTTCTTGGGAAGGATAAACTTTGTCCATAGATTTGTACTTGATTTTTCCACTCTCATGAAGCCTTTTCTAACACCTTTGACAAACAATTATGTTCCTCTTTTGCATTACAAGCATTGACATGTGATTTTCTTGAATGAGGTGTCTTTCCTTGATTGTTGAAAATCATGCTTGTTATGGATAAATCATCTCTTCTCTTGGATTCATTGGACTGAAATGATATGGCTTACAAGAATCCATCTTTCACTTCTTGTTAGTAAGTTGAAATATGGTTTTGAGAGTTGCAAACTTATCTCTTCTACTAACTCATCCTTGGATCAATTCCAGTGATCCAAGGAATGTTTTAAATCTCCTTACTGGATTGAATGGTAAAATTGAAATTCATAGGTGGAGAGCCGTAGCGGACTAAACTTTGTATGTTACAAATTCTTTGGTCTTGTATGGATGTGCCTTTATTCGGTTGTACATTTTTGCTTGGGTCTTTGGGATTGATCTCTTTAGGAAAGTAATGGCGTAAACTAAATATAATCTACTTTAGGACTATGAAGGGAATCTAAATCCTAAAACTAAAGGATTGTCCTAACGGTATCCTAAACTAGGTAAAAGCACCTACTTCCTAGCTATGTCTACTTATTTGGGTTTCAATCTGACCTAAGCTTCTTACTCTATTTTGTTTGGATGTCGTCCTAACCTAAGTTCTTGTGCTAAAAGAATAAGGGAGAAATTACTAAAGTAATGCTAGCCTATTTTACCCTAATACTTTATGGTTATGAATTTGATCTAACCTAAGGTGGAAATTACCTATGGCAATGTTTTTAAGACCTAAGGTAATTATTTTAGACTAATCTAAGTTTTGGGAAATCTATCCTAAACTATTTAAAGGGAACCTAGGGTGGCATGGCATTGTGGCGACAGTTTCAATGGCATTTATTTGATTTGATTGGGTTAAATGTATGGAGGTACATACGTGGAGGCTTCACTAAAGATGGAAATGCATGTTGAATTGGAATTGGAATTCACCAGTTTGGGAGTAATTGCATTAATGAACCTCGGTCTTTGTGTTCAAACCATCTTGGAAACAAGGAAGGCAGGTTTGTTGGAGGTTTTTTCATCTTGCATGCATTGTAATTTTTTCTCTACATGGAGCTATCTGGTTCTTCGAACCAGTAGTTTGACTTCTACTTTATGGCTATTTTTGGTTTCTTTGGTTTATTTTCGATCGAGGGAAAGTATATGAGGCATTGGAAGAAAATATGTTTGGTTGTTGATCTTTCGTGGAGAAGAAAAATAGTTGGAAGCTCGACTGGAAGTCTCCTTTGAATTGGCAGAAACACTATCAAGCATAATAGGCTCTACCCATTAAGATTTCTTGCTTTCTTCTAAATGATTCATTAAAATAATTTTGTTTGTCTTGAGATAAATGTTTTCATGATTTGTCTGGTTATTTACTTTCATGGTTTTATGAATCTCTGTGGTTTTTGGATATAAATCCATTGCTAAATAATGTTAGCCTTTGGAAACTTTCTCTCTGTGCAAGTTCAGTGGTGACATGCATGTGAAACTTGTATTTTGAAGCTTGTATTTCATTATGAACTTGTGTTCAAGGCTGGTGTGGTTCTAAACTTGTATAAGATGGTTGTTTCTTGTTTTGAACTTATATTGGAGCTTTGTGATGTTTTGAACTTGTGTTTGAAGTTTCATGTTTAGCACTGAACTCGTATTCAATACTTGTGTGATCTGAACTTGTATTCAAGACATTGTGTTTGGTTCTATACTTTTATTCTGAGGTTGAGTTTTACTCATTTTCAAGGTTTTGAAATGCTTAGAACTCATTTATGGGAATTTTTGCTCGAAAATTCTTGGGGAAAATAGTTTTGGTTTGAGTTTTTTTGGCTATCTCTTTTGAGATCTTCTTGTTGTAGCTTCTTGAGTTGAAATGCTTGACGTACTTTATTTTTGATGCTGTACCACCTTCTTTGAACTTGTAAGGATGTGTAGATATGAGGGATATTCTTCTCTCCTCTACTCTAAGAAAACCCATGTTTTGTTGAAGGCTTGATTGTTTTGTTTAAATGTTATATGACTGGAACTAAAACTTGTTTAGAGACTAAGGAACCTTTGGTTAGTTACTTTACTATTATTTACTCTTTGGTTTATCCTTGAGTTCATTTGAAATAGTCGTTATCAGTTTTTGAATTTTTTGGAAATGTAGTATTCATACTCTTTCTTATGATCGATGTTTGAAATGAATACCATCTCTGTCGCGATCTTTATAGATGAAACTATGAGAGTCTTGTTGTGACTTCTGTTTCAGTCGTGTTTGAGGTAAAGTTGAAACATTGCTTAACTCAAACATTTACTGGGTTTTCTTACTCACTTTCAAATCCTCTTAAATTGAATTTTGGGTTTTTAAGGAAAGAAGACTTGAATACTCTCTCATTCTGAATCTTATTGATAGGATTATCACCTTTGGTTCGGGGTTGTTTCACTTAATTGCCTTCATGATGACCGTGAACTTTATGTCTCGTTATATGGAGTCATGTAAGACCTTGAAGTTGGGAATACAGTTTCTATTGAGTTTGAGAGTTTTATTGAATCTTGTTTATCTTATACTTGTTTGGGGTTTTCTATTCTTTGTTGGATTCATTGAATGAATCTCGGGTATTTAAAAGAGAAAGGAATATGTTCTCTTGTGGATAGTATACTATTTTTGGAACTGTACTGTGTAGTCCTTTCTGAGAATTGAATTCAAACTTTTGTTTAATGAATTGGAATATATAAACCAGGTTGTATTGATTTGTAGGAAACTAGAAGTGTGCTTTCTTTAAATGGTGGGTTTGGTTTTGTGCTCTCCCTTGGGAACTGGTTAAAGAACTTCTAAATTTGAAATGGGAATGGGAATTCATTTGATAGTATGATCAAATGAGTTATTGATTGGAAATTTTCTATTTGAGATCCTTTTACTTTATTAAAGATAAGTTCATTTGATTGAACTTCTCTTTATCTCGAATCTCTTCTTGGTTGTAGAGTGGTGGTTATCTTAGGCTTGCTCGACTCTTTGGGTTCAGCTTTTGTCCTTTCTGTCTTATAGGAATTAATGAGAAACCACTCTTCTGAGATGGAAATTTCTTTGTGGAATGTTTAGTCTACTCTGTACTAGTCATTTGTTGTAAGGATGTGGAAAGAGAATAACTAAGTCATTCGGTTGAAAAGAAAATATAAACATGCTTAGACCGACTACTTTATTTGACTGAGTCATACTTCATTTGGATTTGATATTGGAAGGTTTTATCTTTTTACACTCTAAATTATTATGAATCCTTCTTGGATGGACACAAGAAGATATTAACCTTGTGTGAGTCTTGCTTGGTTTTTGGAACGTCTGGTTTCAGATCTTTGAATGATATCTTCTAACATGTACAAGTTAGCTAAGACTTGCAGGTAGACTATTTGAATCTCTACCCCTTCTTGGATTGATTTAGGATTCTTGTTAGATGTTGTCTCTTTAATGTTGAATCCTTATATTATTATCCTAGAACTGAAGCAGTTATGTGTGTTCTGAACCTATTTCTTTCTTTCAGTTGATTAGTGTATGGGGAATAGTATGTTTTGCTTCTTCTTCTTGCTTAATTTGTAGGATGAATCATCCTAATATGAGCAATGTTGTAAATAACTTCTTTTGCTATATAGTAAATATAAATGTTGTATTTCTATTCTGCTAGAATTATGAAACAATTGGATGACAAGATCTATTTTTTGTTTAAAAGGTAATTGATAGGATCAATTAAACTATATGTTGTAATGCAGATGTTGCGGATCATTATTATGCTATTTTATTAAAAGTGATTATAGAATCTTTATTTGTACTTCTTTTCTGGTTGTTATTACTTATGCTTATTTGTATGATATATTAATTGTTTCATTAAAGTAGAGTTGTTTTAATGGAACAATTAGTGGAATGCACTTCATTTTAATGCTTAGTGCTTATCATGCTCAGCTCTATTAAATTGAATTGGCCGTGGTAGCAATTTTTGCATATGGATATCGTAAGTGATAAAAGAAGGAAAACAAATTTATGATGCATTGGCTTATTTAAATATGGATCTTATGTAAAGAATGTCGATTCATTCTTTAGTGTTATTGGAAAAGAGAAGTGATATTATTTTATGATCTTAGTGATGATTGACATGCAGTCTGTTTGAAATGGATAGTCTTGTAAATGTATGTTTTATCATGATGAATTGAAAGGTTTAGAGAATGACTCCAATTTGTTGGGTAAATTATCTTGTACTTTATATGGCAGAAATAGTAGTGATATCTTGTCGATATTCTTTAAATTTTTTTGTATACTATTGTTGTTATCAATTAATAAGATGGACTAAGGGGATAGTGCAATCTTCCTTATTATAATGAAACTTGGTAAATTGAAAAAGACGTCATTCTCTAACTACACAACTATAGTTTAATAATGAAATATGCATTGGTCATACAATTAAACTATATGAGTAAAGAATGATAAAAAGGTTATATTAACCCTAACATCTAACCATGTAGAGGAAGACTCTTCCTCTCTCAAAAGAATGAAAAATAATAATTTAATGGTGGTTATGATCTTTAATCCTTGTGCTTTGTTTATAAAAGTAAACACTAGCTAAATCTAGGTGAATGATACACCTTCTTGGATAGCTAGGTTACATTAAAAATTAACCATTTGATGTTTACTTCCCTTTTTTTCAGGGATAACTACTTGTTAAACCAAGTTAATAAACATCAATGCAAGCATGAGATAATGAAGTTCTTAATATCAAATCAGATTAATTATGGTTAAAGAACTTAATGAATGTTGGAATTAGGGTTAGGCATGGTTGCTACAATCTGAATCTTAATCCAACTAAATTATGAATTTAATGACCTCTAAGGGGTATGTACATCATGATGAATTAGTTTTAACAGATGTTGGAACATGCCAACTGTAGGACTGTACCTTCAAGAAGTCCAGGGGCTTCTCGAGGATACAATGTTGCAGTCGACATGTGGCAACACCCTTCCATATTTTTTCATCTAGATCTACACACATCTAGACTTGAACTTAGTTTCTATCTAGGTCAAGTTAGTAGCATTTTTCGGATAGGGAATAACTTTCTATGACTCAAGGTGCCTTGGCACATTTGGTTGACTTAGGTTGGCCGAGTATGCCCATATACTGTAAGTCATTGTGAGCATCTTCCTATAAAAAATTATATCGCTAACCTGGGCTAGGGTCAAACCTTGGGCAAGTGGACTGACAGAAGTTAGTAAAGACCATTTCTAGATAATAAAAGAGTGAGGTGAAGGATGTATTCCGAAATGATGAGTATGTCATCTAATAATAGTAACATGAACAGTATGTTGAAAATCTTTGGCCAAATTATCGCAAGTTTCTGGTTGTGTTGTCCTATGTCACCTATTTCAAAGCAACGTGATGTCAGATGAATATTGGTAATAAATATTTAGATAGGTTCTTTAAACAGATCTCTCAGTTCCCAGAATAGGGTAGGAAAAACTGAGTATACATAGTATACATAAAGTATTCTATACTTTAAGAACAACATGAGAGATCGGTTAGTAACCGAGTCATGGAATGAGATATCGGTAACATACTGAGTCATTACAGCTGCATATGGTTATCTTTTATGAGATTGATTGGCATGGAATGTGTATTCTAAATGATGTTTTATTTAGAACAGAGAACATTGTGTTTCAAAAAAAATCCCTTGTTTCTAAAGTCTTAAAATGGGAATGTTACACCTTTAACAATGTTGTTGAGGAAGAGTCTTGCATTCAAATGGACAGCAAAATGAAAATAGAGTTTTGAGGCCATCAAGCACGCAATATCACAAGCTCCAACTCTTATCAACCAAAAATTTTCAAAGTAATTCATGTTGTATGCTTTTGGAGGATCAGACACAATCTCAGCTATCTTGGTGCAACTAAATAGAGAAGGTTTAGAACAGCCCATAGCGTTCTTCAGTAAGATCCTGGAAGATTATGAAGTAAATTATTATTTCATTAAGAACCACATCCTTGTTATCATCAGGAGTTTGAAGAAGTTCAGACACTTGGTCTCGAACAACAAAATTCAACTACTAGTGTCTCATGTCGGTGTCAAGGATTTTCTCCTAAACAAGGATTTGAACGAGAAGAGAGAAAGTTGGGTCACTTAGGAAATGGAATATGATATCAAAATCAAAGTGACCAAGTTGGTTCTTGGCAAAGGTTTTTGTGAGCAGCTTGCTTCCAAAAAACAAGTTAATTCAATAGATGAAGAAGAATTTGTCCTGATATTACAGAATGAGCAAGAGTAGCCAACTGAAGACGCTCCCATTCCATGTTGGACTCAAGACTTGATACACTATCTCTAAATAGGTTTGTGCCCTCCGAATGGAACAAATCTAAGAGAAGGTATTTCAGATTGCAATCCATCCCATATGTGCTCATTGATGGCATCCTATTCAAGAAGGATGGGAACGGGGTGTTGTTGAGATGTGTCGCAAAAATTCAGGTTGGGAAGATATTACATGAGTTCCATGAGGGAGAAGTAGGAGGTCACTTTGCTCCACGAGTAACATCTCACAAGATCATGAAGGATGGTTACTATTGGCCTACGATGTTTAGTGATTGCTACTCATGGATCAAGAAATGCAATAAGTGTGCATTATTCACAGGGAAAGAAAGGGTGGTAGCCCTACCCCTTCATCCAATTTTAGTAAAATAGCCATTCATGCAATGGGGATTGGACTTCATTGGAGTGATGAAACCAAATTCATGTCAAGGCCACAAGTGTATCCTTACGAAAACAGACTATTTCACCAAGTAGAATGAAGTAGTGGCACTTAAGGAGGCAAATGAATCCAACATCTTGGACTTCTATGAAGGGATAGTCACAAGGTTTGGTGTCCCTACTATTATCATATCAGATAATGCATTGGAATTTCTTGGCAGAAAAGATCACTGAATGGGATGTCAAGAATAGCATATACCTTAGCACCTCTTCAAACTATTACCCCGGGTAATGGCCAAGTAGATTCTACAAACAAAAACTTATTGAGAATCATCGGAAGGAATCTTGATGAGAATCAAAGAACTTGGAACACAAAGCTCAAATCATCTCTATGGGCTAATAGGATCACACCCAAGAGGTCTACAAGAATCTCTCCATACAAGCTTGCATATGGAAAAGAAGCAGTACTTCCTATATCACTTGAGTTGTCAGCATTGGAACTCATAAAATAGTTAGAACTAGCAGAGTTTGAGCCCATGGAAATCAGGTATGCAGAGCTAATAGAACTAGAAGAAGCAAGAGAACATGCAGTGTAGACCATGGAGAAGGATCAAGCATTGACCAAGAAGATATTTGAAAAGTGTTAGGAAATAAGGGATAAAATAAGCGGAATAATCCCTCACAGAATCGCAACTGTAGAAACTAATATGTAGAAATTATTACAGATCTAAAATAAAATTACAGAATAGAATAACACAACACAAGGAGACAATATTTAATGTGGTTCACCCAATTGGACTACGTCCACCAATAATCACTTGCTCAGATTTTATTTCAAGCCACCGCTCTCTCAATACAATACCCAGGATCCGTTTGGAGCTATGCTCAACAAACTCTATAGAATTCACACCCAAATTCAAAACACATCTGCAATACATTTGCTTGTACATCTATCATATGCATAAGACCATATAAATAGACAACTACTTAAGCAGTTTTACAAAACCGTGGGTATCAAAACCATGGGCAAAACCCATCCCATAAACCTATGGGTCAAAAAACTCGTCCATATGAGAAAAGCACATTTCCTGATATGTCGGGTGTATTTTTCGAGGCCAAAAAAAATTTACGCCTAAATTTTTTTTTTTTTGGGCTATGCCCGAACCCCTACTATCGAAGGCTACCACACTCCGGACCCTACTGGGGGCCCGGCCCCCCAAACCCGGTGAGGATACATGAAAAGTGTACAGTACTCTTAGTGTATAGTTTTCAACACTTTAACACATGAAAATAGGCTCCACAACCTAACAATCTCCCACTTGGAGACTAGTTTTCCTCTAAGCAAGCTTCTCAACCCTTCACTAGTTTCTGTAAAGACCAACCAAAGCTAAACACAACTTTAGTTTTTCCCTTATGTCCCTTGGTCATCATATCTACAGGATTAGTGGTATGAATCTTCTCCAACTTCAACTTCTCTTCCTCCAAAGTTGTTCTAATGAAATGGTACCTTAAGCTGTATATGCTTCATCTTGGAGTGGAAAGCGAGTTATTAGCTAGGTGTATAGCACTCGACTATCACTATGCGACTTACATTCCTCCTGCTATGCTCCAACTCCTCAAGCAATTGGTTTGTAACCAAATCATCTCTTTGCTTGCCTCTGTTGTAGCAACATACTCAGCCTCTATGGTTGACAAAGCCACCAGCTTCTATAGTCATGAAATCCAACTCACTACTATACCACCTACAGTGTAAATATAACCTGTCATGCTCCTCCTGTATTGTCTACATCTCTAGCCATGTCTGAATCTACATAACCACGTAAAGTGGTGTATACGATCCATTTGTAGCACAAAAGCGCCCCCATGGTTCCTCTCAAATACCGAAGGATCCACTTTCTTGCTTTCAATGCTCTTTACCCGGATCACTCATAAATCTACTCACTGACTCCCACGCATGGGCAATATCAAGCCTAGTGCACACCTTAGTATACATCAAACTTCAACTATTGATGAGTAATGTACCTTGGACATCCGGTTTCTTACCTGCTTGTCTTGGGACAACTGCTCCTTTGATAACTTAAAATGGCACTCGCCAAAGGAGTCCCAACCGGTTTAGCATCTGCATGTTAAACCTATCAATACCTTCTTAATGTACTCTTCTGAGATAAAGTCAGACTTCGTTCCTTCCTATCCCAAGTTATCCTCATACCAATAATTTGTATGCAGCTACCCCCAAATCCTTTATATCAAAGGATTCACTTAGCTATTTCTTGAGTACTTTTATTTCCTACATGTTTTTACTGCTGACTGAACATGTCATCTACATACAAACACGGGATAATATAACTTCCATCCTCAAATTTCTTTGTATACACGCATGATGGTCAAAATGACATCTAATATAACCTTGCTCCATTATGAAGCTATCAAACTTCTTATACCATTATTCGCGTGGAGCTTGTTTGAGGCCATCTGAAGCTCTTCTTCATATGCACACCATCTCCTCTTTACCTTTGACTTCATATCCTTCTAGTTCTTTGCATAGATAGCTCCTCCAAATCACCATGGAGAAATGTAGTCTTTACATCTAAGCTGTTCTAAGTGCTGAGTCTTCTATTCTTGCCACTTTATTCCAGAACAATTTTGATAGAAGTCATTTTTACTACGGAGAAAAATCTCATCAAAATTTATACCTTGTTTAAATATGCAAACCCTTGACCACCGTTGACCGGGCTTATATCCTTTCTTTCCTCCTTCTTCATCTTTAACTCTATACACCCACTTGTTCTGTGATGCTCTTTAGCCTTCCGGTAGCTTCACCAAATCCAAGTCTGGTTCTCCATGAGACACTTATGCTCCTCATCCATGGCTTGCTCCCACTTCGTCTTTGGCATCTACACTGCATTGCTTCATCAAAGCTCTCTTGGCTCTCCACTATCGGTTAGTAATAAATAATCAAGAGAAGGAGAAAAATGTTCGGGGTTCTTTTCTTACCCTAGAAGACCTCCTCACTTTGTAGGAGTTTGGGGTTCCCGTTGAGTAGGTTCTGAGGCCGATTCATGGGTCACTTTCCCATCAGGAAGATCCTCTACTGCTTTGCGTATTCTTTCTTGGATTCTTCCTGTTTTCTGCAACTATTGCCCATACATGACTTTCTCATTAAAGACCACATCCTAGGCCAGAATGATTTTCTTATCCTTAATACTCAACATTTAAATCCAAAGTCATCACCGCCATAACCAATGAAAGTACATTTTTGATTTAGCCTCTAGCTTGGTCCTATCATCCTTGTCTATATGAACAAACACCTCACATCCAAAGACTCTAAGAAGTGAATAATCAACTTTCTTACCATACCAAGCCTCCTCAGGTATGTCTCCATCCAAGGCACTTAAGGGTCCTTTGTTTATCAAGTACAGTTGTGCTCACTCGCTTACCCAAAAGAAAGAGGTAGTCCTGCATGTATCCTCATGCTCCTAGCATGTTCCATTATTGTTCGGTTCATCCTTTATGATACCCCATTTTGCTGCGGAGTTCTTGGAACCGTCTTTTGCCTGCGGATTCCATTCTTAGAACAGTAATCATCAAATTTATTGCTGTGATACTCCCCTCCATTATCTCGGCACAGAGACATTTTAACTTAAGACTGTTTCATTCTCTACGAAGGCTTTCCATTTAATAAAAGTATCAAATACATCATATTTGTTTCAATACAATAAACCCAAACTTTCCTTGTTGCATCATCAATAAAATTAACATAATAACTTGAACCCCAAGAGATGATACAGAGCCACGGCCCCACAGCATCGAAATGTACCACTCTAACCTCTCTTTCTTCGTAGGTCAGCCTTGAGAAATCTTACTTGCTTCTATTTCCCATATATTCAGTTCTCATGAAATACAAACCTATTTACGTATATCCGAGGGCAAATTCTTCTTTATGATATTCCATTGCCCTTGCCCATGGCTCATTATGACCAAGCCTATAGTGCCATAATATTGTATATGCATACGAAGCCACGCAGATTACAATCATTAGTACTATCGTTGGTTAAATACAAGGTTCCAACCTTCTTACCTCTTGCCACCACAAGAGCACCTTGGTAACCTTCAAAGAGTCCTCCTAATAATATCACAGATCTGACCATCACTTCACATGTTGCCCTACTGCGCGATATCAAATTTCATCTTAATGTAGGCACGTATCACGACATTCTTGATAGCCAAGTATTCCCATTCTGCATGTAACACTGAAATGAACCTTTGCTGTTATCTATGCTAAGGCTCCTTAAACCCTTTGAAAGCAGTACCCAAAAATCTCACTTGAATATATATCTCACATAAATAAATGCCTATATGAAGGCGTGGAAAGAAGCCCCTTGAATCTACGACCCAAGATTCGGTAACTATTGTGCAATACGAAGAAAAATCAAACATCTTGACATACATTACACATTTGCCACATTTGCCTCCCATCTTAGCTACAATGACTGCTAACACATCACAGAAGCTCCGATAGTCCTCGCTACATTACTCGGGCTTTCCACGATTCCAGTGTCTGATCTTGTTCTTGGTTTTTGACTTGCACCCGATCTTTTGATTACCACGGTTTCCTCACAATGCTCCACATGTACCCTCTGGTTTGGTATGAAAGCATTCGCTGGAAATGAAGATTCCTCGAACTTTTCTTCGCATTTCATCAGAATCACCCCTCGACATCCTCAAACCCCAGCTTCAGGTTAGGCATTGGGGCCGAGGTTCTTTACAGCCATTCACGAGGTGTCCAGGCTCTAGGGTAAGGCACAAAATTAATAAAACCTGCTTCTTCCTTGAAATTCTATTGTAAGCGAAAGAGCTAAGCGTATTCCATGACATGTGATCATTTAAGTGATGCAACTCACTAAACAGCAATACGTAGCTTT